>OX424438.1:33319473-33730776 GCA_949152465.1 Cantharis flavilabris | reverse complement strand
AATAAGTGAGTACAGCATCGGAACAAGTTATATGAGAATTGACCGTATATTGCAACAGAACAAAGCAATTCTGCATGGGCGCTGTGTTGAGGGTGGCTCAATACCAACCATACTAGCTAGTTAATTATAGTATAAAAATACATAAATTATACAGAATATTTATGTGAAGTTTCTATAATTTGAGTAAAGTCACGATTACATTTCAAACCATTTAACAAGTTGATATTTCTAAGATTTCTAGAAATCCCTTAGTGATTCAATGTCTGTTTCAGAAAAACAACTCCTAATTCAGGTATACCTTTATACAATCAACAACGTCGCCTTCAGGGCCCTTTTACATGAAGAGGATGTGGACGCAAGCCGTAATTCAGATGGGTCCACATCCACTTAGGTATTACTAGAGGTGATTTTAAAAAAATTATAGTTTTTTAGTTCTAAAGTTGTTTACATTTAAGATCATAAAGTTAACTCAACACAATAATTATTTGAACAAATAAAAGTCGCTTTTAACTTTCATTTTCGAGTCATCAAACACCTGCTATAACCAATTCAGTATGTAGCCATAAAAGCAAAAAGTTTCTGATCTGGCAAAATGATATTGCTAAATCTACCATTAGTGGACATCCGCAAATTCGTGATAGTTAACTTTCCAATCCAAAACCCATACTAATCATCGATTACAATTACCCAAACTTTTCGGATGAAGTATGTTAACGGCCCCCACAGGCTTTTATAGTTATCACCAAAATTGTTGTAAAATTTAAAATCAAAAGATTAATCCAAGGATGAATATCAATTTTTTCTTTAAATTCTGTTGATAGTCCTTGTACCCAACATAAATAAATGCAGCAAGTGTATTTTAGTGGGCGAATCCAGCTGGAATTGTCTTCTAGTCATGTAACTGTTAACATCATATTATAAATATCAACATTCACCTATAACATCCATCATCGGATATAAGCCTCCCCCAAATTTATCCAGTCTTCCTGATTTCCTGGTGTTTACAAAAAATTTCTTTAAGTCATCCGTCCACCTCGTCTTCTTCTGGGCCATAAATAATAGCACAATAAAAAAAACTACAAGTTGTGCAGAGAGCTAAGGAAAGATGTATAATTTGAATCATGCTAGAAGATCAAATACCCAATACAGAATTCGAGAAAACGGATGGCTAAAGGCTAAAGCTGAGAACACACACAGCTACTTTTGCTGCGCAGTTTTTGCATAAGCTGAATGTCAGGTTGACAATAATCAAGTTTTCATCTGCAGCGGCTTCAAAAGTTCACCCAAGTTAATAGTTTTTACTGTGCTCGCAACTCACAAATGTGTCGATTCACATTAAGCTACTTTGAAACGATTTGCGCGTTAAAAATGTTGCAGGTAGCACTACTGCACGCGCTGCTTTTTAGGTTGCAGCAGTGTTCACACGACAAACAGCTAAAGTTGCGCAGTTTTTTAATTGGCAGCGCAACAAAAGTAGCTGTGTATGATATCACCTTAACCCATTCGAGGCCAAGCCCTTTTTTCAAATTATTTGATATTTTTAATATAAATGATACTACTAGTAAGTTCATTAGCTCATGAAACACTTACAACTGTTCCATAATTGGAACATGGCTGCGAATGGGTTAAGGTGGAAGTGGGTGAACACGGTGAATATCTGAATGGAAACCTGGAAGCCGAAGAATAAGTATTATAAATACAGGGAAAAGAAAATAAGATTGAAGCAGCAGTGTGGTAAGAATCGTAACTCTGATATACTTTTACTTGCTTATTGTGCTTCATATGGAAAAATTGTGAAAAATCACTCTTTATACTCATTTCGACTTTTATTTCATTTTAATTATTGAATGAGACAAGTCAATAACTTTACCTGTCAAAATATCTGTAATTAATATGTTCGTACTACATTTGTATGAAGACGATCACTACGCTCTTACGTAGAGCGAAGGAATCTGAGAGAGAGACGGGTCCGTTACTTTAGCCCCCCCCAGTTAAAATTTTTGGCCAAAAAGCTAGCTCCCGAATCGATATAGCTAGCACCGGCTAGCACCCTAATATTAAAGCTAGCACCATTACAGTTTTTTCACAAATCCACATTGAAACTGGGGGGGGCTAAAGTAACGCTAGCCCCCCCCAGTTAATATTTTGGCTCCAAAAGCTAGCTCCCTAATCTATATAGCTAGCACCAGCTAGCACCCAAATATTAGAGCTAGCACCATTACAGTTTTTTCACAAATCCACATTGAAACCGGGGGGGGCTAAAGTAACGCTAGCCCCCCCCGTTAATATTTTGGCTCCAAAAGCTAGCTCCTTAATCTACATAGCTAGCACCAGCTAGCACCAAAATATTAGAGCTAGCACCATTACAATTTCTTTACAAATTAGTATTTGATAAAAATGATAAAAATGTTTAAATGTTTCATTACACTGCGCATGATCCGATATATTTCACACGCTCCGCCCATTCTAAACTTGACTAACAATTTTTTAACAGCTATGGCTTATTGTTAATCTATATTATGTCATTTATTTAAGAACAAAACGATAAAGTTAATAAATACAACCTTAATTATCATAATATATCGCTTTGTACATCGACACGGTTTCTCTATATCAAATTGTAATACACTAATATCGTATAATATGAAATAAATAGTAAATACGTAGATATACTATAATAGTGGACAAAGTAAAATAAATTTTATTTAATTTAACCGCCCTGTATGGAAAGGTTCAAATATTCACTTATCAGGTCCGTACTTGGGTGACATCATTTATTTATTATTTATAATTATAAGACTACGTCATAAATAAGATAATTTCGGTCTCGATAATAGCCAGGACTGGCGCTACAAGCAAGATTGAAGATTTACTTCTTATCACCCCCCCCCCGAGTTATGATTAAAAAGGATAATACGCTTAGGGAATTATCTACTTAACAGATAATGGGATTAGTCTATATAGGAGATTTGGGAAGGAAAAGTAACAAAAATTATACCAAATATAACTTAAAATGGGAAAAACTCAGTACACTTAGAGCTGCAAAATGTAAAGAAAAGAAAAAGAATTACCTTAATGAAAAACCTATTGATTCTCTTTACGAAATGAAAAACGTTCAAGAATTTTCTAATGTTATTCGCAATATTGGCTATTCCCCTTTTTTTGTATTTTGGTGGTCAAATTCTCAGCTTCTTGTGTATCGTCGATATTGTGAAAACAATTATAGTAGAATAGCTATCGATGCCACAGGATCAGTTGTAAAACGTATTATCTACACCGATGGAAGCAAATCAAGGCATATCTTTTTATATGATATTGTAATATTGTATCCAAATCAAAAACAATATTCCGTTGGATCAATGCTTAGTGATTCGCAAAACACAGAAGAAATAACGCATTGGCTATCCGTTTGGTTTAGAAGCGCAGGATGTACTCCGTCAGAAGTAGTAACTGATATGTCTCTTGCTTTAATGCATTCGTGCGCAAACACATTTACTCAGTATAAGAACCTCAACCAATACATTGAACAATGTTACAAGGTACTATTTAGAAATGATGATAAAATTTTTAAATGTTTTCTTCGTTTTGACGTGGCCCATTTTATAAAGCTCGTTACTAGATGGCCTAGTCTTAGAAATCAGCATAAACTAACAAGAACATTTTATCTTCGATGTATGGGACAAGTTGTACAATGTCAAGGAATAGAAGATTTGCAGTTATTATTAGATGCTATGTTTATTGTTGCTTATTCCGATACAGAAGGGCACTACAATGGCAACCCGACAATTTGCGAAATTAATAAAAAGTGGCTTATTGGACGTATATCTACAGGGACAGTTGAGCTCAACAAGATGATGGATGAGGAAAATTTTGCAGAAGAAGACGTTATGGGAAAGCTACATGATAAAGAAAAGGAAGAAATTAAAACCGATAATAATTTTACAAGTTGGTGCAAGAACATATCTGAATTCGCAAAAAATAGAGTCAACACACCAGAAGAAACAGGTGACCGAGGAAATCAACAGGTTCTACCACATTTCGTCGACGATTTTTTAAAGATTTCGAACTTTTTGCCTTTATGGAGCAGTATTATGTGTAAAAATTTTCCATTTTCGCCTAGAATTGCCAGCTCAGCATCGGCTGAAAGTAATTTTAATCAAGTCAAGAACAGAATTTTTGCTCACGAAAAACTTCCCCTACGTGTGGATGAGTTTGTTAGCGAATACATCAGGCACTACGAAGGTGCTATGAAGCTAGCTGTAGAGTATGATATGAACGATAATATTCAAGTTGATAGAATTACTACAAGCCAAGTAGAAAAATCATCCGTAGTTAACAATTTCCAATCTGAAACAGATAATTCACAACCAAAACGTAATCTTCTGTTGCCTGATAATCTGTGTGCTTCTTGTCAGTTAGGAATTGGAAGTGCCAATGTGGTATGTAAATTATGCAATTTGCTGTTGCATAACAATGACAACTGCACTGTCTCATACGAAGATGATATATTTTGTAAAGAATGTTATATTAGAGGTACACAAGATAAAACATTATCCGAAAGAGTCGCTGAAGAATCATGGATGAGAATGAACGTTCCTCCCAAGAAGAGACCCCGAAAGTCATATTTAGAGCCACAGTCAGAAATGGCTGTTGTCGATTGGACGAGAAAAATAAATATAACGACAATTGGACTCCTGCGAAATGGTAATATAGTTCATCAAAAACCACTAAAAATCTTCAAGCAATTGATAACGTTAAGAAACACTTGCGGACTAGATGCACTAATTCAAATATTTTGTATTGGATATTGTGATTCGTTAGTTATCAAAGAATACATAGAATCAATTAAAGACAGCAATAGGTTCGCAAAATTAGTAGTACAAGTTGTGAATAAAGGTGTGAACATTCATACATATAGAACTCGAGCAGAACTATTGTACGAACATTTTCCGAAACATTCATTGCCAGAAAACATTACAGAAATTAACTGTGAAGATAGTATAACCAATATAGCTAATACAACTTTAGAAAGTTTTAAGATAGGAATGCAAACGGATGAATGCAACAATTGCAAAAATATTCAACAAAGTGATCTAAAATGGTTATCGGTAGAACTTAATACTATTCAAGAACTGCCGACGAAATTAGAGGCACATATATCCGAACATGTCATCAGAAAAACTTGCAATGAATGTGGAAACAATGGGTTCTTGCGAAAGAAAATTTTAGACCGAATATATATTGCGATAGAACCAATTGCAACTAGTAATATGATTTTAGAACTCACAACAAATTTGGAAGATATACCTCCACATTTTTCTATAAATGGCGATAAATATGTTCTACGTGGTATAGTTGCATTTCAAGGAACTTCTCAAAGTACTCCAAATTGTATCGGACATTTTTTGACTTATGGGAGACGACACAACGGAAAATGGGAAATTTATAATGACCTATTAAAAAATAAAGAAGATGTTTCGCCAAGTCAAACAGTCAGGTGTCATTATCTTATCTATACCTTATAAGAGATATCGGAAAATTGTGATTTATTTTCACATAAAGTTGTCTTGTTGATATTTTTTTAAATAAATTTATTTTACTTTGTCTACTATATACAAAGCGATATATTATGATAATTAAGGTTGTATTTATTAACTTTATCGTTTTGTTCTTAAATAAATGACATAATATAGATTAACAATAAGCCATAGCTGTTAAAAAATTGTTAGTCAAGTTTAGAATGGGCGGAGCGTGTGAAATATATCGGATCATGCGCAGTGTAATGAAACATTTAAACATTTTTATCATTTTTATCAAATACTAATTTGTAAAGAAATTGTAATGGTGCTAGCTCTAATATTTTGGTGCTAGCTGGTGCTAGCTATGTAGATTAAGGAGCTAGCTTTTGGAGCCAAAATATTAACGGGGGGGGCTAGCGTTACTTTAGCCCCCCCCGGTTTCAATGTGGATTTGTGAAAAAACTGTAATGGTGCTAGCTCTAATATTTGGGTGCTAGCTGGTGCTAGCTATATAGATTAGGGAGCTAGCTTTTGGAGCCAAAATATTAACTGGGGGGGGCTAGCGTTACTTTAGCCCCCCCCAGTTTCAATGTGGATTTGTGAAAAAACTGTAATGGTGCTAGCTTTAATATTAGGGTGCTAGCCGGTGCTAGCTATATCGATTCGGGAGCTAGCTTTTTGGCCAAAAATTTTAACTGGGGGGGGCCAAAGTAACGGACCCGAGAGAGACTGCATTTAAAATTTAATGATTTAAATACAACATAATTTTCATTAGGAAATTATTAAAATCGTGAAGGCACTTTGCATACTACTCCCACTTTTTGAGTACAAAAATTATTAAAATCATATGGAAAGATAGTTGGTGTATTTGGCGATAAAAATAGAAGAATAAAATAACCTACCGCACTAAATTTTGTCATTTGTTTTCAAATTACGACACTAAACCTATAGTACATTATAAACTGCACTACCTCCATCTAGCCACAATGACCAACTTAAATGAGCAACAAAAAAACTCTATCTATTAATAATAAACTGATACTATACTCTATTCATTTAACACATGCAGCTGATGTAAACAGTGATCACTGCGTGTCCTGCACGTGATTCCATTATGTTCAATTGCGATTGGATGCTCATAATATCAAAACAACCCCATATACCATCCATACTTACAGTTTTTCATTGTAAGTAGGTGAATACAAATTTCACCTGAGCCGCAATTCTGAACTCGCTCCATTTCAAATGAGCGGTTTGATAGCAAGTGGAGTGGTAATTTTGTATTCTCGTGTACCGCTCCACTTGGGGTTTTAAAAGCAGAGCGATAAAATGTGGCAACATTGTATTATATGTTAAATAAAACATTAAACTGTCAAGGTTGCTGACAAAATCAATCCAAAACAAAACTTATAAACTTCAACAGTGAAGGCGCAGGAATTTTTAAAATGGGTGGGCACAGTTTGGGTCCAATATATTTGTGGTGGGCAGAACCACACAAAATTTATAACTAAACTAACAAAACTACATTATTGAAATAAGCATCTAAAAAATTTGGGTTGGTACTTGACTGGGCACTCCAATCAACAGGGAAGGGCACGTGTCCATCCTGGCGCCGTCACTGAACTTCAAGCTGACAGCTATTAGTAACAAAACCTGCCGCAAAAGTGAGTGATAACAGCGCAAAGCGAGTGCCTCTCACCGCTCGTCTCGAAAAGGGAGCGCTGCAACATTTGGCGAACGATTGAGAATACGAATTACTATGACTTTCACCCAACTCGTTTTAAATGACAGCTATATCGCTCCGCTCGTCTAAAAAAGAGGACTTCAGAATATCGGCCCTGGCGTTTAAATTTGTAAAAAAACAAGGCAACCTAGATTAGTCCCTCTCTGTCAAAACTGCTTCTATTTGTTATTGTGCATTTATTAAATGAATCGAGTATAGAAACCATTATAAATCAAGATGACTTCCTAGGGAAACGAGATGGTTCTTGTTGCTTTCCGTAAGCTCATAGATTGAACTTGAGACTTTAGATCACATAAAACTTTCAAGGCTGCTAAATTACCAATAATTGGTCCCCACCATAATAAAAATATTTTAGGGTAACTTGAAAAATAATGCAACAAGTTTTAAAAAACCGTAGTTTAATTTTGTCTTCTGTAGAAGTTACACTAGTTAGTTTTATATATTCGACATTCCAGAAGATGCATTTTCCATGAGAATTAAGAAAGGGCTGGGTTTTTAAAACGTTGCATTTTGTTTACTTATTCTAAATTGTTTATTCGTTTTGTAGAAGTACGTACCATGCTCACGTGTCCATATTATTCATAAATTTTATGATCTAAAGCTGCGCGAACCGACTCGATAAATTCATTTTCTTTTCATTGATAATTAAATTAATCAGAAAAGTTATCAAACGATATATCTATAAAATGTTAATCAATGTTAAAAATAGAAAACACAAAATTTTCAATTGAGAAAGATAAGTATAAGCAATAAATATTAAGAGCAATATCAAGTGTTACATTGAGTACTGTGTGTTTTATTAGTTATTACCAAAATGTTACAAATATTTAAATAATTGCTAGTTTCTCACAATCACCATTACCAAAGAGGAAATAGATTTACTTAATCAAATATCAAGTAGAAAAAAATAATATTTGGGGTTTCACAAACTCCAATTTTCATATTTAAAATTGTGGGAAGCTAGAGATTACTTTAATTTTTGTAATATTCTAGAATTAATAAACATAAAAAACCAATTATTCAATAAGCACCAGATATTACTAGTAATCAAAACAATTAAAATACCTGTGGTGTCCAAAGTGATTACTAGGTTTTGGAGGCAACGGTTTTCCTGAGAGGTAGGCAAGTAAATCTTCTCGTTCTATATTTCTACGCTTCTTCTTAGCCCAACTTAGCAATTCTCTATTTCTTTTTTGGTATCCACATTGCATTGCTAATTCACTTGTTCGTCTTACATTTTCACAAGATTCTAAAAATTATTTGTGTTAAAAATCTTCTTGTAAAATTACGACATAAATTTATGCTGAAATACAGATTAATATAAAAGCAACATGAAGAAATTAGATTTAAACAAAAAATAAATAAATAAACTTCCACATGATTCATTTAACAAGCATGCCAAATTCTTTATTCACGTCTGTACATCTTGTTTGACCAGTTCGTTAAAATCATTTTACCACCATTCTCCCTTTTAGGTATTAACAGAACACAAAATGAAAGTATGCAAGCAGTTCCTCAAATACTAATTCATGTAAAGCTTGCAAATTTTGGATTTGACAATTATGAAGCCAAATCCTCAAATATGAATGGAAGATATTCGGATAGTTTTAACGAGCCTCGTCTTCGATCTTTGACTACATACAAACGTTAACCAAACTTTGAAACACTCAGATTCTATTTCTATAGTTTTGACATCAGTTCACATTAATATCGAGCACCCACTTGCATGCATAAATTATTATAAAACTGATCGTACAATGTAAGGAATTATGTTTGATGAAAAAAGGATACATTACCTTTGTACAGCGTAGTTATATTACCAGCTGCAGCTTGAAATGGTAACCAAAGAGCACCCGGTTGATTGGTAAGACGTTCTAAAACCGAATAAACTAAGTAGATAATAAATTAATGATTTAGATCAATTGTAGAATGCTATTTAAAAAATGAGATCCTAATATAGCACCTAGGTAATCTGAAAATAGTCTATGATATCATAACCTTATAGTAAAATGACATTGAATAAATTCACAGCTGATCAATAATGTCAACAAAATGTCGTTAAAAAATGATTTTCCCACGCCCTTCGATCTACCCAAAAATCCTCACCTCTATATAATTGTGCTACCGACGTTGCTGAATCTTGAAACGCTGCCCACATTTTTCTATGAGAATTATCTGTATCAGTAATGAGTAATGGTTCATAATCAGGCTGTTCCTCAATAGATTCTGCACAATGTGTTTCCCAAGTCGATAACCAATTAGGATCCTCACCGTCCATTTCACAATAAATTTATTAGGGTTTCACTATTTTTAAACTATAAAACTAATATAACTCGGTAATAACTGCAGCTGGATGTTGTCATTATACGTACAAGTTGTTTCTGGAGTAGGAGTTTATCGTGGTTCCTTTGTTTGTTATAATTACTGACGTAGGGAAATTTTGTGTTATTTATGTATAGCAACGTGCACAAGTTGTGTTACAATATTTTGAGTATTATTAAATGTACAATTTTAAATGAAATTTATGTAGAAAACTAGAATTCATTTGTAGTAGTAATATAACTTATTCTGTTTTATTTTAATATATAAAAAGTTGATGCATATCTTATGTATGTAATCTCACGCCTAAATCACTGAACATATCAAACCCATCTTATTCAAACCATAAGTTCGTTTGGTGCTTCCATAAGTTTATCTTATTTTTGTATCTGGTCTATACAGGGCCGGATTAACCTTAAGGCTGGTTAAGCTATAGCCTAGGGCCCGATCCCATTGGGAGCCCTTAAATAAGATGCCCGCTTTTTTCAATATCAAAAAAGTATTTAATTAAAAAAAAAAGTTTTTGAAATAAAAAATGTATTAAATCAAAAGCCGCACCTGTTTCGATTGCAATTCTTAATTTCTCAGAAAATAGATAGTTAATGTTTGCGCCACTTTTACAACCCATTTCCGAATGTGCTTGGAGCAAGCGCATTGAGAGAGAACCAACCCGCGATATTGGAAAAACCAACCAATTTTGTTGTAATACCAATTCTGTGTATTTTACCGGTTTTTTAGATTGTTTGTGACCAACCAACCCTCAACCAGCTGAGTGATTATTGGAACATTTCACTACCAGTTTTTCAGTGTTTATCAGTGACCTTCCTTTATTATCCTTTCTCTTCACTTTATTTGAATCCCATCCGAAGAGAGAGGAGAAGTAAGAAGATTAGCTGGCAAGTCACAATAAGAATTAACATCTTATCACTATCGATAACCTCAATACAGTCCATTTATTCTTTTCTCACCACATTTTATTTGGGGCGAGATTTGGCCCAAACAGTTAATATTGTGATTTTAGTACTTGTTAGTCTAAATTTAAGTAAAAAAAAGTTGCAGAAAAATAATAATTTGTCACTTTTTAGTAGATGGGCCCTCAAAATATCATAACTTAAGGCCCAAGTAAGATCTAATCCGGCCCTGGATCTATGAGCCGGGTATCCAGCTAGTTAGTAATATTATAAAGCATTATTGAGAATTATCTAAACCAAAAACAGAAATAGTGACTCAAGTGACAGAAAATAAAACTCAAGATTTATATCTGTAAGACAAAAGTCGTGAGGATAAGAAAAAATGAATTTGGTACTCAGCCAGATATAAGGATTAAAGGAGGAGAGATTAAGAAATATTTGGGTATTGGGGTTGATTGTGGATTGTTAATTAATTATCAGATTATTGGATTCCATTTTTATATGTTTTAGCTCAATGATTTAGGTGAAGAAATGTTTTTCGATTCCAAATTATGCTGCTGAACTACTCGAATTGCCTACTTGAAAATGTCAATTGAACAAATAATAGGTTTCATGAACAAAAGTTTTTGTTTGTGTCTTAATTTTGCTTTATTTTTATCAAATCTGTATACTCATCAGCAAACATTCTTGTTACTACTACTCTTCTTATTATTTGAGCTTGATTCGTATCTTCTACATTTACCTCTAGAATGTTTTGACTTTCACCTTTCAATTTTCTATTTTGATTTTTTAACGGTGACTTCTTGGTTCGCTCCTGGTGATTACTCTAATAGCAATCCACAAGAAAAGTGATATGTTGAGAGAGCTATATTAATTCCATGTGGTCTCATTTTTCACTTTAGCTTAGCATAACATTTATACCTGATAAATATAGCATATTGGCTATTTTTCTTAACTTTTTAGAGCTTTGATTAGTACCTATATTCTTTTGGTATTACTGATGTATAATTATGATCTATAGCAAGTGGTTTGAATAGTTTTGGAAAGCATAGATCATAGCTGGATAAAAAAGGAAAAGTGGATTTTTAGCCGTGAAGATCTATCAAAAGATGGTTTAGCCATCACATGGACCACAAAGTTGCATCGTACTATACCAACGGTTTCAAGATTGCTCTGAAGATATTTACATCTAGTCCAGTAATCACGTCGAAAAAAAGGGTCTAGCTTGCAAATTTCTGTGGCAAAAGAATTGAATACTGATTCCTATGTAATTTTGGTCGTAGAATCCGAATTTGAGATTTTCGAACAACATTTCTTTGTGGCAAAGCGGCCATATTGAAAAAACGTTGCCAAATCCCGTTTTTTTTGCAAAAAAACTCAAAATTTTGGGTATTACCAAAAAAAGTAGATAAAATTTCCTACAAAATGACGTTCTGATTTCCTAGGACGAAAATTAACGCCGCAAGCACCATTCGCGTTTTTGCCGGTTTTTCGAAAAATTTTAATTCCATGCCGACCAGAAGCTATATTTTTACCCGTTGCCGTCGGCATGGAAACCTTTATATCACTCGAGAAATCATAAAATTTGAATATTTCGAAAAACCAGCAAAAACGCGAATGGCGCCTGCTGCTTTAATTTTCGTCCTAGGAAATGAACCAAAAAGTCATTTTGTAGGAAATTTTATCTACTTTTTTTGATGATACATTTAATTTTTTCTAAAAACAATAGGTTGCCCAAAATTTTGAGTTTTTTGCAAAAAAAAACGTGATTTGGCGTTTTTCAATATGGCGGCTTTGGTAAAAGGAAATTTTGTTCGCAAATCTCAAATTCGGATTCTACGACCAAAATTACATAGCAATCGGTTTTCAATCGTTTGCCATAGAAATGTGTCCCTGGTTACTGGACTAATCATCAGGAACAAATATTAATAAAGGTTGCCACACATTTGTCTGATGTGATGTGACAAGTCAAAAAGCAATTTGATTGGTCAAGCTACATCACATAACAACACACTAATATGAAAGCCTCCATCTAAATGTTAGGAACCGATACTGTTCTGACGCGTCACATCACATCACGTCAGACAAATACGAATCTACCTTAACCTATACACATGTGACAATGCATAAACTGAACTTTTGAATATCTGTCGATATAGCTTTGGTATCTTCTGGTATCCTATTTAAGCCACAGATATTTTTGTTGTTGTCTCTACATCTACAGTGCATTGTACTTAATTTATATTAAATTTTATTATTTGTCTTATATTTCAATTACTTTAATATAATAAAATAAAATCTATCAGAAGCACATTTGGTGATGCAGTTGTTTGAACTGTCTAAATTCTCCAAAAAAGAAGTTGTTGAATTCTGTTATTTATAATTAAATCTTATAGATGTTAAGAGTTCAGAAGCTAAAAAAGACTTTAAGGTATAGCGCAAGTACGAAAAAAATTACTGTTAGTAGTATATAATATGTATTAGGCTGTCACTTATTGATGTACTGCTGATTTGAATAAATTATTATGCATCGGCATTCATTTGTCTAAAGTTTGCAGTGATACCATACCTATCGCTTGACTTATTACTTATTTTCGATCAACCTAATCATCTACTGCGCTGCGGTTAGAGGAAAAAAATATTTACGTGGTAATTACAGTAATCCCTCTTATTTTGCTGTGTTCTTATAATGCGATTTCCATATATGGCTTTTGAAGTTTTACGACACTCTCTCTTATTATCGGGAGGTTTTGATATAATGCGGTTTTGAACAACAAGCGATAATATCTTCTAGTATGCAAAATCTGCGAAATCACACAAGATGCTTGCACAGACCTCGTTTTACAGCAATACCCAAGGTAAAAAATTTCTATTCTATTAGATTTACCACTATGGTGTCTATTATGATGTGGTAAACAGTTTTGTATAGCTATAATATCGATAAACCCAGTTGACATGGTTACGTCAGAATTCGTCAAAAACACGTTAAGTAACGTGATTTTTTTTTGACAAGGAAAATTTATTCCTCTATTCTCAAGACTACAATGAAGCAGTAACATTATAAGTCATGTTACTTAACGTGTTTTTGACGTCAAATCACGTGATTTTTACGTGATCTTATGTAACTGTATCAACGGGGCTTTTTAGCTTTTTATTATTATGGATTATGGTTTATAGTCGTTTTACAATAGTCGGATAAATTTATCCCCATAATGGTATAGTGTTTTATACCAAGTTTATCCGACTATCGTAAAGCCGAACCTAAGTCGTTTTTGGTAATTCTGATGCCCGAAATACCACACACGTCGGAATATAAATCGTTAGCTAAATTTCTGATTATATCGTTACCTGCCTTTTCTTATGGTATCAAACAAACGGATATTAGGTTGATTGGATCAGTAAGTCAAACAAATGTAACTTGTTATGCCGACGCTTCGGAAAATTTATTCCTCCATTCTCAAGACTACAATAAAGAAGGAACATTATAAGTACCCTATTAGAAAAAAAAAAAAAGTTGTGCTAGCTAAACAAATTGAAATGTTCAGCTGTTTCATATTACGCCATAGTATATTGTTTGACTATGGACGAAACTAAACGATTTCAGACCAGGATGAGGATTGCTTGCCCGAGCGATAGAGAGGGCTGGCAACACCCTGGTCTGAAATTGTGTTTTATCCCGTGCCATACTCACTATTTTACATATTACCTGCAACGAATCAGAGAGTTTCATTAACCAACCTAACCTTCATAATTGACGGTAAAAACGATAGATTTAAAACTGAGTAGGTAGGAAGAAACTTGACGGTTTCTGTCCTAGGGAAGAAACCAATTGGTTTCTGACCAACAGTCGCGTTGATCTGCAATTGTCGTGTTTCGACTGTCTCAACAAGCAATGAAACTCGCAGTTTCATAGTAGGTAATATGTAAAATATATTAAAATTGTATTGGTTGTATCATGGGATAGCCCATTATTTTTTAAATTTAATTTAGCAACCCTATTAAGTTTGACATTTGTCATCTGCAAAGTTTTGCGGAGACTGTTTGAAAAGTTCGTGGAATACAATGTATCGTCGCATGATTTCGAACTTTTTGTGGGATCAATTGGAATTGGACGACATGGGCTTCGAAGAACTGTGGTTTCAACAAGATGGTGCCTGATTGGTGGATAAAGAATACTCACAACCTCTAAGCCCTCTCGCGTTTATGAAGCAACACTGCCTTCACGAAGCCTAGTTTAAAATGCTGAATTTTATCTGCTAGTCAGTGGCTAAACAAGCAGGTAAGGGACCTGCGTGCAAAGTTGTTAAAGGGAGCTTTCCTTTTATAGAAGAAAAAAAAACAATTTTGTATACAGGACTCGGAATTCCGAAGATTTCTATGCAACTCCAGTGATTTCCAAGAAATTCCTTCCAAACAAGGAGAAAACAAACCCCCCTATTTAATTTTATTAAAATTTGAAAATTATACCTTAATTCTTATCACAAATATACAGATGATATTTTTTATTTTTCAATTTTCTGAGATTTTCTTGATTTTTCTAACATTGTCCAGATTTTCTAAACTATCCTAGAATTTTCTGTGATTCCCCTCTTTGAAAATCTTTAGATTTTTCCGAAATATTTTTAGATATTTTTCTAAGATTTTCTAAAATATTGTATTTCCTCTGATTTTTGCCATTTCCTAAGATTGTAAAATTAATGAGATTTTCTTGGATTTCCTAAAATTTTTGGCATTTCTTAAAATTTTTCCGGATTTCTTCAAATTTCCCGCTAGTTTTTTTACAAAGTGGAAAAATGATGGAGAAATTGTCATATGCAAAACTAAAGGAAAATCAGCGGAAAGAGAAAATGGAGAATATTATAGACTATTCCTTTTTGAATATATAAATCTTAACTTGTGAGAAAATATAAACAATAAAACTTTAATTAACAAGTTAATTAAATCAAATAAATTTCTGAAGAAGACGATTACAGCCGTCGAAAGCTTAAAAAAATATAATTTGATTATACTCGTATTATTGAATTTAACTTGTTAATTAAAGTTTTATTGTTTATATTATTCCTTTTTGATTTTTCCATTTTCTGAGATTTTATTGGCTTTAAAATTTTCTGGATTTTTCGAGATATCTTAAGATACCCTAGAATTTTCCATTTCCTAGAATATCCTAAGATTTTCTCGAGATTTGTGCATTTCTCTCGATTGTCTATTTATTAAAATTTTCTAGAGTTTCCTGAGATTTTTTGAAATTTCTATGGATTTCTTGAGATTTTTAATATTTTTACAAATTTTCTAAGAATCTGTTTCTGGAGACAAGATAAACAATTTAATTTAAAATTTAAGATTTTTTTTGTCTTTTTGTTTTCTGATTTATCGAAATTTTTATTCTTTGTCAGGGAAAACCTGGAAATTATTGAGGATAATTGATGCCCACTTTGTTTATCTCAATAAGACTGCCAAAATATTAAGTATATTTCATTGTGAATATTAAAACTTAAATTAACTAATTAAAAAAATTAAACAATTAAACAGTACAACTTGGGGCCCTTTTAGCCGGGGGCCCGCGTGTGTCGCACCCACCGCACCCCGGTAGTTTCGCTACTGCTGCTAGTACAAAATCAGTATTATTTTATTAGTACTTAAGCAGTTGAAACTTTTTGATTATATTCAACTTGGACTTTATAAATAAAATTTTTTAGGTGTAATATATACCCATTAGAAAACTTTTCATCTGCAAAAAGCATGAATAATCGAATTATTTCTAAGTGATCTGGATACTGTGTAGACTAGGAGTGGGTTTTGGACATACACATTGGTAGATACTAATGTTAAGGATATAAGGATAGAAATAAAAGCCGCACTCTACTCGAAGTATTTAATTTTGACTTAGGGTGACAAGATTCGTTTTTATTGATCTTTATAAATGTGATCAATTGATTTGCTTGCAAAATTTTACTTTTATTTAATTTTATTAATAACAAATCTAACAGAAATCGTGACATGTATTCCGGTCGAAACACGTCACTCTAAAATCAAATAGAACATTACAAGCAGAGTGTAACCTTTTTGTACAAGCTGCTTCGCAAAACTACTCAATATTAATTCCTCAATGCACGTGCCCGTATCAGACATAAGCGCATCTTACTGGTAATTTCGTACCCATTCGACTCTGGGACACGAGCGACCATTATATTGCCTCTCCAAATTTTCGTTTGACGCCGGAGATTTCTAATATTTGTATAGAAACCTACGTAAATACTTAAAAAAATTCGATCTTTGTTTGAAATTCAATAAAATCAAAAAAAATTGAAATGAATTCGAAATTCATGTGCATGAATTGGTTTAATAATATTCGATTAGTATTTCTTACTTCGTGAGAAAATACAATGAGTGGATAAACTAAAAGGTCAGATTTTTGCAGTTGCTACCAATAGGTATGTTTAATGTTTAATATGTACATTACAACTACGGGACGAATCCCAAATGTTGATAAACGAAATTATACAAAACTTGCAGTACACATAAAAAAAAACTCAATATAAAGCAGAGAAAAAAAGAGAGCACTTGTAAAGGTTACATTATACACCTATATTGTAACGTTACATTTGTCGTTACATAAAATTTTCCATGTATTCAGAAATGAATAATTACGACGCACCTTGTACAAAGGTAATCAACCGAGCACTCGCCCCTGATAAGAGGCTTTTTGATAAAATAGAACGAACGTGGTTAGACGTTTTAAACGAAAAAGAAGAAATATTTTTGTAAAATTTGAATATATTATATAATTTTGGATAGTATTGAATATTAGATTGGAATAGCGCCAAAGTAGCGATCATTTTGGAGTGTGGAAATATAATTTGAATGCTGGTTTTTAGCAAATAGAACCATTAAATAATTATTGAAAGTGGATAGCAAAGCAAGGTCAGCAAGTAATCAGCCGATAAGAGGATTTTGTAGTTTACGATACCTAATTGGAATTGTCTTGAATATTTTCCCATACAATCTGTTGGGTTCAATTAGGAGGAAGTCCATATTCGACGTGGTCCATCAGTGGAGGATTGGCTTTGGAGTTTTTTTTTTGAAACGTCGTTACCCTTTCAATTAAATTGTAATCTTGGTAACTGCTGCTGATAAAACCTTTTTTTGAACATACAATCAGGTATTCTCTTTTCCGTGGGTCTGCTTGTGCTGAGTTGATCAGATTAGAGAGCTTGAGTTGGATAATTTGTGTTTTGTGGATTGCTTGTGTGAATAGTATTTATCTGTTTTAGTAGTTTTAGCTCATTGACACAGATCCGGATCCAGAAAAGAGCTCTTGGAAGGAACCCGGACCCGATAACATCTTTGTGTCTCTGCTATTACTCAATAGCAGATCTAGAAGGAGTAAGACTGGGTAAGTGCTGTTCATTTGGTATATTTACAATCACTTTTTGTCTAACGTCACATCAAGCCTTGCACCAATCTATTTGATTAGCTTGGCAGGAGTGGGTGCTGTTGGAACTTGGAGTATTGGTTTCGTGTTTATAGACGACCATCAGTCAATCAGCAGCAGCATTATTGTTTGCACGCCTTCAGCGTTATATGTTTGTGGACCTAGAGTCCAGCTATCTTGTATAGTTACATAGTTACTGTGTGTGTTAAGCAACCCGTTACCTATTTTCTCAGCTGTAATATCGAATAAATCCCCTTCTTTCTATTTGTTGTGTTTTATTTCGATATTTGGCGCCCTTAGAGCATTTCCTTTCGAAGTTGATAGTATCGCCTACATCACTTGTGAGGATCAACGTTTCGAAGCAACCATAACCGAACCTGCGAGTGGGGGACATCCCTACCCTTAGCTCGAAGAACTGTGGGTTAAATCCCAATAGCTGGCCAACCGTATACAACATCAACGGTTACACAAGTGGCATCTTGAAAGCCCGCGTTTTAGGCTACAATATATAGGTATATGGACAAGCATAGAATCATTGTAATGTTCTCAAGAAAACAAAACAAACGATGTTTAGGTTACGATATTTACTTTACTTATATCATTAACAATCAAGTAATGTTCGCCTGAATTACCTGTCACCGCGGTGAAAATCAAAATCATTATAATATTTATTGAATAACGTCATCATAGCACTGATGAGTGGCTCGTTCATGCCATAAGTTGTACGATGCCACGGTAAATAAAAGAAACGCATTTCTCTAGTTAATCTTACTTGCGTATCAACAGATAGCAAATTCAAAATATAAGGGCTACTATGTTCCCTGTCAATAAATTAGCAATAAACCGGACACGGTGCCTATCCCGTATTATACTGAGCGGCTCAAGTCCGAACCTCATACATCTACTCACGTAATTATTACTAATATCATCGCTTACAGTATCACTTGGGAAGGTACAGTCTAACATCCCGGTTATAAACCTTGTAAATCTTTTCTGTACTCGTTCAATTCGCGACGAGTGAACCTCATAATAAGAGCACCATACCTGAGAAGCATATTCCAATACCGATCGTACATAAGCATTATAGAGCCGAACCAGGACAACAGGATCACGGAACTCCCTGGAAATGCGCATAATGAAACCCATGAGTCTGCTTGCTCTGGTGACCACCAAATTTACACGCTGCGAAAATTCTAGAGAAGAAACAAACGTAACTCCCAAGTCAATCTTTTCAAATACTCTCACCAATTTCCAGTCGTCAATGAAATAATCAGCAACCAAAGGAAAATGCTTGCGGTGAAACGATATAATGCTACACTTCCGCTCGTTCAAAAATAACTTCTTTTCATTGCACCACCGACAAATCACATCCAGATCACGTTGTATCAATGCAGAATCGGATAATAACTTCAACTTTGCAAAAACTTTAAGATCATCTGCGAAAAGCAATAGTGAGCAAAACTTTATCAAAAATGTCAAATCGTTCACAAATAATGGAAAAAGCATTGGTCCAAGATGACTACCCTGGGGTACACCTGATAGTACATTAATGATTTCAAAGCGTATTCCACCTATTTCAATGTATTTGGTCCTCCCACTAAGGTAGGATTCCAACCACTTCACCAAAAGGCCAGATAGACCTGCGCCGCTCAATTTAGTTAATAAGATATCATGTTGTACCGAGTCAAAGCCTTTGCGAAAATCCGTATATATCACATCTACCTGATCACCTGATTCAATAACACGAGAGACAAAACTAGTGAAACATACCAGATTAGTTACGGTTGACTTACGCGACATAAAACCATGTTGGGCATCATTGATGATGGACAAAGTATTAAATTTCAGATAACTTGCCACTATGCTTTCAAAAATCTTGGGTATTACAGACAGGATCGAGATCCCACAATAATTCTCAATAAACTCCCTCTTCCCATGTTTAGGGATAGCTGTAATACTAGAAACTTTCCATTAAGAAGGGAATACTCCTGATTGGAGTGACTGGTTGAATAACAAGGCAAGAGGTAAGATCAATTGATGTCCAAATCTCTGAATAAATTCGGTTGGAATTCCATCAGGACCACACCCACGCTTAGCACTTCGAATGGCCTCCAGAACGCTCTGCTCGTCTATTAATACAATATCAATAATGTACCCATCGTTAATATAATTACATTTTGGCAATTCTGTTTAACATATTATGTTTAACATACACAGATGCAAAAAAAGAACGAAAGAAACCGACTATCTCGCTTATATCAGATGAGGAACTCCCGTTATAATACATCTCTGACGGTAAACGATAAATGGTAAAATACGCTCATAGAACCTAGAGACATTTGCATTTATATTAGTATCATCTAAAACACTCGACCAATTAATGGAAGACAAATAAATTGCAAATTCGTTAAAGTCAATAGACTTGAAATTAAATTTAATTTTGTTTTCACCACGATTCGTAAGGTTTGAAAAACTAGTGTTAGCATCATGAAGAAATGATACCCCTACAGGACAATGATTCCTATCCCTGCCATGCAGTATACTCTCTGGGCTAAAATTAACATATACAAGATCCAGTAATTTATCAAAATCATTACAAATAAAGTTAACCTGCGACAAACCACATGAATTTATACCATCAATAAATGTTGTTTCCGTACGCGAATTTGTATTGATTGGAATGAGCATGCAAGAACCATCCATCAGATCCTCTTCCTCAATACCAGCGTCACACCACTGAAGATTCGGTAGGTTGAAATCGCCCATCACTGTCCAATGTATATTTTCATTTTCGTATTCGGACATGAGATTTTCTATAATAAGTACCATTTTTTCGTACTAGCAGGGGGAATATAAACTACTATCACCATCAAATAACAGCTATGCTTTCCAATTCGCACACAAAGAAGTTCTAATGTGTTTGCTTCGTTTATTATTAATTGTTAGCTTGATAATGCAGAAGAAACTCCAATAATTACGCCTCCTCCTCTTTCTTTACATGAATTATTTTGATTTCGATCTAATCTGTAAACATTATAAAAAGAGGGAAATAGTTCTTGACTGCTTACTGTATCGTCTAGTTTGCTCTCTGTAAGACATATTATTTCATAATTATTACTAAGTACAAATTCCATGAATTCACGAGCTTTAGAACGCAACCTATTTACATTTTGGTAATACATATTTACTGCACATTTACAGCGATCCTCATCTGGGTACATAATATTTTCTTGTCCAGTGGTATTCATTTTCTTGCTTCCCGTTGGAGCCGTGGTCCCAAAAAAGAAGAAGAAAGAGCACCCTCCCCTGTACTGGAATTTCTTGTAAAAAACGAATTTATAAATAAATACACCTATAATGGGGATTTTGGACGCTGTAAATAAAACAACCAATTCAATTCAACGTTTCGAAGATCTTTATTGTCTTCTTCTTCAGGAATCTAAAACAATACTCATGATAATATGACAATTCAAGCAAAATGATGTGGCGTACTAACTAAATTTGTTTTACACAGTAATTGACCATGACATTATTCGTTCGTCGAAACATTAAATATACGCATACATACAAAATTTGTCAAAATATTAAAATATAAATTACGAATGCACAAAATTCAATAAAATTTACACCAACTATCCTACACATTCGACCGTATAATAATCAAATCTAGCACTTGCAACGATTGATAACGCTTAAAAATAACCAAACTCTCCCCGTCCACCTTCGCATATCGCATCCCCCAACAACAATAAACAATACTGATCCATTAACTAAAATAGGGTAGTCATCTAAATGTCCTATTCTCAATACATTAATCCGCTGTAAATCTGGCTCAGTTTCATTGAGTCCTCTTTAAAATTTACACATTTTCGTGTTTTGATGAAATGAATATGGACGTGAGTGAAGAACAGAATTTATAAATGTTCCCCTTGGCCAATTTTTAGCATTAATTACTTTGTTTTTGTAATTCTCCGGTACATTTATTTTAAAAAAGGCGTAGGTATTATATTTTGTTTTTATTGAAAAACAATCAGCATCATTTATTCCCAGGTCAGACAAGTGCAGTTTGATGTCGTCAACGGATAGTTCTGGACACAATCGTGACACGAAAAAACTAGATCTTCTTTCGACAGCACTCAGCCTGCACCCAGTACCCGATCCACCAGTACCAATTACTATTGAGGTTCTTGTTTTACGCTTCCTATGTGAAACTAGTTTGAAACCATCATCTATAACGTCATTGTTTACGTTTCCAACGCTCCCCACCGTTGGATTTATATCTTTCAATTTAATCCCTCGGGATATGCCACCATATTGATCTTTTTGCGAGTCACTAATCGCGGTTACAACCTCCGATTCAGATTTCGTTCTTGGCTTTTTGGTATTTTTTGAAATTGCTCCTGTTTTAATTTTATTCGCGTATGTTTCATATTCCATGCCGCCCGTAGCTATCCCAGGTCGAACATTTCGACGACTCTCAACGACCGCCTACAATCCAGATTCAACATTTGGTTGATAAATATTGACATTTCTAACAGCGTTATCTTTGTTCACATTTTGAAGATTAAGATTAATTTGTAAAATACTGACTTTTAATTTTTCAATTTCGCTCTTCAGATCTTTAATGCAACTTCCTTGATCTTTAATCAGCTTCAAACATTCTCTAATAACTTCATCTGAACCAGCCTTATGGCAATCAACAGCGCATCTACCGCAGTACCACTTCAATCTCTCATTTGCAAGCAAGCAATTCAATTCGCTTTTTTTTTTACTCCGGCACAATCCACATGCAAGCCCTCAGAAAGATCCACCAATTCCCCGCAATCATCACACGCGCAACTACTAACGTTCGCCATCTTTGATTAGGTATGATGAGATTATGTTTGTGTTTATAACAAGAAATATTTGGTTATCAAATTTACTATTGATTTATTTCTTTGCATTTTATAATTATTTGTACATTCTTATTCCTACACTAAATTTAATTTTTTAATGGAACAAAAAAGTTTAAACAAAAAATTAAAATTTTATATAAAAATAATTTAAGTTTATAAACTAATTCGATAGGTATAAATTACTTTAAAAACGTTTGATCTTCTTTTAAATTTATAGTACTTTATAAAATATTTTTAGTCAAAAATATACGTATAAATTTAATTTAGCAGCCAGATACCGGAGGCAAATGAATTTCAAAACGAACTTTTAATTAAATAGCTTTTAAGCTTTCTGGTCAGGAAAGTCATAACATATGTTATTATGTTTTCACGATATGTTTACTTTTTAATTTATCTCTAAATTTGAAGAGTTTGTAATCAAAAATAGACCAGTAAAGGTAGCAATGGGTGAGGTTATCCATTGCACAGTTCTTAAATTTACAACACTAAATACTGCTTTAGTAAGTTTTGTTTAAATACTGCATAGTTTACACAATAATTATTGTTGTAGTGTTTTTTCTAGATTGAAAAAATAAAAAAAATTTGTTAATTAAATATGCGATAATGAATATAATAATTTATAATTAATACACTAATTAAATATTATGAGCAATTATATGTTTCTATAATAATTATTATAACATTAATTTTGTTATTAAATTTTTGTAGCGCAAATTAATAATCATTTACTGATATCAAAATATAACAAAATTCTTTGGGCTACTTAATACTAATTTTATACATCATTCGTTGTAAAACTTGAAAAAATATAGTTTTGAAACTAAAAATTATAAAACATACAATTTGATTGAAAAAAATATCATTTCGTCATAATAAAACTCGATTTTTTTAACTAAACAATAAATTATTAGTAGTTATAAGGTCCATAGCCTGACCCCGTAGTGTAATAAGGTCCTGCATACGCTTGGGGAGGTGGCACTGCATATCCTGCATAAGCATACTGTTGTTTTTGAGGATACACTATAAATAAAAAATGTTTATTGTAAAAATATTTTATGTATAAACTGAAAAAAAAAAGAAAAAATAAGATTTTTGTTCAGAACTTCCTTTTACCTTTTCAGTTAAAGATTAAAACTTCAATCAGATATTAATTTAACTTGAAAAATCTATTGGTTAATGTTCAAATGGTTAACAAAACACCAAGAATTATTATTATAAGTATAATTTTTGTTATATTATTTATATCGATATTTTTCGAAAAGCTATAGGCGGTAAAGCGTGAGAAAATAGCCTTTGTATCAATTGGGCTGATTTTTTTCAGACAATTTGATTGTAATATTTGGAAAAAATTAATGTTATTTAGAAAGGCAACTCTAAAAAGAAAATCAGCTAAATCGTTTTCAAAGGTTATTTTGTACCATGCTTACCCGGCTATAGCCTTTACAATATTTTTAAGTTCGATTTAGCAAAATAAGCAAAGCGTATACTTACTGTAGTAAGTATATTATCTAGTTAGTAATTTTATCTAAAAATGGCAACGTCTAAAGTTTGTAATTGTTTATTATATTGCAAAAATTTTAATATTTCTAAATGATAAAAAATTTTAACTTGTACAAATCTAAAGTTTGTAGATAATATTTTCAGAACAACCATTAAAGAAAATAATAATTTGTACAGTGAGAATTCATAGCCAAAATTAAAGGCATTGAGTACCTATAATAATATAATGTAATACAAACATCATTCAATGATGTTTGTTTATAATATAGGGTGTTTCCAGTATACTTATTCAGAAACTTGAAAAATAGTTATTTTTATTGTTAATAGTTTATCATGAAAAGTATTGCTCCGACTGAAAAATTTTATAGAACTTTTTTTGTATAGAATTATCGTGTCTTTCTTTTTGAATAGAGGTATTTTGTTCGTAAAATTGATAGGAACCGAGAAAATTGCGAAAACCGTTTTAGAGCACCTGTATGGTAGAGCTCCCCCCTTCGGACTTTTGAGACGTTATTCGGGACACCATAGTATATATGAAAACGCGCAAAAACTGTAGGATATAATTTATTATTCCGTAACAAAATCCTAAATGCAGTGGATTACTAAACCACCCTGTAATCATTAACCGTTGTAAGTTTTAGTGCCGTTTTTGTCCACATGTAAATAATATCAGGTTTTTTCTGCGAGCCTAGCCCAACACTCAATCCAATTTAGTATACAATTTTTTTATATAATAAATGAGGCAAACATAAATTCTCATTGTACAAAAAATGTTGGCGTATAAAGTTTCCAAACAGCAGATTAACTTTCAATAAATATTACCATCTTTAGTTAAAAAATCATCGATATTAATTTTAATGAATATGATAATTGTTTAAATATTAAAATTTGTTTTAGATATTAGTATTCATTATTTAAGAATTTCCTTTTCAAGGTTTTTTAGGTTAAATCTACACAAATTAATATCAAATATGTAATTCGTTCATCATTTATTATATTTAATTATAGTTTAAAACTTTAATCGTTTCATAAATAATTGACCATAAATTATTGCAAAATTATTACAAAAACATTGTCCAAAAAACTAGCAGCAATATTAAATTTTAACAGTGAATGTATTTTTGTAACTCCATCACCTCTAGTTAAAGTTGTATTAGTTTATTGCTGCATTGTTTAATTTTGAAAAAATTATTGTGTAGAATTTGGTTTAACAATTAAACCAACTAAAAAACCTTTTAAAATATGAATGAAATGAACCCCAGTGTTACCAGGCATTAAATACTGCATGTTGACAGCTTCTTCCCGTTCCCGTTCCCCTTTCAGACAAACTGATGCTCCAGAAAATAAAATTGCAGCCACCAAAGAGCATCCCACCCCAACCCAGGCAAGAATGTAACTCCAGTCATAAGTGATTTCCGTATTTTCACGTAGAACCTAGAAAATATAAAGCTTTAACAAACCTGGCATAATATATTGAACGTTGTTCAATTGTTCCCGTTCTTTCTCATTATTTAAACAACAGGATCCAAAGAAGAAAAGCAAAGAACCACCTAAAGAGAAAAAGACTCCCATCCATGATAAAATGAAGCTCCAGTCGTAATATATTTCTGTGTTGTCTTGAAGAATCTAAATATTTCAATTTTGTGATTACAATCGTAAAGTTTTAAGTTTTGATAGATAAATTTTCAAAAATTTTAAAAGAAAAAAAGAATTAACAAACTTACACTACTCCACTGTTGATAAAATTCTTCACCCACAACTTTTTCTTTTTCGTAATATTCGACTCCATGCCACAATCCCATTGCACCAGCACTCAACAAACCTAAAAACAAACATTTTTGAGCTGCATGGATATTAAAAATTGAGAGTAGACAGATATAATGTGTTTTTTGCTCATCGGCATGGAAAATCATTTTGAATAATGCTAAATTGTTAGGATCATGGTTAATTTAATGCTTGATGGCAGTTCAATTTCTCTTGTCCCATGAACAAAACAATTGTGACAACCTTTTGTTAAGTTCATGGTAGTAGCTTTTATGAATTTTACAAATTTATAATACAAATACTTACATGCCAATAGCATAAGAATCCCAGTCACCGTAATATTACCAGGAGACCTCCTCCAACAGCCAGTGACTCCTGTGCAAAATGCAGCAAAAATTGTGACAAACGTAAGAATAAATAACGCAATCAAGGAACGCCCCATATCTGTAAAAAGTTTATGGTTTTACAATGGATAATGATGAAATCATATAACAGAACGTCGAAAGTACAATTTAAATAATCAAATTACCTGCATAGATATTACCATAAAAATAGAAACTAAACTTACGTAATTTATTTGAGGCGTCGTCAGTAAAATTTTTCGTTTCATTGAGCTCATCTGGGATATAATAATTAATATTATTACAATGGGTTTCAACGGGACTTAAATATGTTTTAACTGCAAAAGAAAAAGACAAAATTAATTTTAAATAATTTTTTTTGCAAATATCAAATTATTATAAAAATATTAATAACATTTCAGTTTAAAATTTCAAAATAACAATATTTTGTTTTAAAAGGAAACGAACATGGAATGACGCCGACAATACAGACGAGCTACAAAAAGTTACTTTTCTCCGAATAGAACATGTTAATTTTCTTAAAACGAGAAATTAGAGATTTAGAAGAAAATAAACGGTAAAAATTAAAACCTGAACCTTGTCATTGGAGGACAAAAGTTGACCTTTGTTGACGTTTGAAGAAAAACGATATTTATTATAAATTAATGTAGTAAACATGAGTTCGAAGTTTGCATTTAAGTAAGTACTATAATACATACTCTTGAATTTACCTGTACAATTATTACCAAATTATCCTATTCAAGGACTGCAAGTATTGTTTTACTGTAAAAAAAAATATCACCAATTTTTCTAATACAATTTATTCTATTTAACATAATATCATAATATTATATTTAAATCAATGAAATTATTAATGCATTTAAAATTATTCATTGCCTACTTCCTAGGTTCCACCCATTTCAAGCATAAGCATATTTTTGTCGTTTATTAATGTTACTATGTTGATTTGTGAGAAAGCAATGCCATAAACAACACTAAAAAATAATAATATATGTGCAAAAGTAATTTATTAAGTGATTTTTAAAATCGGCCTTGTTTAAGAGAAGTTATTGCATTCAAATTTGCTTTGATAGATTAAATTATAATGACAAAAAATTGAACCCGTAAATTAATTATAATTCCGGAACTAAATTTCTTCGACATTTTTTCTCACGATTTTTTATGATAGAAAATATTTCATTCTGTTTAACTAGATGAAATATTTTAAA
The DNA here is from genome assembly GCA_949152465.1 of Cantharis flavilabris. Taxonomy (NCBI): domain Eukaryota; kingdom Metazoa; phylum Arthropoda; class Insecta; order Coleoptera; family Cantharidae; genus Cantharis; species Cantharis flavilabris. The sequence continues at coordinate 33,703,122 of OX424438.1, read as the reverse complement.
CTGGCTCCCCTATCCCCCTATCTGACTCTTATCTTGAAAGATGTAAAATACAATGTTGCATCCAACTCTTTTATAATTAAATTCACAAGTAAAATTTATCAAAATAAATTTATTTTCCTAATGTTATGTCATAAAAATTTTTCTGTTGAAAAGTTTCTTCATAAGGATGTTATAAATAATAATTGTATTGTATGCAATTCAAGTTGTTATTAACTATTAACTACAAGAAAGTAAACGAAATGGTTACTAGACATTTTAATTAGGTAAATTAATTAAATTTAATTTAATAAAATGATTTATTTCATAAAAAATATGTACATAATTATATACCAGGTACATCAGTTTATTGTATGCTATATAAAATGCTATAGATTTTTTTATTCTTTAATAGGTAGGGACATATTTTATTTTATTTTTTTTCCAATTAAAATATATGTTTATACTTTATAATACGTAGGTAGTTTAACCCTTAATCGCTATCTTGTGGTCACTGAGACCACGGCAAGTTTTAATTTGTGTTTATTTTACGCCTCGTTCAAAATTAGTCATTAAGGGTTTCAGTACCTTTAAGTTACATCACTCCTAATATGTTGACAAACGGGGGTGGTCGAAAGTTGCCTTGTTTTATTTATAGAAAGAAAACAAAACAGCTAGAGGTCACTGTGACCACATGATAGCGTTACTGTAATTATTATGTTTCTAGTAAACGTCTCATTTAAAGATTATAAAAATATAAACTATCATTATTATTGTTCATACAACTGTGTAAATGACTTAGCCCAACTAAATGAATTTTTATTTATTATATAATTTCAATTCACAAACCAATATGTTTGCAGTGCAGCGCATAATTGCGTACGAATTGTATACAAAAACTGTGATTTTCAGGTGTTGTGGTTTTTGCGATATAGTTTATTGTTTTTTATTTTTGTATTTTAATTATAATTATTCAAGTATGTACTTCAAAAAATTATGATTTAGTTTACTTAAATATGTTTTAGATTAAGAAAAAAAATGAAATTTTAGGTATGTCCTATAAAGGTGTCCAGATATGCTAATAATTTCTTTTGTGGTATTAAAAGTTAATAGAATTTCAAAATTAATTACTTTTTAGTTTTTTTTGGCTTACTAGAATACCAAATAAAACATCTGTTACAAAAAAAAGCAAAAAGTTAAGTTGTACGTGAGGAAACGAAAGAAACAAAGCATGGTCACTGTGACCCCACAGTAGCGACAGTGTGACAATTATTTGACGTTAGTTATTAAGGGTTAAAAAGTATTCTAATCGTACAAAAAAAAAGTTGAGATTTTGGTAAATTTATAGACGTTTGGAGATCCCAAAAGTAAAAAATTATTATTTCCAAAAAAATGTCTGTGTGTATGTATGAGATCAAATTTTGTGTACCCTTAACAGCGAAAGCAACGAGAATTTAAAATCTTTTTTTTAACTTTTAGTACTTTAATATTGAGACTTCTGATTAGATTTTAGTTAAAATCGGTTAATGAAAACTTAAATATACATTTTTTACTTATTTTTTTTCTTTATTTTAATTTTTTTTTAATTTTTCATTATTTTAAAATAAATTTTACAATTAAAATGAAATCATCTTAATTTTTTTTAATTTTAAAAGCTCTTGGGTTATAGGTTCAAAGCTTGGTCGTTCATTATATTGATATTTTAATCTAATAAATGAAGTCGTAAAAATAATGAATGCCACAGTAATACCATTGCTACCATTACAATTGAGATAATATTATGTTGTTTTAACTATTGCAATTAATTTTCAATTTCAAAATTTATAAAAAGGAATTTGATAGTTCATAGTATTTATCCATATTATGTATGTACGCGATGATGGTGAAAGCAATCAATTGCTTTCGTAATTTTAAGAGTGAAAAATAAGAAAGTTCACAACTATGACAATTACTATTTTTTAAATTTCTATAAGTAATTAATATTTTGTGTATAGTACCAGATCATTTAATTTTCTTGATACCTATATCTTCAATTTTACAATAAAAATATTACAGTTTAAGAGGTAATCATTGCTGATGATATTGTAAGCATGACAAAAACGCCCGTAGGAGATATTATATCTATGATACAATATTCAATTTCAGATATTACCTCAATTTTAGACGGCGTATTTTATGGTATAATTAATTTTCCATTCAATCTAAATCTAAATAAAAGATTTTAAAATTCAAATCCAATAAAAAAATTTAATTAACCTTTCAGCAGGCGCGCATGCACTGTTTTGACAACAATTTTACTTTTAAATTAAATATAAATAAAAAATAATATAAAATAAAAACAATTCGCTAAATATAAATATTTATATACACGTCTAAATAAATATAAAATAAATGTGTGGTGGCACAGTCATGCATGCACACGCATGCAGGACAATGTCACTGCAGGATCAGTCCATGGCATTACTTGGCCATTAGAAATTAATTTGGAAATCCAGGAACATAAGGATAATGTTTCCGGTTAACGACAAAAAGCAAATGCTGAGCGTTGTTAAGGTTTTTGTTGTTAACTGGAACAGATCAGTATGATAATAACATCGATAAGGACAACATGTGTTCCCGGTTATAAATTATTAAATTAAAAAGTTTATGTATATTATGTTGTTATAAATATATGATTATTAACTGAACAATGTTTTTATAAAATAAAAACAAAATATTAAGTTAAAGTTTTGGTTCTATCGCAAACCAACAAGTAAAGGAACCAAGACCCCTAACAAATGTAAGGGGTTTCAAGATTATGATCTATAGCCAGGGGTCTCCAAACTTTTTAGCCTAAGGGCCAGACTGATTGCTCCACAAAGCCCCGAAGGCCAATATCTAGCTACAGTAGCTAACAAAAATATTCGAACCCCCCTATGTTAAAAATGTAAATTGCACATTTTGAAACTTTTCTTGTCATAAAAATCGCATTTACAGCAAAGCTTCTTTTTAAACTTTTTTTTTGTTATAAATTTCATTGTCTTCAATTTTTTACCTATACATTTTTCAATTTTGTTGCCCCGTTTTTGACTGGCAGCGATTTAAACAGGACTCTGCAAAACACAAAAAATATCGTCATCTATATTTCGGAATCGGTGCAACAAAATAGAAAAATGCTTATGAACATAAATGTACAGAATCACGTTTTCAAGAAAAAATGCCTATTCAGTTTTTCATTTCGTTGCACCGTTTCCTATTTATAAATGACAATATTTCTTGTGTTTTACGGAGTTTTGTTTAAGTTGCTGTCAGTCAAAAACGGGGCCGCAAAATTGAAAAATGTATAGATACAAAATTGAAAACAATAAAATTGTTAACAAAAAATGTCTAAAAAGTTTTGCTGTAAATGCAATTTTTGTATGTAAAAAATGGTTTCAAAATGTACAATTTACATTGTTAACATAGGAGGGTTCGAATATTTTCGTTAGTCTCTACAGCTATAGCTCATCAGATTAAGATTGCTTTTTGACAACTTTTGTTGGGTTTTGACAACTATTTTTAGTCAGCAAATAAAATATCTGACTATTATTTTGTATGATTACTTTATTTGATTTGATTTATCAAAATAAATTAAAGGGGGGCCGGATACCAGCAACATCAGGCCCGCTTTCGCGGGCCAGATTTGGCCCGCGGGCCCTAGTTTGGAGACCCCTGATCTATACCTTTTATTATTACTACAGTAGAATCCGCTTAATGTGATGACGGATAATGTTATCAGTCGGTTATTGTGATCATTTTGACTGGGAACCGGCCGCTTTAATTAGTTTACATACAAAAACCACTGGATAATGTGATAAAAAAGCCGCTTATTATTATCACTTTCAAGAAATTTCCTACACAATAATATTTTTTTCTAAGTATCTTTTTCTGATTTGTCATTGAAATTTTATATTTCTTTACAAAACACGTCACTCGTTTTAATTTCTATACAAAAACTAATGAAGTTTCCCGTTTCATGGCGTGTTTCTATTTTTATTTTGCTAAATGTGCACTTTGCTTTATGAATTTTAATTTGAGTTTAGTTTATTCTTACTAAATTTGCCTAATTCTTCTAAAATTCGTTTTTTTTTCTAAAATTTGCTTATTTTTAACAGTCGGTTAATGTTATCAAAATGTTCTTAGCCCAAAGTGATCACATTTGCAAAAATTAACCATTTTTTCGACGTCCTAGGTGGGCCTAACCCCTTAAATCAAATTAAATGTTTAAATGGGCTTAGAAAATCAGTGAAAGTAGCAAAGTACCTATTAGCAGTATAGTAAACGCTCAGCTAATCAACCGGAACAGGATCCATTTCCAATCTTATAGAAAAAAAGTTCGGATAAGTGTAAGGGTGAAATAATTTGATTGCCCTAATAACGGCTTTCCGAACTAAAATTAGATAAAAAATGTTATTCACAAGAACTAAAATTAGATAAAAAATGTTATTCACAAGAACTAAAATTAGATAAAAAATGTTATTCGCAAGAATTCGCAAGTTATTGTAATACTATATTACAAGCCAAGGTGAATAATGCTTTATCATTGAAGCTTGATACTGGGTGTGCATCTAAAGTAATTAAATTACTTTAATAGAATATTTTTTTTAATTCTGCCTGCGAAGACTGCTGAGTGGATTGAATAGTTCAGCAGTTGACCAATAAAATTATATATCTCTCAAAAAATCATGGTAGATGCATCGGAAAATAAACGGATCAATTCTGCAAGGAGAAGGAATACGTGAACTTGGAAATCGAATTTAGTTAGATTTAGCAGGATATCCATGAGGATATGTTCCTCATGGAACAACAAAGATGAAATAGTTCTATTAAAACTCACAAGACATAAAATCGACATAAATGCGCTATATATCACAGATAGAAACGAAAGAGGAGAGGAATAGTAGGTACCAAAATTGATGACGCAAAGACCTAACACTCAAAATGATAAAGGATAGGTGGATGTCTGTATCCCAAGAAGGCAATACTGTGATTAATTAACAAGACCGAGTCCTTACAAAAGAAGAAGAAAAAGATGTTTTAAATTAACCTAAAGTACTTGGTGTTTGAAATATTTCAATCAAATATTTGAATATTTGGTAATTGGGTTTTAAATATTTTCTTGGTAATTGACTTTGAGTAATTTGGTAGTAATTGAATTGCTTTTTTGGTTAATTTTTAAGTATTTAAGTTACTTTTAGGAAGTATTTGATAATTGAATTACTTTTTCTTTAGTGAAATAATTTATTAATTGATATGTCAATTACTTTTAAAAATATTTAGCATTTGGTATAGTATAAGCACTTTCAATATTAACAAAGTATTTGGTAATTGATAATTAAATTACTTTCACCGAGTGGTTTGTACAGCTCTAATACAAAATGTCTCGTTAAAAAAGATTATATTTTGATCAGTATCTAGTGAATGCCTTTCTTAAATATATTGCAAAGATATTATAAGGAAGTCCTCTGCTGTTGTCAAGGATATCAGGTTTTTCATGTTATATTCGATCCAGGCTTTCGACTGTACAAATTGATAAAAAAAATTTTATTTGGAATTTTTTCTTTTAGTTAAATTTGAATTTTCTGTTTCACGCGGAGAAATGATGTTGGCAACTCTGCTGTAAAAAGTTAGAAGATCGAAAAAAATTTCCAGAAATGGTAAAAACTAAAAAAAAACTGATCTGATGTCAAGAACTTTGGTTAAGTTTATGAAAGAAGCATTCATGTTTCATCTAAGAAGATAGATCACGCCAAAATCATCTTTTGATTTATCAAATTGGTTATTGTAAGTAAGGATTAAAACAAAATAAAAATATTTGAGGAGGCTAGAAGCTAAATCCCAAGTAGCAAAATGTCAGTTCTGAGGTAATCAAGTCTAAAATTGAGTTAATTCTTCAATAATTCAATTATCTTCAATAATTTTTACACTGTACAGTCTACAGAAAGGAACTTCGGGAATCCCAAACAACACTTGGTTGATTTTTTCAAAAAATGCACTTGGGCTTCTCAACCCTTTATATATTGACACTTTTCAAGCGTTCCTTTGTGTACAACATCTCCTCATTATATAACAATTGTCCAGATACATTCAAGGATTCATCTTTGGCATTATTCAGAAAGCAAGTTTTCGACAAACTTTTGGCGGAACAGAGTGCTTAATCTTTTGTTTTTTTTTTTTATTTTCCACTTCCTGTGCCTGTTGATGCTACGGTCAGTTCTTGAGACGCGGGTGTAGGGTTGTTGGGGCTTGGGGGGGGACTTGGATGTGTGCGCGTGCCAGCTTTTGGGTTGAGTGGAAGAGCAGGCGGCTCTCTTTGGGAGCCAATCTGAACTTCGCCCTTTTCATGTGGGGTGACACAACTGGTCGTAAACCATGTACCTCGTGCATAATCTTAATATTTTTTTTTATTTGTAGTTGTCTCTCTCATATGAAATAAAGACTATATTATTATTATTATTATTATTATATAGTAAAATTATAAGCTGGATGGTATTTTATGATTTTGGTATGATACAGACTTTCCGTTGTTTTTGAATACATACTATAATGCATAGGAAAATGTAGTCAATTAGAAATAAGTGTATACAGTCTATTTGTTTTAGAAGTAAAGAACTCGATTGTACTAAATTGATGACCTTGTAGCGTGGTTAGTTGTAATTCATGTGCATTCACACTGGTGAAATTTGTTAAAAATGCTGTGGCGTATTTATAAGATATTACAAGAAACTGAATTACGTTAGCAAATGGTATTCTTAAATTGGTCACCATGCGGTCACCTATCCAAGTGCGAACCGGTAGTAACCTTGCTTTCATCCTGTGGTCAAAATAGTACACGGTTCTCTCTTATGTTATGTGAAGAACTTAATGTAAAAAACAAATTAACTTGAGGTGTAAAAATAATACAACATCCTCATCCAAATTACATTAACATAAATTCTTTTCTTTTAAGTGAAGTTCTATGTAAAAAATAAAGTACCTGCTGTTCAAACAGGAAATATACAATTTTGAAGCAACAAAAATAATTTTAAAAGTTGAATGTATTTAAAAATTTGATAAAAGTTATATTTAGTAAGTTTACCAAAGCAGATATTAAACAAAGCAATTTAAATAATTCTAAAAATAAGTGTATAATATACGAAAAGTGAGTGCGTAAATTAAAAACAACAGTAATGATGAATATAACAGTAAATTTATTACATATTTGCTATTAAAAATTCTAAAGGTACTCCACAGCAGTACATTTAGTGAAATGGAATGTTAACTTGCGGTAGTTGAACTTTTTTCTGACTTGTGAGTTGTGACACATGATTAAATAATTTTTTTTAAATCTGGATTAGAATGTGTTTTGGGTTTAATTAGCAAATCAATATTATAGCTATTCGGTCGGTCAAAACCTCATGGGTAAACCAAAGCTGAAGATCTTCAATAAAGAAATCGTGCAATGGCGATTTGCAAATATTCATTTGAATTTTCTTACATTATCACGTTCGTTTAGAAAATAATTTGTAAGAACATGCCTGCATTGTTTTAAATCACGTTCTTCATGTGAACATATAGGTCAAAAAACTCAATTTCAAAATTAACGCAAGTTCATTTACAATTTTTTTTTGTTCTCTTCTTTTTACTTTTACCATAATTACTATTTCGTAATGAATGGTCAATTAATTTAATTATTTTCTCCAGGTATTAAATAAACGAGTTACACTTGTGATATTAAAATAATTTTATAGCTAAGTATTTATTCTTTTAGAGTATTATTTGTCCCGAGGAATGCTTATTAATGTTTTTCAACATTTTATTTGTGTTTTTTAATTAAAACTCCCAGCAAACCGGACCATATTAACGCCGGTCGTGAGTGGATTAACAAGATCCAGATTGGAAAGCGTTTGACGTACCAATAAAATATGAAAATCCTATCGCACAAGTCAAGTAAAACAATTTAAGTCTTCTGCACATTCATATAACTTCTAATAAATCAAAACCAAAACAAGTTACTGCGGGAAATAATTCTAATGTAACAAATGTATGATCTAAATAATCTGTATCTTGAAGCACGAGGTTAAATGCCGGTTAAAACAACCGTCGATGGCTGTTTTTCCGTTCATACGGTTTTTTATTTCCTGATGCATATCACTTCGGGTAGAAGTCGATTTTTATCAGTTTTAGCTGATTTAATTATCTAGCATTTTTAAAATCATCGTCATGTCCATCTACATAGACGTGCTTACAAATTTGTAGTGGTTTCCGGTTTATTACATCTCACATTTGCAAATTGCTCAGTCATGCTCTTATAGAAATGTTTATGTAGCCATTGGTTAGTTTGGCCAATATATACAAGGCAATAATTGTTCCATTAGTTACGTATATATTTCAAATAATTAAAATCATTACCAGTCGGTGGTCGCTCCTTGGGGTAACATATCCTAAAAAGTCCTTTTGTCCTAGTGTAGTAGTAATACTTTGAATTTATACTATCCAAAAGTGCTTGCGTTTGTGGGTCTTGTGGATTAGTTAAATAATTCTAAAACAAAAGAAAACGTCATTAACTACGATTACATATTTAAATACACTTCAACGATTAAATGAAATTTATTTATTTAAAAGCAGGTAATTTTATTTAAAATAATAGTTTAGAAAGTAAATAAATAAAATAAAAGTCACTTTGAACTAGTTTTGGTCATCCAATATTATAAATTTGTTTTGCTAGACTGATTACATTTTTATATTAAACGCTTTTGAAATGGTTTATTTTCTATATCAATGCAACAATTTTTTATTATACACATAGTACAGTGTGTCGACAGTTATGGGAGTTCATAAAAGATGCAATTATAAAAAAATTGTAAGTTCTCAAATACTTGATTTAGAATTTATTTGCAAATATATATGATATTATTCAACCTTGATTTGCAAAACTATATAGAGCTACAGAGCAAAACAAGAAATTGTTACAACTAAAGCACTCCTTGGGGGCAGATATAAAAATAATTGTACAAAAAATAAAATAGTAATAATAATAAAATATTAAAAAAATATAATTTTGCATATAACAGATATTCATGTAAGTATAATTAACTAACACTCAATTTAAACATTTCTTACATGAGCAATAAACCAGAAACTAAATTACTGTAAAAAAACTTGTTCCAAATGCATTTACCTTTAATGAACCTACTCATACTAGGGCAAATTAACAATTTTTATGAAAATACTTGAAAAAAATAAGTAAAAAAGTGATAATTACTGTGTACAAAAACTGCATGCTTAATTTCTTAAGTTAATAATAATAATCATAATTAGTTAACTCTAAAAAGATGTTAAAAGTAGATGACATTAATTTGTTCTAATGAATACCAACAATTTGTAATGTGTGCAGGAATAATGAGATATTAATATAAAATTTAAAAATACGCCGTGGGTTAAAATCTGACGAAATTAATTTAATTTTTATTGTTTAATTAACTTGTTAATTTTAAATTCTTCTCTTTCTACACTTCACGGATTAAACCTCCCCTCCTTTCCGAGCGAAATTAATATTAAATTAAAATTTGTTATTAATTTCACAGATTAAAAATTTTGTACTTATACTAATAATTTTCAATTATAAGATTTTATTATTAGATTTTCAACATAAATTGCAGTGCAGGGAGAAGTATAAGGTGGATGGTCAAATCAGTATAGTCCTTTTCATCATTTTTAATTAAGTTTTCTATACCTATACTATATAAATTTTTAAATTGTAGACGTTTTGCCCAGCTTTTTTGTTTAATTTAAAAATACATTGTTTCAATGATCCTGGTCCAAAACCCAAAAAATTTACAAATTTAATAGAAGAGATAGGCGAAAATAATTTTTCAAATAAATTAAAATATATTGTCATGTTACCAAATCATTTTTTGAAAATTTTTGATAGTTAAAAAGTTTCGATTTTTGTTGTACGAAGTAATTTTTGAGATTAAATTTTGATTTTGATGATTTTAAATTTTGTAAATGTGGGATTTTGATTGTTTTTGTGTTTGAATTTAAATTTGTAAATAATTTATTTTAAAATTTCGTAAGTTTTTGAATTTTGTGGGTCTTTTCGTGCTGACAAGTTATTTTGGTACGAAAAGACGAGATACTCGCCCATTCCGATTGAGCCGCCACCGCCGAAGCGAAAGGACGTATTTCTGATGGAAGGTCCTGAGAAGTTCATGATTTGTGTCTGAATTTGTGATTGAATTTTATTTTTATTCGGAAATTGTCCAGATTTGGACAACATTAGAATTTTATGGAGAAAATTAATTGTTTGAAATTTGGATACTTATTTGGTAAAATTTATTTAAAAGTTAATAGTAAATTGGATAAATTTAATTGTTAAATTGGAAGGCGCAATAAAATTTGTATTTGCGGCGAGCTCCTGTGTTGATAAGCGACGCTTACAATAATAATTGTCGTTGCACTTTGGAATACGAACATTTATTTTAAAAAGTTAAATTTGGATTTTAATTGAAATTATTTTTATGGTTCAACTATTATTTTTTTGATTACTAGGTTAATGTTTTGAAATTTTGATTAACAAAGTAAAAAATATCAACCCACTCCTGAGAGGTCTTGCTCTCCGACTTGTAAGCTGGCCCGCAATCAAAGGTAGAGAAGAAAGTTGGGAAAAATTTTCCAAAGTTCCACTACAAATAAAAACCAAAAATTTTGGTTACTTAATATTATTGAGCTTCGGAAAGAAATAAAAAAAGTTTCCTTTCTATTGAAAATTATTAGAATATCCTGGTTTTCTCGATTATGAGTTGTTTGTTACATTTTTGTCATACTGTAATAATGATACCCTGTATGCACAAGCATTGCTTAACATATAGTTTATCGTCTCAAAAATTGTACTGTCTTACTTACTACTGTAATTTGTACTTTACTGCCCTAGGGTGGTGAAATGTTATTGAAACCTGCGAGCCGGTAAAATTTAATTTAACATTATTTATTGTACATTTTGTCACTTGAGCAACTAATTTTATCGTTTGAACTTTAAAATTAAATATTTTGCAAAAAATTGTAGCCTAACTTTAGCTAAGGTGGTTACAGAGTTGTCTCGAGGGGTAAAAAGTAAGAGGAAATATGTTATATTTTTACATGGGAATTGTTGTCAAGTACCAACAGTACAAAATAAAATTTTTGTTTTGGAATAATTAAGTTTAATAGCACATAACAAATATTTCTTCCTAGTTATTAAATAATAAAAACAATAAATTTAAAAAATTAAAAATAAAAAATGCTAGTGTGGACGTAGAAAAATGTGTCTGATGGAGTATTGAAATTGAACATAATCAAGGTTTGTATTTCCAAAGCTTTGTTGGTATTTGCAGTTTATTTCCTTTTTTAAATAATTTTTCCAATAACACATAGTAGGTAGTTACACTCCTTACACTGGTATTGATATGTTAAAAATTATTATTTGTGTTGCTTAAACATTTAAAAGAATCTCATACTTGTCAATATAGAGAAGTAAATCTTGTTTTCTGTAGGTATTTAGCACGTTCCACTTTCTCTGTATAATTCTGAGATCATTTGGTCATCCTTTATAATGTTCTTGTAAATTTTTGTACACATTTCAAATTGAATGGAATAGCAATAGATAAGTTTCCTTGTGGTAATTATAAAGATAAATACTGAGTAAGAATAGAACTCTATAGTCGATGAGGTACTATAATTAACCAAAAAAATTCTCACAATGCTAAATTGAATTTACTTGTGTTACTTCAAGCAAATTTTACAGATGACATTGATTTGATTATTTTATGTATAAAGTTTATTATAGAATATTGAACAAAAATAAAATAAAAATTATTACCAAATCACCATCAAATGTCAAACTGATGAATTAAAGAAAAAGTTTTTTGAATGAATTTTTCTTAATATTATGGAAATAGTAAAATGGTACGACAGGAAGTACAAAAAGTTGTTAAAACTTAATCTACATAAGAATTAACATACACTCATTTATGATAATGTATATTCTTTAAATGTTTACTATACCAGCTTGGTACATTATATTACGCGTTTCATTCACCATTAGAAAATGGAGAAATGCGTAACTGTTAATTCAATGTAAAATACTAAAAATTAAACATTTGGAGTCTTCATTTTCACTTATTTTATGCAGATATATGCATAAATATGCTTTATGTAAAGAAACAATGTAAATGAATATTATAAAATGACAGAATACGGATTATCTCTTCCGAAATTATTATTTCCTGCAAGATCTTTCCAGTTCACAAATTTTGACAATATTCGCACACCATCTTCAATCTTCAGGAATTTCAACTTTATGCTTTAAATTTTTATAATTTGATAAACCTGCTTTAAATGTTAACAACTTCTAATTTATGTTTTAGTATTTTTCATCAGAATTTATGTCCGTTTCTCGTTATCTTTGTCGTTAAAAGTAATTCATCTGTATTTATTAGGTAGTAGTAGTTGGTAAAATACTCGTTATAATATGCAACATTTACTTTGGAAATGTTGAAACTTGCATCGGCGACCTTAATAAATATGAATACCGTTACATTATTTAGTAATCTTATGTTGTGAACGCTAAATTAAACGATTATTAAAATTAAATTCCTTGAGTATAATACAATTAACGGTGTTTTCCAAGTGCACAAAAGAACTTTTGCCAAACACTCAAAAGCAGTTTCTGCCGAATTTTGCAAATCAGTATATTGGAAAATCATACCAAACATTTGACTTGGCCATAAAAAGTAAATGATTGTAAATGACTTCACCTTTTTGGCTTGGTTATGTAATTTTAAGTCACCTTGTATATTAAATATTATATTATGGTAGATGAGTACGGTAATAATACTATAATAATAATAAATTATGCTATTTGTGTATATGCTTTACCACTTAACATTCTGAACCATAATGAAACATTCACCATACAAGTCAAAAACGGAACCTTTGCAGGATATCATCGGAAGTGAAGCAAGAAGCGGTCAAGAACCTGACTTAAATTTACATTGGCCTAATTGCAGAAATATAATATTAAAAATTAAAATAAATATCGTTCGAGATGAAACTGAGATACATGTTACTAATTGCTTTAATCTTATTTTTATAATTATTCTTAAAACAGTTATCAGATTTGTGAGAGTGTATACACGCAATTATTTTGAACACGTTTATGGAATGTACCACTGACCCAACCCAGATCATTCCCCATTTTCAAAAGAATTTACATTTTATTTCAATTGATTGTATAGTGTTGTGCATGCAAGATGAACACAATGAAGGATGTAGATATTTGCAATAATTTGTGTTCATCTGTTATATGTAAAACCAATACCGCATTCATCCAGCACACAAGTTTTCTAATATTTTTTTGAAAATACTAGTATGGTGACCGAGTTGATATATTATCTTCTTGAAGAGTTTGCATTGATTTGAAATATAACATACAGGATGTTTAATAGTTGCCAACTTTTATAGGTTAATAAAGACCTCATCAAAATATAAGGAATTATATCTACATAAGTTATTGATTTCGAAAATATAGGACCAAGTATGTGTGAAAAATCTATTTTACAGGAATGTATTAAATTTTTAATACAATAAAGATAATGTTAAAGTGCAGTTTACGTTATGCGATTTTGCTTACGATTTTACGTACGATTTCTCTTGTATGACTGTTTTGGTGGTTTTCTGTTCACGACTTTGTTTCCGAGTTTATCTTCGGGTCGAATCGTATAACGTCAACTTCGAACTATTTGCTTACGACAGCTTGGAAGCAAAATTGACTTCTTGTATATAAGATGTACTATACATATGTATCTATGTAGTATATTGTCGGGTTCCAAAATCAAATTTTGAATTAATTATTAGATTTCTTTTAGAAATATTTGAAATTGTTCGTCTTGAGAGCAAATGAGAGAAAAGGACGACGCTTTTGTGCCGTAGTCGTCGACCAAGGTGATCGTGAAACCAAAAGTCTCTGAGAATTTGTGATTTAGTGTAGTATCAATTTTTATCAAAAATACGTGTTATAACATTTTTCAAAAATTATTACCATTATTGGAAATATTTAAAAGCCTAATAATATTCTCAAACTATACAACATAAATATTATTATTATTAATATAACATATTTGTTACGGCATACCAAGTCAATCTACATTGCTGTTTCTCTAAAATAAATAATTTGACTTAAAATTCAGTAAATTTTTAAGACGTTGCCTCTTAGCATGAAATGACATTCCACAATAAAAATGAAAAAGAAATTAATTTATTTAAATTTTATGCAATAAAAAACAAAATTATAAATTATAATGAATCATAAAATATTTTAGTTCAAATTATGTTAACTAATCTAATGATAATTTTTTTAATTAAGAGTCTTCCAGAATAATTTACGCACGGTGAATTATTTCTCTCTGATGTGATTTATTTTTAAATAAGTAGATAATCTTTTAACAAATCGTATAACAAAAAAATTTAAATAATTAATTTTTTATCGTTGAAACGAAAAGACAAATACTTAACTATTGGAATCATTGGAACCCTAAACCACAATCTGGAGTTGGTGCATAAATGGTCGATGCAAAACGAATTAATTTTAAACCCTACCAAAACCCAATGCATGCATTGCATTGGTAGTTCTAAGTAGTAGATTCAAAGCATCAATGGACTAAAAAAATCAAAGTGAAGAGTGGTTCTTCGTTCAAATAAGTAGATAAAATTTCGAGTATATGCTTTTTAAAACTGAAATTTCTTTATAGATTTAAGAACCTTGTTTCTTCAGATGTTAAGTGGAACTTTGCAGTTTTTATTTTATTACTGCATCACTGTTTCCCATGGTATCCTTATCGAACAATTGAAGCACAGGTTGTAGATGATTCAATATGCATGTTGTGAGTGCTGAAGATGGAAACGTAAATAGTTCGTATTGCAATTTACAAGACTACACTCCCTAGTTACCTAAATGCCTTAACAACAAGAAGGGGTGATTGTTATTTTAGAAGCTACTTGGGTTTATCTTTCCCAATCCACAAAACATCAAAATTTGAAGGTTCCTTATACGAGGGCGGGATAATAAATACCCGTGTTCGATAAGAAAGCAAATTTTTTTTTTATTTTGCAAGGTAGTCTTATTTTAGCTCAATACACTTATTCTAACGCATTTCCAATTTTTTTATCTCTTCCAAATAATACAATCTCGTAAACTCTCCGAAATAACCATTTTACATCGAATTATAACTGTAATTTGATACAAATATTTTACTACTGAGCCATTTCTTTAGGATAAGAAACAGATTAGTCACTAGAGAGTAAACCAGGAGAATAGGGCCGATGAGAAACCAATTGACAGCCAAATTCTTAGCGTTTAGCCATTGCAATTATTGATGTTTTTAAAGGCGAATTGATCTTGATGAAAATGCGCATTTTTTCTATGATAAATGTGGGACAAAAAATCCAATAATTTTATATAATATTGCCCAATTTGTTGCCTTTCCTTTTTTAAGATAGTCGGTAAGAATTATATCACGAGAATCTAAAAAAAATAGTAGCCATAACCATCTCGGCTGAAGAAACCACTTTTGCCTTCTCTGGAACGGTAAATCCAGCTTCTATCCATTTTTTTGACTGTATTTTGGTCTCTGGTGTTTGTGAAAGGTCCCCGTAAACAACATCTAATTTTTCTTTGATTTATTCAAATGTTTTCCCATCGAAAAACGAGTAGCTAATCACTGATCGATATTGAATTTTTTCAATAAATAAAAAAATATTACAAGTTGTTCACTTCGAATTGTTGTAGCATAAAAACTATTGAAAGAAGGCGGTCATTCTTTAAAATCAAAAAAATTGAAAATAAAAAAAAACGTAGGTAGTTGAAACTTATTTGTTCATGAATTTGAAGGTGCCTACTGTCACAATCTTAAAAAATTTATTAAAATATTTCCTGCATAAATTTTAATAAGTAAATCTGAATTTACAATATTGATTCAGTCATTATTATGTCGCGTCGTCGTCGTCTGCGTAGGTATAATTCACAAATGCAATTTGTTTTGCTTAAACCTTTTAGAAGGGCATCGAAAAATGAAAACTTTAAGCTAATACCCCAATATCAAGCTCGGATTGAAAAATTTTTCGAAACCAGAAAAGTTACTAAATTCTCCTAGTCATGCATATTATATGCCCAAATAGCTATTTCCAGTCCAAAAATTTAATAAAAGGTATTATATTGCTTTTCTTAGGAATAAAAAATGTTACACTTTTTGTAACGGTTTTATAGGATTGAATTATAATTAATTATTCAATACAAATTTAAGGATTGTTTATAATGGCTGACAGGCTACACATACAGTACATGTGCTCCGAATAAAACATGTTATTATTCTTAAAACATAAATAATAGCGAAAATACCCAAAAATACATATTTTCAAAATATTATTAATTAAAATTATTAGCTCTTGAAAATATAATAAATATGAATATCAATAATGAGCTAAAAGATACAAATAAATCTTATTATATGGATTTTGCAATCCTATACAATTAAATGTTGTAGCTTTTAGCTTTTTCTTTTAGCTCATTATTGATATTCATATTTATTTTATTTTCAAAATAGTCATTTTGTATTCCTGATACTTAAATTGCCAAGATTGTGCAGCCTAAAAGCCGCAGTAGGGGATTTTCGGCAATTAATCAATAAGATGTTTAATTTATGTTATTTTATTTTGAATAATATTTCAACTGTATTATTAAAAAATTACCTTTTTTATGTCAAATAAAATAGTTTTCTACTGTAGTTATGAAGATAATCATATAATTTACAATAATTGCATATTATAATACACGAGTAAATAGTAGATACGTGAAGTTATTAAATTAACAACTCAATTTTTTAAAATTTTTATAGGTTTGGCCGTATTAATAGTTTATTGTAAACAAATAAAATTAAATTTCAAGATATAAAAAGGTTTATTCGTTGAACTTGGTCGTAAAATTAAAATTTCTTCATTAAAGACGAGACTTAAGTGGGCATAATGAAATAGAAATCGAGGTTTCATATTGAGATTAAATGGTCTCTAGAATCCAACACAAGCGACAGCAACGGTATCATACAATTAAGGAAGTTGTAAGTAGAATACGAAGCATGCTGTAGAAAATCACAAGCCGTGGTTACTTTTTAAGAATAAACAATATCTTTAATTTAAAATTCCATTAACAAATTCGGTACATACTCATTGTGTAAAATTTTGCGTTTCTTATATAACTACTCACATCAAGTTTTATAATAACTGTTAATCGTTGAAGACCGTTTTTAAAACTCGACAGCCATATTTTTCAAAAATATGTTTTGTATTATGATTATAACAAGACCTCATTAAGGTTGCAGATAAACAAAATGTAGGTACTAGAGCTTTAATTCCAACATTTGGAAGCAAATACTGGTAAATGAACAAAACTATACATAAACGCAGAATTAAAATAAAAATGTATCCGTTTTCATTTTTCTAAATTAAAAATCAGTCCAATTAACTTTTCGTTCTTGTGGAAAGAAAAGAAATTTTAGAAACTATTAATGCGTGTTAATCTGTTAATACTGTGCGAAAATCGTCCATGAATGCGGAGAACAAACTGTTTTCATGTTTTTACTATTGATTTTTTATTTTCAAAATTAAATTTTCAAAATCTGGTATAAAATGTGGTCTTAACTTTTTTTATTTTTTAAATTTTGTTAAAGAAATTTATTTTTTTTTACAATAGAATAAAATGTGACATTTATGCTTTTAAAATATAAGTAAACGTTGTAACTTTCCAAAATAATTGCACCTGTTTTTATTTTTTTTTTTTACAAAAGAAAAATTAATCAAATTTCCAACAAAAGAGAATTTAAAAAAATCTTAACTTTCAACTCCTTTATCAAAGTCCTTGAAATTTTAACACTACTTTTTTGTTATATAATAAAAAACTAATTAAATATTTAAATTTTGGCACAGTTCTGAAGGCTAAGAAAATTTTTAATTTTTGTCACATCTTTCAATAAAACTTGTGTTCTAAAATTAGTGTTGGTAATTAATGAAAATATTATAAGTTAAACAATGACAAAATATTGATAATAAATATGTAATGATTATTGCATAAAAAAATTAATAAAGTAGGACTAAATAATGGAAAATGTGTTATAGAAAAGAATTTAGAAAGCTATTACAGTCAACATTATACACAAGGATATAAAGTGCAACAACTTTCAAGATTTTTGTCAAACAGGTTTAAAATATTAGTATTTAGGTAAATATTTTTTCAAATTCGAGCTTTAATAATAAATTGCCAATTTAGAATAAAATTATGTAAATATTTGACATACTCTTACTTTTTGTACCACAAACCTTAAACTCAAGTTCTTTGTCGATAAATTTTAAACATCTTAAGTTTCTGTGCTAATATCTATATTTGTATAGTAAATTGCTTAAATAGCAGTAATTATAGAAATAATACGATAAGTAGCAGTTTTGTGAAAATGTTCAATTAGGTACAGAATGTAGAGGATAGGCAATGTACGGCTAAAGAAACTCATGCTAGAGAATTCGTGATACTTACATCTTGCGAATTGTTTATACTTTATATCTCTACATCAATCTTTGCAATTATATTCTTGTAAAGCATATTGTAATAATTGGAACTCCCCCCGTCACGCACATCTTGGTGGAATCTAAATATTTGGGTTAACTTGTACACAATGGAAAATTAACTCTTCCATTTTTATTTTTTATGTTTTCATAGTGTCGTCTGTTGCACATTAGTCAATTGGAAAGCGTTAATTTTTAAAATAACGTTTACCTCAGCAGCTTGGTATGATGGTTAGCGTAAGCACTCGTGCGTTCAAATCTTTGAAATCAGTTTCTTGGGTGACTGCTAGCTAAATAGAAAACTTATAGAAACCCTAATCAATCATAAAAATAATGAAACTAACAAGTCCTATCCTATTGGGCATTAAAAATACATTAAAATAGAACGCGAAAAGGAGTCGGAATTGAAGAAAATAGTTTCAGGGCTAGTTCACCTGGAACAAACCTTCATCTTTGTACTTACTTTATTAGTAATTTATACTTCATACATATTCAAAATTGTGAAGAACAATTCATACATACAATACATTTTCTCAATATGAGAAAATGCCTCAAATCTGTTGAGATTCTCCGAGAAATTCGTAGATTTCTGATGTGAATAGCACTTACCACGCCGTTGTTTTTTAGGCTTTTATAAAGCTACCCTGTTGGTTTAGTAAATGGAAAAATATGATTAATTTATCATAAATATTATATAGGTATGTAAAATAATGCTATATTAAAAGTTTGCATTACCTATGTTTTTGAACAGACCATATCATGAAATAATTTATAAAACGGAAAATATGGTCTACAGTATGGTTGCACTAAGTTAAAGCCTAGAGGATGTTTGAACTCTTATAAGGGAAGGTCGAGAAAGAAGGTTTAGTCTTTGTACTGGATGAAGTACATGGGAAACAATCTTAAGAAAATCATTTATTAAATGGCAATTTCATAAGTTTCTGTTTAACTTTTATTTAGTTTTTGTATTCGATAAGGTAGGATAAAAGAAATTTGGCTCTTGATCTATATAAAACTTAAAAAAATAAAGAAGCGACAGAAGACTTGAGAAAGGAACTTCTGACGGAAATAGAAATATAGGCGAAAATAAACATCGGTAGGTAGGTAGTACTAATTCATTCACTCAAAACTTAATTGATTGAATTTGGTGACTGTAGAAAATTAAGTGGTTGTATGTATTTTCTAGTGATAGTATACATTCACTAATCAAATTATTAAAAGTAAAAAATGGAACATAAAGAAATAATACAATTTTTTTCCTTAGGGAATGTGAAAAATTTAATAGTTTGACATAATCACTGTAAATTTAGTTAAATTAGATAAATTTAGAATACATCATTTTAATGAATTGTAATATTTAAAAGTGCACAATGAATGTGTCCCCGGGCGCAACGCTAAGGGGCGCCACGCATGGGGGCGCCAAAATCAGTAATTTAATGAGTATATTATTATTATAACACTATTATAATTACAAATTGCATAAATTATGGTATTCCCTTGAAAGAAAAAGCCAATAAGCTAAAAAAAAAAGCTCATTGATATACTGCCCCCAGAATCTATCGGTCCGAGAAGGGGCGCAGTTTGTGTCATGTCTCCGGGCGCAAATGACCCTAGCTACGCCACTGATATCTACATATCCAATAACTATTTGTGCAACTAGATATGAAAAGCGATATATTTCCGTACTAGTTAAGAAATATTTTCTCGAAGCTTTAGCCGAGATGAAAATATGACCTGTACAAAAAAACATGCTTTTCATACCTGTTTCATATACAATATTTTTTCTACTATTGTTTCAATAAGAAACAAAACATTTTATTATTCACATGTTGATTGAGAGTATTGATTTCCAAATTATTTTTATTTGCAATAAGCGGTTATATACTAGGGTAGGTAGCCGTCCTACCTGTAATGGATGGCTGTAATGCGGTTGTAGCAGCTAGACTCCCAGAATATTTATAATCATTTCTGGAGTTTGCACTTAAATGCGCTTATGTGAAAAAGTTACTTTTCCGCAATAGTGCGGAAAAAACTTATTTTATCTTACTCAAACGAATAACGAAAAGTTAGATGTTTTTTAACAGTGGTAGAAATTATATACTTATTATTTTAATCGATAGATTTGTGTTTTAGGTAAAATTGTCTGATGATGTCACAGTATGGTAAAAAAGTTTTTTTTTTTGGATTTTTAAAATACTGATGATATAATTAAAATATATTTTGTGGAAAAGAAAAGCTAATGCGAGTAACGGGTATATTGTTAACAAATTCATTGTGATAATTATACCATGAACATTTTTGAAATCATATTTTGCTCAGTTATTTTGATCAAAAAGTTGTTTTCTTGTGCATTTAAAATGTCGTTTAATTTTGCTTCAGTACTGATAAGTAAGTCATTTACGAAGTAAAAAGACTTTAGTTCGAAAAAATACATGTGAAGATCAGCATGTCAACACTCTGAATTATGCATCATCTCCTTCTTCTACTTTTTCAGACTCTTTCATTTCAATATTGGACATAGTTCTCCCTTTAATTTTTCCTCTCTAAACGGTTACGCGCCGCATGCATTTCATTGTCTTCCGGCTACCTCTCTTATGTCATCTGCCTAATCTTTTGGGCGGTCATCCTACACTCCTTTTAGTGCTTCTCGGTCTCCAGTTTATGATTCTGATTGATCATCTGCCGCCCTCCGCTCTCATAACATATGTCCAGTTCACTTCCATTTGTGTTTTGCTACCGTTTGTGCATATGCACATAAATAAGTGCATCATATGCAGCTTAAAATGTATTACTATTACTGCAGCTACTGCAGAGGTAGCATCCTCAGTCCACACCATATGTACATATGCAGTCGCGACTAACCGACTGTTTCAAGATTTCTTAGCATCAGATACGAATTATCTCTTACGTGACAATACTTGGGATTTGCATCCTTCGCAAATTCAATATTTTTTATGTTTAATCGATGTTGAATCTAGAAGTTTTCAATGTATTACGGTTGGTTTAACGTTAATTAAACATGAATTTAAATATTATAAAAAAGCTAGGGAAAAATAAACATGAAAAAATTACTCTCGTACTAAATATTCCAGAATACATAAATGATTCTATATAATATGTATAAGCTCTTTACAGATCTTGTATGCCCATGGTTTCAGCTGTCTCTTTCAATTCCTACCTATCTACTGTAGGGTTTCTCTAATGATCCTCTCCCATCACTCACAGGTCATCTTCCACCGCCTCAAACTATCTTCTTCTGCTGCCTATTGCACTTTGTCGTAACATTTTCCGAGTCATTCTTTCTTTCGGAAATCTTTGCAAGTGGCCTAACCATTTCATTTTCTGGAACTTGACTATTTTGGTGATTTCCACATCTCGGTACATAATCATCTCCTACTCATTCTTTCATCGCCGCCATTTGCCATCTATTTGATGCCCACCATATATTCGTGGAAACATTTTTCTCTCCTATCGTTCTATCTTCTCGCTATCCGTCTTATTCAAGTTCCACGTTTCACACACATACAGCACTACCGGTCTTACCACTGTTTTGTATACTCAAACCGTTGTTTATTTTGTTTATTGTTTTTTCTTCCTTTCTGCAACTTTATTGCCTTTTGCAATTCTTGCATCAATTTCTTTGCTATTATTAAAAATTGTTTGTTATTAAAATTCCCAAGTATACAAAATTTTTCACTCCTTCAAAAACGTATTCGCGAGTGTATCCCACTCTAACCTTAATATTTTCGTATTCATCATCTGGATTCGCATTTGCACCCATGAACATTTATTTAGTTTTTTCTCCAATTATCTGAAGTCTCGTTTTTTGAGCGCCTATAATGAAATTTCTTCCAACAATTGCAGCATTTTTCTACTCTTTTCCAAAACCGTTAAATCGTCTACGTAAGCCAAGCACTGCTGATTTGAGCTGTGTATAGTTTCTTTATGTTTTTTCCGCTTTTTCTAATCATTTTTTCTAGCACCAGACAAAGGTTAAACAAAATTGCCAAAAAGTCTCCCTGCCTCAAACTGACTTGGACATTAACTTGGACATTTTCTATTATTTTGTTTATCATATTTATACAGCTCTTGGTTTTGTTCATGGTCATTCGCACTAATATCTTCCATGGATGGTATTCTTAAAAACTCTACTGTGTTATAAATTTTTCTTCTATCTGTTGAAAATTATATGGAGTTCCATTTTATACTCGTAGCAATTTAGCTGTTTTGTTTTATGTCCGATTTCTTCATTTAGAGATATCTACCCGATAAGTATAAACATACCGATAACCAATCAAATTAATCAAGTGACCAAACAGACAACCGTTTTGATTGGTTATCTCTAAGTGAAGAAATCGGACATTAGTGCAAATATTTGATCAATCACCGATCACACCTTATTTGCTTACAACAATACTTTACAAAATCTATAAAATCTATAAGTTAGAGAAAACCAGAAATAAGCGACAGTTTCTATCATAGCAATAGGTGATCTTTAACTGAGACTCAAAAACTCACGTGTTCAAATCCTGGTAGAAGAAAACAAAAGAGTTTCAGTGAATAAATATTGTATAAATGACTGATTGTGAGTCAGAATTCTCTTCACAGACAAAAATATTTTTAATTTCATAGTCAGAATTTAAGAAAATGAATCATACAATATTTAATTCAAAATCATTGCCCAATTGGGAAAACAGCAAATAAAATCGTGCAATTGATAAATAATCTTTCTGGGAGCAGTTCATCATTAATTATTATATTTACAAGGTATCTGGTAATAGGAAGGCTTTCGTTAACTACAGATTCTTGGATAGAAAATAAGAGAATTTAACCTATCCATATAATTATCCAAATGCGTTATGTTAAACCAAATAAACAAAAGCTAAGCTTTAAAGCTTGTTGTTTATAACAAAAGAGAACACTTGGATCGATTTGGATGATTTTCAATATTATAATATTCATACAGATATTAGTCATCATTTGAGATATTGGTTAGTATCCAAGATGGGTGTCACGACACAGATTAGGCAGTATAACTTTTTAATGGAAAAGCGGATCAATTAAAATAGAAAATTTCAGAAAGGCAATACAATAAGTAAGTTAGTTAACACAAATGGTATTAATAAAATATGTAGATATGTAGTATGTATCCCTATATCAGTAAAGAGGAAACATTGATAGAATTCCTACATATTCAATAGGCATGAATAGGTAGGTACGTAACTTGTAATTCATACATCATATTGGATAAAATATACTTGAACAATAATTTAAATTCAAGGTAAGTATAAAAATAATAATGCATAATAATACAGGAATAACTGTAATTTATAACATAATTAATATCACGCTTGTTGTCTAAATAAAACAGAGCCTATACCTTCTGGTATTTGACCTTATTTAAAAAATCATGCAAATATTTTGAGTATGAAGTTTCATATGCATAGGTAGATATTACCAGAACATATTAATAATTTAATTGCATACAAATTTTATCTAAAAGTATAGGTAGCATTGTAGGTGTATATAATTGGTAATTTACCTGTACAGGTAATAATTCCTAATAGTATCATCTATAACTACAAATTAACAAATTAATGAACATTGAGATGATTAGCATAATTGAATGATTAGATCAGTTTATAAATATCATTATTTTAAATAAATAACTCAATTACCTGAATATTTGTTCTTTTAACTTCAATATAAAGCCAATTATCGGTCGCAAAGGCAATGGCTAGCAAAGCTACTGCAATAATTGATGTAATAGTTGCTAAACTAAGAGTAACTGCAGAACAAGGCATTTCAAAATTTGTTTTTTAAACTTTTTCGCACAATATCACTAAACTAAGTACACTAATGAGAAGAATAAATTTCAGCATTAAAATTAATCCAACTAAGTTTCCATATTCACAAGCAAGCACACACTTTACAACTCACTAACACTAAAATGACCACAAGGAAACGCGAAGAACCTGTTGCATACCGAAGGATTTACCTGATGAAGAACTACCTGCGTGAAAGTTACTTTAATGCGCAAGCGACTTTGTTAAAGATGTTGCCTATACAGCATTTGCTGCGAATTCCCCAAATATTTTGTCGTGAAGAAACGCAAAAAAAGAGCGGTTATAAAGGGGAGGCCACAAACCAACGTATTATAGTGTTTTAAATCAATGTCCTTGCTAAATACCTAAATATTTTTCAATATTTTGATTATTTTTTCAAAAAATCCTTTCCCCTCCCGTCTTTTGACCGCCTTTGTATATAAATTTTTTGGATTAATTATATTTACATATTACCTACTATGAAACTGTGAGTTTCATTGCATGTTGAGACAGTCGAAACACGACAATTGCAGATCAACGCGACTGCTAGTCAGAAACTAATTGGTTTCTTCCTTAGGACTGAAACTAATTGGTTTCTTCCCTAGGACAGAAACCGTCAAGTTTCTTCCCGCTTACTCAGTTATAAATCTATCGTTTTAACCGTAAACTTATCTGACAGTGACAGTTTTTATATTTTATGAAGGTAAGGTTAGTTAATGAAACTCTCAGATTCATTGCAGGTAATACGTAAATAGTGTGTATGGCACGGGATGAAACACGATTTCAGACCAGGGTGAGGATTGCCTGTCCGAGCGACAGCGAGCGTTTTTGTTTCATCCCTTTTTTGTTTCATCCCTAGCCAAACAATATACTATTATTCTAACTTTATTCATTTGTTCATTTGTTGTGACGGGGTAACTGTCCAATGAACCATCAAAATCAATAAAGTTACTAGAGTAATTTATAAATTTTGTTAAAACTTAAAAATTGTATCTAAATTCTTATCAAAAAAATATATTTACCCTCCCCAGCCTCATTTACCTTACCCACGAATTTCTCCTGAATCTGCTCTTGTGTACAATTCAAGAGAAATTTAAGGAAGTCGTAAAAAATTACAAGGAAATTAGAAAATCTTAAAAACATTATATAGTAGATGAGTTATTTTTATTATTTCAATTTTCTGAGATTTTCTAGATTTCTTAAAATATTCTAGAATTTTCTACATTTTCTGGGATTTTTCATTTAACAATATGTCCTAAGATCCTGAAACTTTCTAGATTTTTTTAAGATTTCTTTGGATTTTCCAGAATTATCCTAGGATTTTCAACATTTCTTTGAATTTTCAAAGATTTTCTTTATATTTTTATTTCTTTGATTTCTTAACATTTTTCCGGTTGGAAATGGAAAAATAAGTGGAGAACAAACTGGAAATCGTCATATACAAAACTAATAGGAAATTAAAAAAAAAAGTTTTATTTCCTTTGATTCCTTAAAATCAATTTCTTAAAATTACCTAGAATTTTTTTAATTTCTTCGGATTTTCTATTTACTAAAATGTCCTAGAATTTCCTGAGATTATCTTGAAATTGAACGATTATTTATGTAATTTTACATAACTTTTTTTACAGCTTATAAGTATTTCGATCCATAGCTTGATGTTCACCCGAGGGCTGAGTTAAGAAATTCTGCCAAGCCCGTGGTTTGAACCGAGAACTTCCGCTTCATAACTTCAACTAGTGATCACATCAAGCCACAGCTATGGTCTCTGGACCCCTGCCAAACTCCATACCCATTTCCGTTTAAGGCGCATTTTTCGTACTTGGTCATAGGCGCCAAAAGTTCTAGTAAAGATATGATACTGTTGAACAAAAAACTTACAAGATATAATATAAGGCTATAGCGAGATTGTTGCATGAGTAGATGGCAGAGGATTGCAACTTATCCCTCATAAAGAGAGATTGTATTACTAACTAGGAAAAGAAAAATAGAAAATATATTTTTTCATAAAAAAAACAAAATAGGAATTTGTATCTTCTTACAGTATATTCAAAGCTTCTTCCAAATAACGGATCTCATGCATGTTCCTTAAAACATGGAAGTTTTACTAGATAGCCTTTAAAAAAACAGATTGAAAACATTTATTATTGAAAGAAAACATCAAAATATACTGGAGTACAGCGAAATGTAGGTACTTAGACTTAGATGCAGCAAAAGTATATTCGAGTACAGCGAAAGTATACTGGATCAATTTGATATAAATACCTCAAATAAAGGTACAATAAATTTAAAAAAAGTACTCTGCACTGAGTACCAAGTACACTAAAAGTAGGTACACACAGAGTACAGTCCTTGAGTATTTAGGGGTTTGATCCTAATTTTTATTTTACCTAAAACTAAATTTTAATTAATAAAATAAAAGCTTTTCCAAGATTTTATATTACTTTGTGATTTTCCGTGGTATATTCCAAACTATGCCATTATAGCTCAGAAAAATTGTGTTAGTGATCTTTTCATTTTGAGTAGGTGAAGACTAAGTCAAATGATCTGATGTTGATATAAATCATAAAAGGAAGGGGGAATCACTAGGGAAATATGGTGTACAACTGACGAGAAATCTTAAAAAATCCAAAGAATTAAAGAAAATCAACTTTTTCGAAAGTAAATCTAAAGGCAATCCAGGGAAATCTATCAAAAATCTAATAGAAGAAAATCTAGTCTACAAAAACTAGCATTGTGACTCGCCCCTCTGGATTCTGGATTGGATGCGGAGGGCAAACCAAAGTTCGCATGCACTCAGGCCACAAAACGGGCCCATTATGTTACCTCAAATTGTTATAGCAGCCCACTTTTCCAACTATTCCTCGATCCATCCCAAATTTAAGATAAACTCGAGTATTTTAGAGGGCGGTATGCCGCTAATACTGGCCATGCTAGGCCAGAAGTCCCTCAACATGAATCTTTTTTTTGACGCTAACGATGGGCAGTTACAAAGCACATGCTCCATTGTTTCGTCTGCTTCATTACATCCCCGACAGATTGGGCTATCAACTAGTTCCATTGTGTGCAGGTGTTTATTTAGCTTGCAGTGTCCTGTAAGAAAGCCAGCAATAGTACGCAGGCTATCCCGGGACAACTGTAGGTAGTACCAAAACAAATAAAATTGATATTATCAAGATTCCATATCGGCTAATAAACTCGCGCTATAGATATTTATTAAAATAATATACTACAATTGTTTCGAAGGGATAAACCACTTCTTTATCAAGTACGACCATATACTTCATTGGAAAGTGTCTCATTTTCTTATATACGAGAAGTTTTTCTGTCTTTTAATCGTGTTAATTTGAGATACAGGGGTCTCGAAAAAAGAAAGGTCATGGACGGCCAAAAACCTCGACTACTGCTAAGGACTCCAGAATAACAGTGGTGAACTGATATCTTAGAGTTCTAATTGCGAGTTAGTTAAATTTTGTCCGCTCATTAACGCTTTCTTGATTTCGAGACCTTCTAATAACGTTAATATTCTCCCTTTTCTTGCCGGGTGTAATAACTTAATGTTATTGGTGTCTAAATCATGGCTATTTTCAAGACAATGTGTTGAGAAACCTGTGTTTGACCTATTGTTGGCTATGTCAGCCTGATGTTCCTTCACCCTTGTATGTATCGATCTTCCACTTTGTCCTATATAGATGCCGTCGCATGTGTTGCAATTCAATTGATAGATTCCACTATTCGTAAGATGTTCGTTAGTTGCTCCTTTACTGTTCAATAAGGAACCTAAGTTTATTTTGTTCACTTCCGTAATTTTAAGTCCCAATTTCTGTAGATGTTTCTTAACTTTTGAACTGGTTCCCGGGACATAATTAATAACCCCCCAATTAGGAGCCAGCTCCTCAGTTTGAGAAGCTAGTGGAGCGGTAACCAGACCTCTTTCAATTAGCTTCTCTTTTTTCCTTATGAGGTTATCAACTACGTCCGTGGTGTACCCGTTATTAACGGCTAACAGGCGAATGATGCTTGTTTCAGTGAGGAAATTTTCTTTCGTCATCGGGACTTTGAAAAGTCGATCAATAAAACTGTGAAAAGCGGCCATCTTGATTTTCCACGATTGATTGGAAGAAAATGGTATAACAGTGTCGGTCGTGGTAGGCTTCCTATAGATTATAGGAAGCCTACCACGACCATCAGGCTGACATAGCCAACAATAGGTCAAACACAGGTTTCTCAACACATTGTCTTGAAAATAGCCATGATTTAGACACCAATAACATTAAGTTATTACACCCGGCAAGAAAAGGGAAAATGTTAAAGTTATTAGAAGGTCTCGAAATCAAGAAAGCGTTAATGAGCGGACAAAATTTAACTAACTCGCAATTAGAACTCCAAGATATCAGTTCACCACTGTTATTCTGGAGTCCTTAGCAGTAGTCGAGGTTTTGGCCGTCCAAGACCTTTCTTTTTTCGAGACCCCTGTATCTCAAATTAACACGATTGGTATCAAAGACAGAAAAACTTCTCATATATAAGAAAATGAGAAAAAAATTCCAATGAAGTATATGGTCGTACTTGATAAAGAAGTGGTTTATCCCTTCGAAACAATTGTAGTATATTATTTTAATAAATATCTATAGCGCGAGTTGATTAGCCGATATTCAAGAGGAATCTTGATAATATCAATTTTATTTGTTTTGGTTTTATCTCAACATGCTCCGCATAAAATGTGTTACAACTAGTTTTATCAGTTACTGTAGGTAGTATTTTGCATGTTTTTTAGAGGGAGAACGTATTGTCCCCCGGGCCTGCCGGCATCCAATCACATTCGCCAATATTTCCGCATGCCGTTTATGTGTCTTTTTCTTTATGATGGCATCTAAGGTCCTAACCTCGCCAACTTGTCAGCCCTCTCGTTGCCCTCATTATTTTTGTGCCCTTTTACCCAACTAAAAGTTAGAGCATTGTGTGTTGATATGTTGATGAGCTCTGCGGTCTGTAATTAATTGTTTTGCCCCGGATATTCCTTTCCTGGACTATTTCCGCACAATGTAGTATACATATAAGCTCCGTTTGGAAGACGGAGGCATATCTACCTAGCGTTAAACTTATATCCAGCTGAAGTTCAGAGAAGAAAATTCCCGCCCCTGAGCCAGTATTGCTTTTGGAACCATCCATGTACAAACAAATATCTGATCCGTCAGTTCCTGTTGCGTCTGGCAAGATGTTGAACTTCCTATCAAACACATATTTGGGAGAAATTCTGTCGGCATCTAAGCCCAAAAGAGGCACCTTTTTTGAGTATTCCTCAAGGATCCGTGTATGCCCACTAACTCTTTGTCTGTGGGTCCAAAGACCCTATGCCCGCATCCTGAGAGCAGCTCTCACCGCCTGCTCCTCGACATAGAAATTCAGCAGAGGAAGACAGAGGAGTCTCCAAGGCTACAGTCGGTCCCGTTCACATCACTCCCATTACAGCCAGGCAGACCGATCTCTGCAGCCAATATAGAGAAGACGCTGTTGTTACCAGTTTGGTCATGAGTCACCAGACTAGTACACCATAGCATATCATTGGTCTTATTATGGCAGTGTAGAGCCAGAGGGCGATCTTCGGGGAAAGTCCCCACAACCTTCCCATTGCCCTACGACACTGCCAGCCTTGGTTATTTTAGAGCTAATATGTTTACCCCAATTTAGCTTCCTGTCCAGTATAATTCCCATATACTTGATCTCGGATGCCATTTTAAGAGGGGTTCCCTTTTGGCTAGGCATTACCATGTTCCTTAGCTTCTTTTTTCTAGTGAACAGAACAAGTTCGCCATAAAATTATTATAATATGTAATAAATTTGAATAAATGAAACTTGGCAATAGCTGGCTTTCCACTAGGGCCAAGTTAAAATTTAAACAATGTTGCTTATTGTAGTATGAGTTAATAGAAAAAAAAAATTGATCATAAAACCATTTGGTTTCAAATATTAGTGAATTTAATTCTATAGGCAGATTTTAAAAATTTAAATTTTTCCAATTTAAAAACTTTCTCTATTACGTTAGCAAACATATCTAACATCTTTTAAGTTTACATAGAAATTGTTTTATGTAAATTAAATTATTAACGTTATTTTTTGAGAAACTTGGTCGGTGGTGGCTTGGAAGTATAATATACCTAATATTAGTTTAATACAGTAGAACCCCTCTATAACGAGTCCAGTTAGAACGATTTATCGGCTATAACGAGTAAAAGTTTAGTTCCTTGACATTTGTTTACATGCTAAACTGACTGTTTATGGTGAAAATCTGCTTATAAGAAGTAAATTTGCATATTTTTTCGTATCAATGAACAGTAAGCACTTTCAATCATAAATATTTTTTTACAATTTTAAACGTATAGGATTGCGAAATCCATACAATAAGATTTAAGAAGTAAATAGGCTAAATTCAAAAAAATATAAGAATAATACAATACGTAGAAAATCAAAATTCAAAAAATTTAAAAAAGGAGACAATTAACACATAACAGGTCTGGATTAAGAAAATTTGAAAAAAATGAAAATTTCGTAATACGAAGTACAATATAACGTTATTTCATGGTTATTGCCATTCTTCAGTTGCACGCATCGATTACGATTACATTGTGAAATAAGAAGAATGTAACAATGTAATCGTAATCGATGCGTGCAACTGAAGAATGGCAATAACCATGAAATAACGTTATATTGTACTTCGTATTACGAAATTTTCATTTTTTTCAAATTTTCTTAATCCAGACCTGTTATGTGTTAATTGTCTCCTTTTTAAATTTTTTGAATTTTGATTTTCTACGTATTGTATTATTCTTATATTTTTTTGAATTTAACCATAAATACATACTAAAAACCACAAATTTACTTAAAATTTTTTATTTTGAGTTCTTTTTCTAGTAAATAGGCTGGTTCCTTGAGCTCTCGTTATAGAGGGGTTCTACTGTATTACTATTAATAAATATAGTATTAGTCAATTATATTGCACAGAATGAAATAATTTGTAAAACCATATTAATTTTATTAATTCGTTAGAAAAGATTGTAAAAATAAAATGTAACTATTTACAAATAAAAATGTATCTAAACCAAATAGATTTAGAAAGCATTAGATGTTATTAAAATTGGTTTAAAATAATCTAAAATTGAAATGCCTAATTAATTATTACTGAATTTGGATCATACGGCCCTTTAAAAGGTGATCCTTCAACATTCCAAGCCTTTTTCAATCTTTCTTGTAAAACTAGCTCCTCACTTGTAGGCAAACCTAATCGTTTCCGTTCTTGATTCCAAGTCAATTCTTCTATTTTAGCTCGAGCTTCTTCAGGCAATTCTTCAAACGGCCTGGAACAATCAATTTTTGAAACATTTATTTTTGGTTCATTTTGTACTAAACAGTTCCACCAAATCTCAGAAGTCTTTTCTAGATGAATTTCCAATTTTTGTTTGTCTACCGACCAAATCGCATCACTGTGTTTCACTTTATGACAGAAATCACCGCTAAGTAAAATTGTATCACTATTTTTAACAGCTATAAATATTTTTTGTGGTAAAATATTAACTATCAAGTTTCTCGATGGAACGTTTTCTGGTATTTTAACAATTATATCTAAATCGTTTATCGTCTGTGACCAAGAATAATTATCGAACGTCGATCCATTGTAGCTCTCCGATGGTGTAAAATCATTTGAAGAAGTTACATTAGGAGTAATTTTGATATTCTGCGTTTTACTTTCTAATTGAGAAACTTCTTTATCTAAAGCTGTGGTTGTAACTTCTACTTCATTATCAACAATCGCTGGTACTTCAACTGCATCGTTTATAATTGCAGGCTTCCATTTATGAAAAGCTTCTTTTGTAAAATGTTCTGCAAATCCAGGTGGTAAACCAACTGTTGAATTTTGATCAGTAGCTATACAATAAAAATCAGTTCTAAAATAACCAAGATTAGCATTACAGTTTTAAGTGTACAACAATATAACTTTACCTTCTTCTAAGAAATCCGAAAACCGAATTTAAAAAATTTGGAAGAGTTTTACATTCTTTTAAAACCGAAAATAATGTATCGTCAAAATATGTGCAGTCATCCATTTTTAAAAACCAAAATAATAAACAAATGTCAAATTCAAATTCTGACAATAATATTTTTTTAGTACCGCCTACTATCAACGGCGGTAAATTTAAATTTTAAAGTATATCCATGATACCAACAGAACTAATTTTTAAATTTGTGTCAGCCATACACGAAGTATACAGTGACGGCGCCAGGAAGTGGCGTTTTAATATTAGTGTGAATCTTACGTGTATATTCGTTTAATTGTTCTTCTTCATCTTAAATTAAGCCTACGGCTTCTTTTTCCAGCATCAGTGCTTTATCGAGTTGGGCTGTCTTGGCATATCGACTGCCAACTAAATCTCAATTTAATTATTTTAATTATTAATTATTGTAAATCCAAGTTTAATAAGTTAAAATTATGTTTTAATGTTGAATTTAACTTTAGAGAGGTACATAATATTTTAAATCACAGCCTAAACTTAATTATAATTTAAAAATAAATAATATAAACTTTAAAAACTTTGATTAAATAGTGCTACGCTATACTGCATTGTCCATTCCTATTCTGTTTCTGTAATATTAAATTTACAGCTTCTACGAAGACATTGTCAATACCTATTTTTGAAACTGAAGAGCATTCTAAGTACTTATATGCCTTTATTGATTTTTGCAAATAGAAACCATCTTCTTCGGTGAAGCAATTTCTGTTGCCACTTCGTAAGTCAATTTTTGTTCCTAAAGAAAAAAAATTGTGTAAGTACAATATCCGAATCCACAAAATTGAGAAATAGGTATAATAAAATAAATTTAGCAAAATTAAACACAGTACCGTCAAACGGGGTGAAAAGGATCACACGGGGTGAAACGGATCACTGACGTTTTTGTACGGAATCTTTTTAGGATTGGTAGTGTGCGTACGATTTGTGGCTAATAAACGTTAAAATATGTAGTTGGGAAGATCAGTCGTTGGAAAAAGTCTGAAGACAGAGCTGGCTCGCGTTGCGTATGGTTGATATTGGCGAAAAAACAAAAGGTGATACTTTCGTAGTTTTTCCAAAGCGTTAAAAGATTGACATCCACAGAATAAGCTATACAAGTTGGAGACTCCTGGTAAGTTTTTATGAGTTACCCAATTAGTCGAGTACATCAGGAAATAAAAATATTTTTTAAATCTTTTTTGGTTGAAGTTTGAGAATTTTTTAAGTAAAAAATTTCAAGTTTAATGGGTGAAACAGATCATCTATTACAACAAAGAACGGGCTCAAGGGAAAATCCAAAGAGGGATAAAAAAATGAATGTAAAACAGGAAAAAGTGTTTCTAAGAAAGACCTTGAAAAAAAAATATAAGTTTGCAAGAGCAGGAGGAAGAAGGCACTAATATGAATTTTTCAGAATTGGAAATTGACGACAACGTTTCAGACGACTTACCTGAGGGGATTGATGAACATTTTCACTTTGGAGAATTTGTTATCGTGAAATATGTCACGGACAAAAGAGTTTGATTTTTTGCTGCTAAAATTGAAGAAATTTTAGGCGAAGAGACTACAGTAAAATGTTTAAGGAAGAAGTCGTCAAAAATACAAATAACTTTTGCCTATCCCGAAATTGATGATACCGTAGTGGTCAAGCAAGAACAAATTATAAAAAAAATTCATGTATAATCCCCCTAAGAAGGGGAACATTTACTTTTAAGAACATGTCCTACCTATTATGTAATATTTTTTATAGCTTTTGTTTTATTACTTAGTTTAAGTTTTTTTATATTTTTTCAATGAAAATATAACCAAAAACGCATTTTATTTATCAACCTATCCAATAAAAACCGCTTTTAACATGAAAAAAAATTTTTTGTGATCCATTTCACCTCTGAAGATGTTGAAAATCAAAATAAAGGCATTTAAACACCTGATCCGTTTCACCCCGACACACGGGGTGAAACGGATCACCTTTTAAAAACATAAATAAAAAAATCTAATTGGTGATTTTTTAAAAATGTTGCAGTAATTTGTGCCTCAGATATGTATCTTTAACATATATTTTTTCCAGAATTTTTTCTGTCCTAAAAAGCATGAAAAAATACAAAAAATCTCAAATTTTGATCCGTTTCACCCCGTTTGACGGTATACCTACTCAATTTTCAAAAAGGCGAGTCCGGAAGTGGCAGAAAAGATGCAAATATTGGCTAACGAGAAGAATCCCTCAAGGGGTTCTAAATTTTTATAACTCAAGGATCGGGACAAGCTTTGATAGGTTGAAAGAGTACTACAATTATTAAGCCAACACTTTGTTTTAACTGAAACCTTTTCTGCGAAAATAAAGTTTAAAAGCTTTTCATTGCAATATTTCAGCTATTTTAGGCAACAATAATCCGAAAGTCCTTCTAGCTGATGAGATGGTAACGCATTTGCAAGTAAATTAAATGGTTTCAGGTTCTATTCTCTGCAGAAATTTTTTTTCAGATATTTTTATTACTTCCCGATTATAATACAGAAGAAGCTATATTCTGCTAAAACGACATACTGAAAGAAAAAAAACAAGGTATTATTATTAGGGAAGCAAATCACGACCTTCCAATCCACTTGCAAACGCGTTATCATCTTAACTAAAAAGAAACGCTATTTTCTCAGAAACGGTACTCATAGCACAGGTGTTTGTTCAATTTTAGGGCTCTTTCATTCCACCATGCATAGCTTGTCTCAATCTTGAGTTACACTGGAGAGGTTCTTCTTATAAGAAAATTTATAATACCAACTCACCCACAAGAATTTTTGGAGCTTTTTGTTTGGAACGCTTTAATTCTGGTGCCCATCTGCTAACTATATTTTCATAGGATTTTGAATTGTCCACCGAATAACACATTAGAAAACAGTCTGTCTAAAAATTACTCAATGATAAGTAGGTAGGAATATTTAACATTGAGAAAAACTGCACAAAATAATTACCACATTGTAAACTAAAGACCTCAACTTCTTATAATCGTCTTGTCCTGCAGTATCCCATATTTGCAAGATGCATTTTTCATCATTTACGTTTATTCCTACTTTATATTTTTCAAATACTGTTGGTTCATATCCAGATGGATTAACACTGTTTATCTTAAGATATTGTTGCAACATAGCCGTTTTCCCAACACTTCCATCACCTATCACAGTTATATGAAATACTTCGACCATAATTTATGTTTTGATTAAATAAATGAGTCAGTAATTTGTCAACTAATTTTACCAAGATCAATAATGACGTCTTATCTAATCTGAAATAAGACTACAGTGAGATAATGAATTTTAATCATCTGTTTTTCTGAAATTTTTGGAGTCGAATTTATTTTTGTGCAAAATTTTTACATAAAATATATTTATACTTTGATATTTATTTTTAATATAATTAGGAAATATGTCCAACTCTTTTAAGACATGCTTGCAGCAATTACATTAATTGGGATAAATTTAAAAAAATATAATGTTTATTATTTATTTGCAATTTTCGATTCGATTGGGTATAAGGTGTTGCCAATCTCTCAGGTGTTATAAATCATATTTTTCTACTTAATATAAGATATTGTAAGTCATACAGTAGGGACACTAGCAAATTTAAAAGTAATTTTAATCGAATCCGTTAAAAATACAAAATTGAACTTCCCATAAAAAAAAACAAAAAAAAAACTTGGATTTTCAACTTTTGGTTGGATATCCGTTTCCTCGATTTGTACAAATTTTGTTTATTCAGAAATGGAATTTTTGAAAATTTGAAGATTACCCCCATTTATTTAATGCTTATAAATCTTGATGAATAGGTACCTATTTATATCTGTATCAAAATCTTAAAAAGAAAAGGAATTTATAGAATAAAATAATGTCTTTTTTTAAAAATGTAATGAATAAATTATCATTGTGGTAATACTTATAAATTATAATTGATATGGCATTGTAATTTAAAGTACCATCGAAGAAATGTATATCTTATAAAGTTCAATGTCGATCAAATGTATATCGAATAAAATCCAAGTCGAACAGATATTGTCGAACAAAATTCCAGCGCCTAGAAAAATAAGTGAGCCATTTTGGCATTATTGCTGCAATATGGATTGATTTTGAGAGTTATTTAATTAGCTGCTCCAGCTGGTGAAGCTGCCAAAAACATCTATTAGCTGTTTATTAGCATCTTATATTATGCTACTTGGGATGGCTGCTTGAAATCTAAACCTACAGATTAAATTGGATCCGTAGTAAAAAATATACTATAAAAAAACAATGAAAAATGAAACAATTTATTCCAAGCCCAAGAAAATGCTAAAACCTTTGAAAACGGTTCAGAATACCAAAATGAATCTTTGAAGGAATATTCTATTTGACCTCTTTATTCTATTACTATTGGACAAATTTGTGCATAATCCCATACTACATCCATCAATACCTTTGTGAATACATCATATTTATTTCAGAGTTTTTCTCTTTTTTGATATTTGAAACAATTTTTGACTAAAGTAAAGCTGCGCACCAACATCTAGTGTAAGAATTTCCAAATGATTTCCAAACGCATATCTATTTTGGAGTCCCCTTATTAGGTACATTTCTCTTAGTGGTTTTAATAAGTTAGCATCAAACTACATACAAATACTTTTTTTTTTCTATACCTATAATTTGGGTAAATTTTAGGAATTTTGGTAAATGGTGATATAGATTGACCGAATTGCGATAGTTTTATAAATTTTTTAAGAGGACCCCCAATAAAACAAAATGGTGATTCCTGATCAAATACATACTTTACTGTGTACTAATCAACTATAAATACTTATCTGGGTTTGGTTTTCTAATTAAAATATAAATATATATGTCAGCAGTGATGAGACCAGTATTTTATGAAACCCAATATATGGGTGGGCAGGGGCAGACAAAATTTATAAAATAAATTTAAAAATTCATCTTTGAAATAAGTACCTAAAAAATTAAACTTGTATTCTAAAAAATTTAAGTGGGCACTTGATTGGTACGTCAATCAACATAGTGGGCACGTAACCCCAACCCCCTTTAGCACCTTCACTAAATGTCAGGTTTATTATTACCAACCTATTGGTATTAACCTGAACTTGAAGCATTGATCTAAAAATAACTGATTCTGTTTGGTGGAATATTAATATAAACGAATCAATAAGAGAATTAATGCACTAATCAATGAAAGAACACAAAATGTTGATCAAAACTTCCAAAAATGGCCTCCTTGTGCTCAGACGACAAAAAATTAAGTGTTTGATGATTCCAATGGAAAGCAGAAGTTGTTCTCAAAAACAAATTTAAGTATATGTGCTTGTTCACAATGTACATAAAAGACATAAGAAATATATAAAACATAAGAATTACAAATACAAATAAGACCTTAATCGAATATTGAATAATATTGGGAGTTATTTTGTTATGTGCAAAAGAACATTCTACGTCGTCGTGTAGGTACTTGAAGATTTTAATATTTTTCAATACTCCATTAAACTTTTATTTGTATTTATATTTTTAAGTCTTATGTTTGTCTTACGTTTTATGTACATTGTGAACAAGCACTAATATAATATATTTTTTTATATTATAACATTTTCATATAAGACGATTGAACTTTTACGACACCCCCTTTTATTATACATTCAACTACTTTCCCAATCCTAATCTTCATACCTCTCGATCGTTTACCATTTCTTTATCCAGGCCTCTATCTTGCATGGTCTTTCACATGCTTTCATTCCACGACTTTCGGAGACGTCCTCTCTTATTCTTTCCTGGTGGTTTCCCATAAGAATATTTTTTTGGGCCACTTTTTTCCTTCCATACGCAGACAGAAATATCTCTAAAACCACTAAAAAGTCTGTTCTTACATACGGAAGTGAAGTATGGGCAATGAAAGAACACGATAAACGCATATTTAGAGCGGTAGAGAAGAACTACTTGCAACGCAGTGCCAGAATATCAAGAACACAAAAAGTAAAAAATGAGAGAATGCCAGCATAATGACGCAAGTAGAAGATGTAATGCACATAATAGAAATAAGAGGCCTGAAGTAGTTCGGACATCTGATGCATATAGAAAAATATGTATAAAGTGCAGTTTAGGTTATGCGATTTTGCTTACGATTTTACATACGATTTCTCTTGTATATGACTGATTTTGATGATTTTCTGCTCACGACTTTGTTTGTGAGTTCATTTTCGGGTCGAACTGTATAACATGAACTTTGAAAAATTTACTTACAGCAACTTGGAAGCAAAAATTAATTTTCTAAATAAAAACCTAATTTTCAAAATTTTGAAAGCTTTGCCTATTGACTTATATATGTATGAAGTGTCGATAAAATTTTTGAAAACTATTCAAATTTTAGCTTTTTAATTTAACTTAAGTTTATTAAGATTAACTTTGTCGATCGCTAGTGAAGATTGATTCAAAAAGATGGTCATCAATTTTCTTGACTCTTTAGCTTTTCTTGACTCTTTATCACAAAACGGCTATGAGAACTATCAATCGTCTTAGTTTTGTAAATATCATTTCTTCAGGTAAGTTGCCTACTGTTTCATTCACAGTGGTGAACTTGTAGGGGAAAGTGATCTATTACGACATAGCTGATAAAACAACATATTAGCTTCCGATAATAGTGAACATGTAATAACTAGATAATGCACTTCAATATTTATTGCAAAATTCTTGCAAACTAGATATGGATAATAATTAATAACGTTTAAAATGACACACAACGGCAGTGGATAAAACAGCATAGTACCCAACATACCCATATATATTAAAGAGTCAGAGAACACCATCAACCTCCTAAAGAAATTAGATTATAATCGGAAAAACTAACAATTTTAATATTATAAGGTGGCATAACAGAACTTAAATTTTGCATATTTTTAATATCTGTAAGTAGCACACTGTAGGTTGTAGATTTACGCAGACACTACCTAGCCTGGTATAAAAACTAAAGGAATGTACAAAAATTTCCAAATGTAGGTAACTGTTAAAATCCCGTAGAATTACGAAAATTGCAGACCTACTTTTTATAAAATGTTTTATTGATGAACTATAAACGGAATACAAAGTTTATTTTCCGACAAAATTCAGAACACATTTTGTGGGTGTTGCAGAGGTCAAGCTATTGATAGTTACAATGTAAAACACATACTTAATATTATTCTTTAAAAAATATTGATTTTTATAAGTTTAAAAATTAAAGTAAACAGTTAATAAAAATATAACAACCGAGGCTTACATATACTTCGTTATGGGTACTGTTATGTAAATTTATTGAACATGTATTTAGCTGTTAACTCACTTTCTTGTTTTTTTCTTCGCTGAATTGGTATTTTTGCAATTAATTTATCAATCTTTATTATATTTTAAAACTTAATAACAAATTGAACTTACATGATAATAAAAATGTTTTGTTTGAACAATTTTTATTTGAATTTTAACATAAGAACACCCAGATTTCAATCGAGATTTTAAAACATTATTTATATTCTCTAATGTAATAATAGTAGTGTGCATAATTCTGCCAGAGGTTACATTAGAATCCAAAATCCAATCATGTCCGGACATAATTTAAAATAGAGTGACTGTTATGAATTTTACGTAGTTGTATAGTGCTTACTTCAGACCTCCAAAATTGTCCTTTTGTCTCATCTGTCATATCTCATATCTCATGAGTTATAATTTATTCATAAGGAATTTTTGTCCTGGTACATTTTTGGTAAATTTTACTTGTAGTAGAAAAGTATTTTGGTAGTTTATTTCATTTGTTAGCCATTTGGAAAACTTTTTTTTTATTTTTCCAATAAACTACATCAAAATCGGTAAAAAAAGTTCTTTGAGAAGTGGAAATACTATATATGGTATACATTCAGCGAGTTTGTTACAGCATATAACATTTCTTCCCATCTTGGACATCTTCTAGGTCTAACCGTCTACTTTGCATGGTTTTCCCTACACCTTGTGCCCATGTCCTTCGAGGTAGTCCCCTTTTTCGTCTTCCTGTAGGAGTCCATTTTCACACCTTTCTCGGTCATCTCCTTTCCTCCATACGATTTAGATAGCCATACCATATCAAGCTTTTTTTCTCGATGTTCTACAGCTGAAAATACGAATTAAAAATTTTTTTTCTTAAGTGGTAATTTTAATAATTTTTTGTATAATTTTATATTTAACTGGCAAAACTATTGATTCTACGTAATAAATGATTATGACTATCATCAGAAAACCAGTGGCATTTCCCAGTGTGTAGAATATAGTACATAGAAACTATTAGGTACAGGAAGAGAGAAATACTTTGGATTTTGAATTGGAAGTTTGGGTTATCTAATGAAATACGTTGAAAGGCTGTTTTTTATGAAAAAACATTTTTTTATCATTGGTTAATATAAAGTTTTTGGTTTAACCTGCAACTGAACAACTGAGAAATTTTCTTGTTTTTGTCCAACTGTTCTCCTATGAACATGTTACTTTTAAATAAATCAAAAAAGTGTTTGTAGGTTCAGTCGAATAATTTATTCTTTTAAGATACACGGTAAAATAGTTTTCTTTAAATCAAAAAAACTATTTTGTTTGAATAATTTTTTTTACGCAAATAAATTTTGTTTAATATATAAATAAAATATTTTTGGTAAAACAAAAATTTATTTAAATCAAAAATAAAATTTTTTCAAAATCAAAACAAACAAAAACGTTTTTCATTTACTATGTATTAGATATTTTGTTCATAAACCCAACCATAATTGTCACTAAGCATCAGTAGCCGCCACTTTTGTATGAGATGAAAATGCAGATGGTTTGACGAAAACAAGTCTCGTCAAGACATTAACCTATAATAGCATTATCTGTAACCTGAAGAACTGTTTGCCATTCCCGGAAGAGTAGTGGCGGGAATATGAAGGATAAGTAAGCGTCGTAGTATAAGTAAAATAAATTACCTTACGAATTACTTCAAGTTATGAGCAATGCTGTTGTAGGTTAATATCTTGGCCTATTGGCAAGACCTGGTATTGTTGTTAGCAACATTTAACTGAGGAGACCAATCCTGTGATAGATAATGTCGAAACTCAAGTCTTGTTATACGTTAACACTACCCTTGCTGCAGAGTTTCCAACTTAGGGGTTTTCCCCCAAATTTAGAAGATAAAAAAGGGGGATGGGATGTTTTCCGGGGGGGTTATATTTTTTGGGATTTTTTGATTTCGAATATTTATTTATTTTTATTTATTAAAAAAATAAAGATATAAAAGTATGGTCCTGTGAACCAGAAGAAAACGAAATTTTATTTGAAGTATTAAATAATCTGAAAATAAAAAAAATATTAAAACGTATTATAGTGTTATTTATTATATATTATTAAGTATTATTACTTTAATATTTTTTTAACAATAACATTTTTGTATGGGATTTTCCAAGAAATTGTGGGAGTTTTAGGGGTTTTTGATTTGAGATCTAGGGAGATAAATTTTTGAGAGTTGGAAACACCTTGTTGTTGTCGAACCATCTGCATTTGCATCTCATACAGGAGTGGCGACTGCTACTGTTTGATACCAAAAAGCTTCGGCTGGGTTTATAAGTCAAAAACATTTTCTTTTATCAAATTACAATCGACTTTTATAGATGTAAAGTAAAATGTTATTTGTTTCCAATTTATGGCGGGGTGGGAGCATTTCTGAAAAGTAACCGAAATATTAAAGTATATGTATATAGGTACTACTGGTATTTAGTAAGTACATTGTTTCAAACCACTATAATAAGGTACATTAGTTTAGAGGGAACCAGGGCTTCTCAGTGGCAGTCTCTTACATTTGCCTAGGTTTCCCAGGCTGGGTTTATACTATAATTTATTCTTTATTGCTTCACTTATTCCTATATACTCACGGGGAAGACATAGAAAAAAATAGTGACGCTAGAAATAAATTATTCACATACATCTTTTTTGCAATTCGGGAATGTTTGAATGTTTCTTTGATTAAAGGAGTGCAGTCTATCCTTTGCAGTCCCTCACAAGTTAAATGACAGGATGTAATATTTTTCCATACATAAGTACAAGTTTTGTCTGTAGAAGAAAACCACCAAAACTTTTGGCAAATTTAAATCACAATTACAATGATTAATTTTTAGTATTTAGATACCTACACTCCTACGTAAGCTAGATTTACATGCAAGCAATAATCATAATACTTTGCATTTACAATTTGTGTCACAATTGCATATTGTAAGTTACTTGTAAAATGCGTGGGTAATTTTATTGCCAGGTGGGCAAGATCAAATAATGTGATAACCCTAATGCTAATGATTATTTAAATAAAATACTATAAAATAGGATACTTTACTTCCTTGAGTAACGTTGCTTTCTTTGACTTGCTGAATCTTTAGTGCAATATTAAGTACGTGCTCTATGCTGTATGTACTACTAACTGCAAAATTAAAAACTATTTCAAAAAATGCAACACCACTTCTTCTCCATCGAGAAAAACATGCTGTGATCAGCATGCATCGAAAAACATTGGAAAGTAGAACAACAAAACACTACACTGTATAAATTAGTTTTCATTAATTTGTATTAAAAAGTATTGATTGTATTTTTCACCCAACATTTCAGTGTTTTTGGCAAATAGCCAAGCGCTTGCAGCTTCTAATGACCGAAATATTTATCCCTTGATAGATATACCAGAAGAGTAAACATAACATCATAAAAACAATAATTTTCAGTAAGTTCCTTGTTGAATTTATAAATATCTAAATTAAATTCTATTATTATTATTATTATTTTTTTCCCATTAGATCACGACAGTCAAGTAATGCAAGTTGAGGTTTGGTCTTGGATTGGTAACCACTTACTGACCCCTGCTTTTTAAAATGTTACCAATAAGTTGAAGCTGGTTTTCTTCCACTCATATAAAATCAAACTTACCGAAAAAAAAAAGAACTGGAAATAAGTTTTCTTCGCCATGTGAACTTTGCTAAGCTGGGTTTCTATTTATCAATTTAAATTCTGACAGGAAAAGTTTTAACGTAAATTTCTTGTGTTTAATGAAGGGGGCAAATCGTAATTTGGCAGTCACATAATTTTTTCAAACATTATTCCTTCATTTATTTTCAAGAGATTATCTTTTACTACAAAATTGAAAACCAAGAGACGTCTGGTATCTTCTTTCTAACTGCCGACTTGATTGAAGTTATAAATATGTAAAAAAATATTAACTACATTAATTCATGCATTGATGAACAACATTAAGATGTAATTTTATTTAGCAATAAAATGTTAAGAGCAAGGTCGTGTAGTCGCGAGTTCTTATGTTTCAGGTTCAAGCTCCATTAACAGGCGGTTATTCACCTATATGCGTACGGCATTCCACCCAATACGCACAAATTAATAGGTCTTGACTTGTTTTCGAAAATTCAGATAACACATTGACGTAATTATTTTAGCAGATAATAATTTAAAACCGCTGTATGTGATTATATAAATTATTAATGTAATTAATTGGATTTACTTTACTTCTTTGCGAGAATGCAAATTAAAAATATACCCAAATTAAATATTCAATTATGTTCTTTTTACTGAGAAAGTTTTTGTCTAAACTAAATCTTCAATTGTTATAAAAAAAGAGAAAAAAAATGTTCAAAGTTTTTCAAAAATACCAAAAATATAAGAGAAATACATTTTTGCCAAGAAGTTCCAAAATTTTACCATTTCAAGTTTGATGTAAATTTGACGGGTACCGATTTGCTAGTAGAAGTTGTCATTCTATAGAAGACGAACCCAACCTACAATTAATTTATGTAAGTTAAATGACTTCATACGAAATTAACATTGATCATTCGTAAAAAAAAATAACTTGAACTCACCTTTATTGCAATTTGGTCATTGTAAAGTAACTGTGATACTTAATAATGTTCAGGTCAAGAGGGAGAATAAACACTTGTTAATAAATTTTTTAAATACCATCATATATAAAAAAAATTACCGTAAATATTTATTGCTACCACCATAACTTAATTAAGGCCCGAGAGACCAAATAAAAGTAAGGAAATATTATTATGTAAAAATATCGGAATTCCTACGTCAAAGTTAAAATGTTTAATATATTTTCTGTGGAAAAATAAAATTTATTAAAGAACACAACATGTCATTGCAAATATTTGTACCAAAAGTAATTTTTGAAGCCCCCCTTACCTAAAAAACATCATTTTTTTATTAATATAATTTAAATTCTAAAGTTTAGTATTTTTGAATACCCCTTGGAGGCCTATATATAAATAGCCCCCCGCCCCCTTAGTTTCGGCATTGTGTACCAATATGATTTCT
The DNA here is from genome assembly GCA_949152465.1 of Cantharis flavilabris. Taxonomy (NCBI): domain Eukaryota; kingdom Metazoa; phylum Arthropoda; class Insecta; order Coleoptera; family Cantharidae; genus Cantharis; species Cantharis flavilabris. The sequence goes on along the minus strand of OX424438.1, from coordinate 33,658,298 downwards.
TTATTAAAATTAAATATAAAAAATATTTGTTTATATTTAAAAATATAATATAGTTAAAAGCAGTATTTAATATATTATAAGTACCTATCTCAGTTTTTTAATTATAATAATTAGTTGAAATGTCAATATATTGATAAGTTTAATTAAATAATATGTGCAGAAGATATTTTAACTGGCTGTTAAATATTTACGCACACTGTCGTATTTTACATCATTTGTTAAAAGGAGACGATGACAAAAAATAATGAAAAACAAGTTTTATAAAAATAACAAGAGATTCTTTTACAGTTAACATAAATTCGTAAATCAAGCTTAACAGCGAATAAGTGCATTAGCATTTTGGTCGAACCGATTCTCAAAATACCAGATTTATTTAAAAGTTGAAAAATTTGCTTTGGTTGTAACGTAAAATATGAAAAATGCAACTATGCATTTCACTTATAATAAAATATAAAATAATACATAACCGATTTCATACGGTGATACTAAATATGCCCTATACTGGTATCGAAAAACATATTCAATTCTTAGAAACAGTAAGATAAAAACGGTTTAATGACGTCAGAATGCAGAAAATATAAATCAATTTACGGTTGCGGAATTTCGAAAAATTATTGTCACATTTATTGAATTTATTCCATACTTTATAAGTATAATCGCATTGTATATTTGGTACGAGGTAAGATATAATTTAGCGCTTTTTCAGCGTCTGAAAGCTAATGGAGCAGGAAAATTATCTAATTATTAGGTAAATTAATATGACCATAAATGTTTTTCTATAATAAAGTCAAAATTTTATTTTAATTCTTCGATACCGCCAGACATTATCTAAAAAAATCCAAATTATTTTTAATGACTGCATGTAGTTCTTAAAACTAAACTCTAGTACAGGTCTGAAAACATGGCGGCTATCTTAACTCCTACAGTCATTTGCAAAACCAAAAAGAACAATAAATTCGTATCTTTGCATTAACTAACTGCACACCCATTCTCGAAATTGCAAAAAATACCACCTGAAAATAAATAAAGAAGATACAAATCTTTGCATGCACAAGTTTCCTTATTTATAAAAACTTGTTTTGGGTTTTTCCCCGTACATTTTTACATAACTGAAAATAGTTATAAAAATTTATTAATATTTTTTAAGTCAATTGTACATCTGAGAGACACAAAATGCAAATTAGACTTCTTAATTGAAAGCATCAGGTAGAAAACATTAACGAATTCATTTAAAATAATTTATAAGGCATTTCCGTCCTTATTACTGTGCAAAACTCGACTAAACTTTTGATAAAATTTAAATAAAACATACGTGATGATGATGGTTCGGTTGATACAACGTATACCTTGACAAATTATTCTACAAAATGAGATTTTCTTACATAAAATGTGTAAAAAACGTATTATCCTTATAGTTTTATTGCTTTTATGATATGTTTCAACAAGCATCTTGTGGATTTTAACAAAGATAATTTTGATTACAAGAATTACATTTAAAATAATAGTAATTATTAAGCGTGATTGATGGCAGTGACCATTGATTATATATTTGAAAAAGATGTGCAATCTTATAATTTTTATAATAAAATAAATTTAATATTATGATTTATTATAGGAACCAGGAGTTATCTGAATAGATGGCATAGCTGTACATATTCTGAATTTAATTTCAATCGACGTTGTAAGGGCGATTCGGTTTCATTGGCTAACGCAAGACGCGCGTTTTAATTATTATTATTTAATTTGTACTTAAATTTAAACTACGAAGTTATGTATATCTTTGCCAAATTTATAATCACTTGTAAAACTTAGGATGATTCAATTTGTATTGAATCTCTTCGCCTAAAATATTATCAAGAATTTAATTGCGTTTGTTTACAATTCAATCATCTACTTACAAAAAAGTTATTTATCCATTATCTCAAGTGCATTTTTTGGATCTTACGAATACACGAAGAAGTGTTATGTTAACTGTTAACTGTTGCTTTACTATATTTTTGAGTGGCCAAGTATCCTTAATAATTAATTAGGCTTACCGAAGACGTCACTGGTTTTTGATTTATATAAATAATTTTGAAGATGCAGAAAATATTTCTTCTCTAAAATATGAAAATTGATTCCAGTAAATAAGTAAGTTTACTTGACTAACTTATACATAGATAAGCTTGTCTTATAAAGATGTCCATATTATTATAATACTTACTTACATTATGTAAAATGATACGTGCACACACTTTCAAATCAAACTGGTTATGCATACATATTATCATGAAAATGTATATTAAATTTTAACATTCTGCAAACTAAGTACATTTTAGTATTAAAAGTAATCTCATTTGCTAGAATTTGAGCAGTTCCTAATATGGGATTTTTAAAATATGTGAAATATTATTTTTTACATAAAAAGCTCGTATCTTACGAAGAACTTTGCATGCAATTACTGGTTTGGTTTAATATTTAATTAATTATCACAAGGAATTTCGAGAAATATTCAAGTTTACTTTTAATTTACATAAAATAAACACTTATATGTAGAGGAGTTGTTGTGTTTTATTAATCAAACATTTTGAATTCATGAGTAAATGCATTTTTGACCTAAATTGTAAACAAACAAAGGGTAAATTCTTAATTCAATTTTTAATACCGACAGGTGTGTTACTTCTTAAAGATTATAACTTGGTCTTGGTGGGCGTCACAAGTGCAATAACGAAGTTCATTCCGCATACCTTAGTGGTCATTCCAAAGTTTCCAACAGTTAAATAGTAATAAATTGGCATAAAATGCGAATTAATATTTTTGATTAATTTATGAAGATCTACTCCCAAATTTATTTTTATTCATTCTTACACAACTTGAATCAGTTACGGTTCATGCGAAAATATCTTCAGATATGCACTACTACAAGGTCCAACTCAAAATATGAATTTTTACTGTTATTTTTCAGGTTTTTACTTTCAAAAAATTTAAATTTATTTTATATTTGTTCGAATGTTAAGTAAAATAACAGTTTATGATATCAGTTTTGAAAATAAATCCAGCGAGTGTGATGTTTACACAACGAGAGGTCGGCCCAGTAGTGCAATCACGCAACTTCGTTAATTTCACTATATAAATTTTTTTATTCCAAAAAAGTAAAAAAAATCTAAGTTTTTTTATTTGAATAGACATTTTAAACCACACTACGTCTAACAAAAATTAATTTTGTTGCAGAAAATTGTTTTGTGTTTTAGTATCTATAGTTTTCAAATTGTGTTGCATTTCTTTAAAATATAAATAATATAAGTAAAATAGAACTCGAAACGTCGACTTATAGGAAAAGAGGTTGTTTTAATTAACCAACAGTCCAATCCCGATAATTTTTAAGGAATTTATAAATAATATATTTATATAATAGTATATTATAATATAAAATATAAAATCAGAGTTCAAATTTCAATTTAATTTACTTTTATTTGAGATTCGTAAATTATTATAGTTAAAATAAATCAAATCAACATATTACTATTCATGTAGCCGGAGCAACATAGTCACGATTTTTCCATTAAACTAAATTAATAGAATATTTAAATTACTTATCCAATCATTTACAATTAATTATATCTAATTTTCCTGTTATTATTAAATTTATTGTTGTTATTAATAATTAAAACGGTGTTAACTCTTTTTCTTTTCTGCAGCTTTCATTTCTTAAAGTTGTAATAATAAAGTCATCATTTTTAATTACAGTAAGTCACTCCATAAAATAACAGTATATCTTCAATTTTCGCAATTTTATTTTTATTTCCTAAAATTAAACACAATTTACAATTATTTTTATTTTTAATCATTTTTATAAACACAACTTGTTCCTATAGATGATTAAGTAAAATATGTCTAAAAGAATTTTAAGAATTCCTGAAAACTCCCATAAAAAAACACATCAATATATTATTATTCTTTTATATATTTCTATTTGAACTCATAACTTTATGTGAATTATTTGAGTGGCTAATTTGACACTTACCAATCAATATGCCTTATCAAAATGCTCATAATATTATATAATTCAGCGACATAGGCCTAGACGACCCATGGCTTGTTTTATTAATTTTGTTCTATTTCCTTTTAACTCTTGCTTTATTTTTTCAGTTTCTCATATTCCTGTTAGCTAAGTCCTCTTTTACATAGGTAAAAATTACTCCTTACATAACATAAGAGTAAGTAGTAACTAAGTTACTCCTTCGAATTCTGAATCAAATTAATCAAAAAGATGTCACCCAAGATTGATTCATATTCTGAAAATGCTGAAATAACAAAACTTACAAAATTGTAAGCAGCAAAGACAATAAAAATCTTAGCAGGGCGTTATATATTTACCAAAATAAATCGGTACCACACCACACCAACAAAACTTTAAACTTACTTATAGCCGCCTCAAAATCACAAAATTACATTATCAAAGCCACAGCAAACGAAGCAAAAGGTGGCTTAATTTGACAAAAGTAGTTATTTTCGAAAGTGCCAATATTTACTAGGCGGACTCTGTGTAGAGTGTGCTACATAAAATGTAACCTAACAAAATCAGTTGTTATTAATATCTAATATTTTGTTACAAAATTGTTAACCCATTAAAGACGTTAATTGAAAATAAACTATTTTTTACTGAACTGAATAGAATTTTTTTTATTGAAACTTCATTGATCATTAACAATTTAATTTCAATATGACAGCACTGAATTGATTAACTGAAAAAGTTCATAACTTATACTGATGCTTTAAAATAATTTTTTTCATTTTTAAAATATCTTTTTTCAAAAAACGAAATTTCTGGTTGAAAACTTTTATTATTATTGTGTGATTTATTATTCTTTTCTTCCCTAAAAATTCAAAATTTTTATTTTTCAGCATAGGTTCAACTGTTTTACAATAAAAATTAATATTAAAGCTTTATCACCAGTTAAACCCATTTCATGAAAAAGGATTTGTCACCCTAACCAAATTTTAGTATAATATCTTTAGCCTCAACAGAGTTTTTTGCAGCTATAACAAATTTTATGCTGCCATAACAAAGTTTTTCTGTCTAGATAAAAACAATTGTTGAATCAACTAACTTTTTTAATATATAATAGAAAAAATTTTGTGCTACCAACCTAAAATTTGTAGTAGCAACAAAAAAATTCTGTTGAATTCTGCTGCTATTAGCAGCTTTGTTAGAGCAAACAAATCCATTTTTGCAGTGTAGCAATAAAGCAAATCTTTGTTTTCATTAAATAAATCAGCAATTATGCTAATTGAACAATAAATTAACATTGCAGTATTTACTTAAAAAGATGTTTTCCTTATACAAACACAGTTTCCAAATATGAAACCACACATGATTTTATATTATAAAGTCAAAACTTGGAAACAATAACAGTTTTTATATCTCTGACTTCTTTAGAATCAGATTTTTAAATTACTGACTATACTGACGAATAAAGTTGAAAATGTGAGTACGATGCAATTTTGTAATGGATATATTGAATTCCACTATTTAAACCACTAATTAAGCGGTTACTCACTGATCAAGCTTGCCCGATAAGATTTAACTATAAATAAAAATAAACCATATTTTAGGCAATCACTAAAATTTTGAAAATTTCTGAGTGGATCGTATTAGCATTTAGAACAACATTAGATTTTTTGCAACAAAACTGTTATTGTTGAATATACCTAACGTGCAAACGACAAGAGATACTTCACTAGAAGTTATAAAAATTATAACTATTTAAATTCTATACCAAGTAGGTTGTACACTATTGTTTTCTATAATACCTAATGACTTTTGTATTTGGTTTTCGATGTTGCACATGTGGGTGGTTGTCCGTGAAAACGAGGATGAGGGATTGGTAGCGTCCTTGGAGTGCTAGGGTAATTGTCGACATATCCGGTTACATATGAGAGGATTTGCTAGCATTGGCTATACAAAATGAACCGAATGATGTGGAATAGTTCTTGGTACTTAAAGGAAATTTAATCGGCGTTATCATTAGTTTGGGTTAGATATTGCATAATGTGAAAAATTTTAGTTGTCAATTTATTAAAATATAATTTCAATGGTTTTGGTTAATCGATGCAATCCGCGATGTTACAGATGATAACACAATAATTATTGAGTAATGAACTTTGCTTGATTGCGTTTTGTTTTCCTTTGCGTTTTAGTGATCTTATTGGAGCCCTGTCAGAAGAAGGGCTAAAATTTCAGAAGATGTTAAGCCTCCTTTAGCCCGTCTGACACTGTGTAAAAATAAAATCTAAATTACTCATGTAGTATAAAAGTGAACTTGATCCATATGATGATTATAAAAAATTGCATTAAATCGCTGCAATAAAACTGAAAATAAGTTGCAAGTTGAAGGGTATTCAACCGTCAAGTTCACTATAACTTTATGTAATAGGTAACACACATAAGGTTACGTGTTTTTCAAGGCTGAATTAAAAGTGAAACTTCGCACGTAGCTCATAAAATAAATTAATAGACACTTGTACAAGAAGTTGTGCTACGATATAGTGAGCTTTCACTTATTCTATTGTGCTTTAATAAATTATAAGCTGGCTGCGGTCAGCAAACTAGAAGCATAACTTTCAGTGGTAATTGCAACTATCAAAGAAATACGACAAGAAGAATACCTATTATTTTTCTGTCGCATTGGAAAATGATAACTTCTGCTACCAAAATCGCCAAACTATTGGTCCTTTCTTCCTGAGAGAGATTTATTTCTAATTTTTTGATGGAATCATTTCTGGAAAATATCAAAAAATTTAAAAAAAATATATTGGCCCTTAATTGGTAACAATAGCGGTCAATTTGGATGGGGTTGGTTTTCTGTAATTTTAAAATTTGTATTTTCATTTTTAGCAAATATAGCAAAAATACCGTCAAACACTTAGTTTCAAAAATGTAAATCAACAATCAAACGACTTTTTTTAATTATACCAATTACCTTGCTAGCAATTAAAACTTTTCCTGAATTTATAAAAATTAGCATATACCATCGTAAAAAATGTTAACATTTTACTAGAGGAGAGTTACACATGATGAGTGTAAATTTTACAAACCTTGATTAAATTACTCGAATTACATTGAATTTTTATCAAAGTAATCTGTGAAAGAATGAAACAATAAAATTACTAATACAAGAACTGATGTAATGATGCAAATTCAACGACTATTATGCATCATAAATTCTATTTTTCTATTCTTTTTATACTGGGTATAAACGAAAACCATAAAACATCGACCTAAAAATATGTTCAATTGTGCGCGCCGCAGAATTATGATCTCCATCCATGATAGCACTTTGAAGTTACCCAAATCACTTCTGTAGTAATGAATGGTTAGCGTATAAATCCAATTAGAATAATCCTCTTATAAGTATATTATAACAGTGGTAAATCTTATTATGACGAATTAAAAAATGATAAACAGTAAAACTGTTCTTTCGTACACAAAAAATAAGATTATTTGATCAAAGTTATGAAATAATTGACTCCATAAAGATATATTTTTTATACTATGGATATATTTCTTGGAATTGACTTTTACAAATTCGATTAAAATTGCAATTTAACATCACTTTCAATCATTATATATAGTTAAATGGAAAATGCATGTTTTTAAGTTCGCAAACATCTTTATAGATAAGAGTGGTGCAATTTTCTAATAGGCATTTCTTGCAATTTATGGAACCGGTAAATTTTCTCTATTTATATCTCTTGGTACTGTGCAGTGTGTAATATAAAACAATTGTTCTGCTTGGTTTGATGAGGGTTCCATTTGTTCTTTTGAAAATATAAGGTGACAAAGTAGCAAAAAACGAAATATAAGTTATTATATCGTTCACTTATACTAAATCAAAATATTTTTGGGTCCAGTCAGTCGCAACTTTTTATTGCATTCTTCCTTGTCAAATATGATTGTATCTATAAAATTTAAATATTTTATATGCTACGGAACTGATATACTACTGGCATAGTTATACACACATTGTTTTCCCATTTATTAATCTAAGGTTTTTTTACTACTTTTATTTTTGGAAACTGACAACATAATAGACAACATGTAAATTTACTTTTGGCTAGAGTGAATAACAACTATGCAATATTTAGTTTAAAGATGTGGATGGGATTTTCCCTCTCTTATCAATATCTTTTATGATTGCTGAAGTATTAGTGACCTCAAGATTTGTATCCATTTGGCCAAACGCCAAAAGCCGCTAACACTGAGAAATATTTGAGTAATGTCAAAAACCAACGTTTCGTACAGTTGAGGAAGGTCTCTAAAACAAAATTTTTCCAAAGTGGAAAATCCTAATAAGCAATGTTGATGATAACTGATAAATCCAACTGCTTAGCTAAGGATTATGATCTCTAGATTTGCAACAACATATTATTAACCTATTATTCCGCTTATTTCTAAGAATATCAATCCAACCATATTTTTCAATGTCGAAATGTATCAACATAAAAAATAAAGAAGAGTTGCTAAATTGATTGAATTGTCGATAATGAGTACAATTATTGATTACAAAGGTGTTAATTAAAAAAATTATTTTTAAACCTATTTATAAAAAATTCTAGGATTCCTATTTAATTAAATATATTCTTATTTATATCAGAAACCAATAATTGATGGGTTAATTAATATTTATTGATTGACAATATATTATGTTTTTTGATTGTCTATATTAAACTGGTTCCTTTCCATTTAGGAATGTCAATCAAAGCATTCATATTAAAAGCTAAAAGCAACTACAATAAATAAATTTATTCAAAAATATGATAAGAACCACCCATCATATTTTGTTTGATCATTTACCTCGACCGTTGAACACAATCTTATATTATTTTTTATGATATTTAGAGTAAATCAATAGATGTTCATCTCCATGTAATTTGATTTTCGTTTAAAAGGTACAAATATTATACAAATAAATACAAAAGTACAAAGAATAGCTTGCAGAATAAAAGTTTTAGCTGATTGCAAAAAAAACAACGTTTATTCTAATGTAATAAACCTTTGTCAACAACAACAAAACATAAAATTTGAATTCTAATTATAATTGTTATTTTTATTGAAACTTTTAAGCAGTAAGGGAAATGCGTACACTTGCCCGCGTCGGAGGGCAAGTATCCGCACGCCTTCGGTTAAGTGTACGCACCTATCAATACAGCATAGGAACACCGACTGACCATAACAATTCACAAACAAATTTTATTTCTTATATGTATTTATGTATTTAAATGTAAACGCGCCTACCTAACAGCATCAGCACATCGCCTACAAGGCACATCGTGTTTCCATTTAAACACAATATAAGGAAAGGTGATGATGTTGTGATAATCAGTCGTTTTGCGGATAAGCGAGTCTTAAACTTACTACTGCTAAAAAATCTACTAAAATCTAAGGAAATAATTATTACCTTGTATGCCTCTCTCGTAACAGGTGCGGTAATATTGTAACGTAATATTGCGGACACTTACCCGCGTATACTTGCCCCATCCCGTCAAAATAAATAAAATTAATAAATCCAAGTATGACTTACTTTAGATAAAATTCGTGAATTCAAACAAAATATTGATTAGTTTCTCTGGTTTCCAGTCCCTTTAGTTACTTATTTAGACTAATCGTAATGCCTTAGCACGCAAATAAATTTCAAGAAAATAAATAATAAAACGATGCAAAAATAATATTGTCGCATAATTTTCCATAGGATTGTGCAACAAACTTGTGATTCGGAAATGTAGCTCGGGGGTCAAATGCGAACAAAATTCGGTAGGTTCCGACTAGCTATCAACCGTGTCATTCGCACAATATTTACTGCGTACACTTACCCCAGTGTTCAGTAACGTATTTTAAGATTTGGCGCCCTGGGCCCAAAAGTTTTGCCGCCCCATAAATGAATTAAAAAAAACAAAAATTAAGTTTTATTTGTTCTCTCGGTGTAGGTATAACGTTTATAAAATGCTCCCCAAACTAAGCGCGAGGGACAGCTTGCGCAGCCCCTCGAAGCCTTCCGCCCCGGGCCATGGCCCTCTTGGCCCTTGGGTAAATACGCCACTGCCAGTGTTCATAAAATAATTTGAGATTTACAACATGTTTACAAACCCATTTTAAGGAATGTGTCATAAAGCACCAATCACAAATGTTCATTAGCCTTACGTGTAAGATTTTCATTGGTTGTTGAACTTTAATCAGTGTTTTACCTAAAATCAGTTTCAACACTCTCTTAAATATTTTTATGAATACAGCGGTTACTCGCTGCGTACGGTTACCCCACATCACTCTACCCTCCGTTCTACGGTATAATATAATAAGTAATTTATTCTACTCGTTCACTGGAGGGTTAAAACAAGTGGGTAATAAGATCAGTATTTATACTGAATATTATTCTTACTAATAATGTTAAATTTTTACTTTTTTTATATAATATTGTTGCATTTATACAGTTAATTCAATAAATTCTAAATATAATTTGGTAATAGTTTGTGAATTAAAGTTACAATATTGTAATAGTTTTTGCAAGTTTATTTCACAACAGAAATGAAGATGAGCAAAAGCTAGTATTCTATAGACATCTTAATCTAAGTGTATAACAAATGAGAGGTAGATTACTTTTGTATTATCTCGTAGCTGAATTACTACCCAGTCAGAATCATGTTAATGTTAACGTAATGTTAATGAACGGGAGGTTTGGATTGGTAGAACAGCGGAAACGTGGCTTTTGATTGGAGCATTTGTTAACATTACGTTAACGTTAACATGATTCTGACAGAGCAGTTAGACAAGTGCAGGTTTAGGTGAATCATCTATCAATATAGTCAATTTTTCTTGTATCAATGGATACCATTATCTACTTCTTTAAGTAGACGATTTGTGAAATACAAGTAGATATTTCGTCTAGTTTAAGTAGGCAATTGGTCTAATAATTTAGAAACATTTTCTAAAATGATGTAGAGAAATGTTAAAATAAATGTACAAATATGAATTAACTACTGCTAGTAGTTCCTTTAACTATTACACACATATTGTCATGTTCCAAAATCCTTTATTGAAATTTTGTATGTAATTTGGAAAATTTTTATTATTTTTGTATAAATTTTACTTTTTAAAGTTTGCAAATATTTTTGTATTTGCTGGTTTTCCCGCCAACAAGTGGTAGTGGCAGCAATGGGCGGTGAAAACCAGGCTTTTTGCCGATAAAGGCCGCCATGAGTGGTTGAGAATAGTTTTGTGTAATAAATTTGATTAAAATTTGTTTAAAGTTTTATAATTTTACAAATAAATCTGTTGATCTTGAATTGAAGAGATATTGAAAAGATTAAAAATATTGGAAAGTATAAATAATTATTTCGTAAAAATTGTGAAGTTAAAGTTAAATTGAAGGCAGCGAGGTGTGGATTTGATAGTGGCGCTTTATCCTGGGTCGCTTTATCAATTATTGTAAATTTGCGATCCCATTATTTTAACATTGCGAAGTTTATTTAAAATTTTATAATTTAATAATTTAAAATTGTTTTGAAAATAACATGACAATATATATATAATTCTTGGAATTCCCGAATAATTTTCTTGGGGGCTCAGAATTACAATGGGACTGTATCTTGTAGTTGTCTTTTAGAGCAGTAAGCAATTTAATCTATCGTCTTTAACTCGACTCTTACAATGAGTTACACGTTAATTGTATATTATGCCTAACTTTTGAAATGTACAATAGCAATAATTTTGTAGTCGAATTTTACAGATATTATCTGTAAAATCTTTTTATTAAATTAAATTAAATAATTTTAATATGGCTAATTCGTCTTAGGTTATTACTAGACGATTATGATAATTATTTCAGATAAGTTTTTTAAAAATGTAGATGAATTATAGAGTAATTTTAAATACATACACTATTTTGTTTAGCTAATTTGACTAAAAGTTATACAAGATAATTTTTCACTATTCTTTGTCAGATTTGTATTAAATTTTAACAAAAACTGCTAATTCGATTGGATAATTCAACTAACTTGATTGTCCGAATGACCTGAACAAAATTTATAAATATTTTAGCTGAAATAGCTATTACATTAAGCTATTCAAACAGATTTATTTAGTTGATTTCGATATTTCCAAATTAGATGATTTACCCAATTCCATATGGTTGATTTTAGTACCTACTAATTTCGGTGAATAATCCAAAAAGTAATCATCTAATATCAAATAGACGAATTTTCTAAAAAAAAATTTCTGTGTAGTAATCCGAAGTAGTTCATGTAATCATCTGTATTCAACTGTAATCCTTGCAAAGGTAGACCACTCTTCCGTAATCTCTTATACCTTTCACTTGTGATCAGTTGTAATTATTTATTTTTATATACTTTACTGTAATACTAGTATTTTAAATTAGTTGTTGTAATAATCTTTAGCTGTAGTAATCTTGAGTAATCACTAGTATTCTATTGCAACTTTTAGTTGCTATCCCACTTATTGTAAGAGATTAAAGTTTTTGTAAACTTTGTAATCACTTATAATCAAAAATAATCACCGGACAATTATAATCGATAGTAATCTCTAACTACAATGTAATCCTTGTAATCCTGTGCAATGACCAGTAATCATTTGTAATTTTCGGTACGTGTTGGCGTGTTTTTATTTTATACAAGTATTTACTTATATTTTTGGGCATAAATTGCACTAAAAATTGACAGATCTAGAAAACTGGGATCTCTGGATAGCTCAAGAAAATTTGAAACATTCTTGGGTGGGGTGCGACCGAACTCGAAAATTATGGATCTAGATGGATGGGATCATAGTTTTTAAGTTAAATTAAGCTTTAATTAACTGTTAGGTTTTATAATAATATGTTGTTATCAGCAGCACATCAGCTAGAAGTAAACTGTAAATAGTTCCACTTACTAAAAATCAAATCAAATAATGAACATAGATGGATACCACAGCTTGAGCTGTTTACTCCAGGTCTTGTGGGGAGACCTTAGTGGGCGCTTTTTAAAAGAGGACGGACCTCATTGGGCCTTACCGGCAATTTTTGACATTGACCTCTGTGTAGAATTCCTGGATCGTTGCGCTGAGCCAATTTTTCTCACTAAAACACACCATTATCATATATTTACGTCGACTACATGTACTGTCAACAGAATACTATTCGACGACTTTTGTGGGCAAAATCGTTGTGAGGATACTTTAAGCTAGGGATATTACTGCCGAAAATATTTACAACAGGATATTTTTGTAAGGATATCTTGTAAGGATATTTTTGCAAGGATATTTTTAAGAGGGTATTGTTGTACAGCTTCAATAACGAGTCACCAATTAAAAGGCTTAATAATCATTTGAACTACAATAACATTGTAATCATTTTTATAGCATTTTATGAATGTAATTTCAAATGTTTTGACTTTGGGTACTTAAAAATTCATCCAGTCAATCCAAATACCTGGTAAAATCCTTGACCGAATCCTGTACATGTACAAATATGATTAAAAATTGACCATTGAAGGAGTTTACGTTATACATTCACCCTAACGACTTATTAGATAAGTATTATATTTTATACAAAATGTTAAGTATTTTTGAAAAACTTTGCTAGAAACGCGAGAGGATAAAACTCACTTTTTATCTAATTTATTATTATTTCATTAATCACAATATGATTTTTTATTTTTAAACTGCTTTTGACAATGTTATTTGCCCATATCAAACATGTGACAGATGCATGCGATTCTGGATTTAATTGATTAATTCTTAAGGAATTTTGTGATTATTTTTGTTATTTTTTTATTATTCGTTATTAATGCTTCTATGTAATCTGCATTTGACGTTTTTTTTGAAGTCGGAACTTATATTCATTTCTACTATTCTTTTCTGATATTATTATAATAATAAACACTTGCGGTTTTTAAGCGTAAGTATCTAAAAGATTATTTTTTTTTTTATATAATAATTTTATTATTATAAAACATACAGATGATTGAAATTACAATTTTATTTTATAATATTTAAAACAATAGGTTAGTATAATAAAATTAAAACAATTTGATTTTAAAAATAAGTTTAAATGCATACATATTCTTTATTTCTTTAAATTTTTTTAATAAAAATTTAATTTAATATAGATTTTAGTATGTTTCGGCTATATTAAGTTATCCCGTATTATCCTCCGGTAAGTGTATTGATAAATAAAAAAAAATAGAAAATCAAGGGAAAAAATTAAATAAATAGGTAGGTAGTACTATATATAAATAATAATAATTAGAATAATAGTAGTACAAAAATAGAAATTGAAATTGAATATAGATATAATAAAATGAATATTAAGAGAGATAATTCACCATTTTTTAAAATTTACATTAAAAATCAAAGATGACAAAATATTAAATATAAAATCTTAAAAATTTGAGGTAAACTGACCAAATTGGAACTCTGCCTTTGGTAGATATTATTATGAAGGAAATAATCAATGATAAAAGTATCCAGAAATTATTACATGTTTGTCTAGCACACACTGTACATTAAATAACTATATTTTTTTATTTTTATTAATATTTTTTTGTTTATAGTTATGTTAATATTAGGCGCGATCATAACGAGTGTGCCATGGGGGGCTAATATACTTTCATCGAGCCAGATGTTTATAGTGATAATATTTATCGTTTTAATAATTTTTGTTTTTTTTTTGTTTGATACATTTTGTCTTTGTATAGATAATAAATGTTAATTTACTATGGTGCTTTTCTCTAAAAATCAATATATGACCTCCCATAATTAAAATAAACAATGAATAAAATTAATAACTGTTCCAGTGTTGTTGTATGTAAATATCATATCCCGGTATAATAGATACATAGTGAATAGTACATTATATACCTCCCATTATTTATTTTTATGTATAATATGTAAAGCATATTTGAAACGCAGAAACCATATCAAGATATTATGCTAAGATATTTTTCAATTTATTAATTTAATTGTACCCTTAAAGGTTTTATTCATTTTCTTCATATCCACATTATTTATCTCTTGTACCCTAAGTGTTTCATATCACGCAATACATGAACTATGAAACATCCTCAATGCAGAGATTTATATAAAACAAAGAACGCAAATTCTAAAACTCTGTGGGCTTAAGAATGCAGTATGTAATTTAATATTTTGAGATTGTGTGTTTATTAAACGGTAATTTTTAAAATTTAAATCTGCATAAAAACTTCCGTAGAAAATTGAACGAAAGTAAATCAAAATTAATGAACTTATCGTAAAAAAATTTAGGCCCCCTAACTACAATATTATTACGTAATAATTACAAACCAATATTTACCAAACCTAATATACGATGGAATAACTACGAAACCATTAATTATACAGCAAAGACGTTTGAAATTCAAGCGATGAAATTTTAATGCTATTATTAACAAGTTTTTTGTGTTATAGCATTCTGTTTGCAAAAAAACAATTTTCATATTTTTCAACGGTACCCTGTGATCATGATAAAAAAATATGCGTGGTTGTTTTTTAATACTTACATATAAATTTAAAAAAATTACTTATTGCTGGGGAGATGAAGTGGTTACCGCTCCTTAATTTTTGTAACTATTACAGATGTTGCTCGGACCATTACATTTGGCACAATCAACTTTTTTCTGAAAAAGTACTGTCGGAGAAGGTGGTGTGTTAAATTTTAAACCGCACTTATATTTGCGGGTTTTCATTCCTGAATGTACTTTTAAACCACGAAGAAATTATTAATTTATTTAATAACATTTTTTAAAAGCAATTAATGAAAACAAAGAGGTTGATGGCATCATAAGCACTCTGAAGATTTTATTTATACATTTGTATTTACAATGCACACAACAGCTTTTATAGAACTTTTTTATTTTATTTAATTAAATGCAAAATTCCACTGTGACTCTTCAAAATTTTAATTGTAATAAATATTATTACCCATAGAGATAAGAAAATTTTTAATTATGATTTATTTACAGAAAAACAACAAAGTTAATATTTTGTTAATTTTGTAAACGGAGTTAAAATAATATTTAAATATTTGCTTGTTGAAAACCTACTAACCTCTAATGTGATTAAAATTTAAATCAGTGTGAGAATTTGAGCACTGCAAACGTCTTACTTGTTCTGAATAATGCCTGCTTAATTAAATTATTTAATTGAAATAAAGTTTAAAAACAATTTGGCATTGTCAATAAAAATAACAGTTGTTGCACATAATTAAATAATTCCAATAAACGTTAATCTTATTATTTAAAAAGAAATATTTTGATACGAGTAGGTATACTATGTATTGTAAAATACCTAAATTTTATATTTTAATATTTGTACCTTTTAAACGAAAATCAAGTTACACGGAGATGAACATCTATTGATTTTAATATTTTATACCCTAATATCTGTAAAACTAAAAATGACATTACAGCGTGCGCTCTGCGGTGAGGTTTAAAATAATTACTTCTTTTTTCTGTTCTTCTCTTTTTCTTCTTCTTCTTAGTTTCTTTTGTCGTTTGTCATTATACCATTAATTTCTAATAACCAAAAACAAAATCAAAAACTAAAATCTTAAACATTACATATAGGATATAGGTATATGACTATCAAGTTTTATTTTTTATCCAATCGAAGAAACTAGTAAGTCTGTTTTTCCTAAATTTATTTATACAATAAAAATACTAGGTTATTCGAATGTATGGATATGTTATTTTTGTCCATGAGAGCTAAAATCAGGTGAACAGTTAGTAGTAAATATTATATAAATATAAATAAATATAAACGAGTAAATATTTTGAACTGCGAATACATCAACAAATAGTTAATATACAAAAGTTGCAATAGTGAAATAAAAAAGTTTATTAGGTATACATCATCATAAATAAAGTAAAATGCGAGTTTGGTTCGTACGTACTAAGGAATTTTATTAATGGGGTGGTTTCCCGTTGCCTTCCCCGTAGCCCATAGATATATTTTAAGGTTTAGATTACAGCAGTGTATTCGACGCGACCAAGATTTGAACTGCGGTTGCCCGCTTCCTAGTCGGCCAGTGTAGGCTTTACGCCATACTGCAAATTTTAGTACTATTTAAGGATTCTACAGGATCTCAAATTTATTAGTAACAGTAACAGCTTCTTTAATCACGATTAATTGATTAATCATCACTTCACCTGTTAAATTTTATATCAAAATTTTATATCTGCTTCATTCGACGAAATTAGTTCGATTTCGAGCAATTTTTTAAAGATTAAATTGTGACATATGTACCTGGTCAAAATTGAAATTTTTGCAGTTTGATGTAAAATTTTTGCTCCTATCTCTGGAATTTGTGTTAAATTAGTTTTGTGTTATGTATTAGTTTGTATAAACAAATAAACTGGTTAGTATACATTAAAATAAAGTGTTGACTGCCAGTGTAATAATAAAAATTTATAGTTAAATTACCTGGTAAATTATGTAATTGGCGTTAAAAATGGTACATTTGACTTATGTTTTTTTATCAAATCAGATGGATTTCCATAAAATAAACAAGATTTAAATTCATTTGGTGTTATTTGCCTGTATGTTATTCCAAATTATGAAGATTCTGGATTCTCAGGTAATTTATTTAATTATTTCTTAAATTAATGATCTGATCCAACTGTATTGAGATTTGAAATATTTTAAATTATTTTTCCAAATGAATTTAGTAACAGTTTTAACTTTAGTTTTTGATTTACGTATACTATATATTTTTATAATTTATAAGTACAATATAATACAACTTGAATTTCTAATTAGTCTCAACAAAACATGAATGAGCACCCTTACTTCTAAATACGTCTGTGCCCTAAAGATATCATTCAATATACCTACATGCTCGTACATGTCATTGAGTAAATTTAACTACTCTACAAATTAAAAATGCCACTTTATTAGGCAGTACAGTAAATTACATTATGTTAGTCGATAGTGAAGGTGGACGCAGAAGTACTTTACTGTTCCGTCTGTGGCGGCTATGAAACTACGCCACGAAATCCGGTGATGTAATCCGATGATTTCTCGGATTCAATTCTTTTATTTTTTATGTAAAAAAAAGATTAACCAAAGGTGTGGTGTAAAACCTAAATTGACAGCTACCAAGCAGATGCTTTGTCTGGTCACGCGGACTACGCCGATGTAATCTCAAGTCCAAGTTTGATCTCTGGGCTATGAATCTAGCTAGGTTAGCACCCTACTAGAATATTACTCAAGTGCTCACAGAACCGTGAGTACCAAGTGTAAAACTTGATACACTTGGTACATTAATATAGTAATAGTAAGTAATAAAGTCCCCAATTAAGAGGAAAAACAAAAAGGTTTGTTTTTATAATGAACAGAACTTTTACAATTTACAATAAATACAATACTTGAGATACAAATCCTTAAACATCATTTAGATCCTATGATATATTTTAAATTATGCTAATTTAAAAATTAAACCTCTATTACTTGCATAATAATTAACATATATACTACTAGTAGATTTAACTTTTTTCTTATTTTAGTTTTTCGGACTTTCTTTTCTATTTTTACTTCCTTGTAAACCAAGGAAGTATTGTGATACCGATTTTTTTCGATTTCCAGATTTTGACGGAAATATCCGTTTTGACCTTCCCTGAATCCATTTTGACTATTTTCGTTGTGACGTCTGTACGTACGTACGTACGTACGTATGTACGGACGTCTGTATGTCGCATAACTCAAATACGGTAGGTCGTAGAAAGTTGAAATTTTGGATTTGAGACACTTATAGCATCTAGTTGTACACCTCCTATTTTTGGTTGCGATTGTCCGTCCCAAAAGTTGTAATTAATGACGCGCATGAATAGATTAACGAGATTCCTGTCCAATTATTATAAAAATTACAAGGAAGTTATGTGGTGTCCACATCAGATTTTTTATTAAGAAAATCTCTGAATACCTGCAATCCTAGGATAGCTACTGATTTGAGAATCCCATGAATTTTATATTAATAATATTTTTTATTAATTATTACAAATCATCTCTGAAAACAGATAACTCGAGCTACTTTCGGATCTCGAAACCCACGAATCTGATTTTAAGCAAAATTCAGCTAAAATTAATTAAGGAAATTTTATTTATATTAAAATTGCTGAAGAAAGTTATTTGTTGCCTTGGTCAACTATAATTTTGACGATTAAAAAAAGTATGAGATAATAATAATATACTAACTATTTTACACCCCCGCGCTCGAGAAAAAAAGTTGGTTGTTCAATCAGAATAATTGTGATTTGGATTTATTTATCTGGATTATTATTATAATTAAATGCATAATGTAATAGTTAGAAGCCAATAGCATTTATAGCGTACAATCGAAGAAGCTAGTAAGTTGATTAGTTTATGAATTATAACTCATTATATCAATAATTGCAACAAATATCTAATTGTTAGTAACTCGACTTGGTTTTTAGATTTTATGCAAGTTTTAATATAGAATGTAATCAATTATTTCTTTTAAATAATTTCATATTCTCAGCTCACAGTTGAGTATCATAATGAAGGTTCTCACCAAGAGTTGTACTCGTCGTCCTCTCGTTCACGATAAAAGTCCTGAAACCCGAGTGGACCTCGCAGTCATCATGGAAAGTTAACCATAGGCGGTACCAACGGGCAGCCCCGGATCTAGGGGGATTTACCTTCTCAGGGCGGCAATTCAAGGGAGCGCCAAAATCGTATGTTTTAAATCTTTTGAAGTTTTTAAACTCCAACGTTGGAGGAAACAGAAGCCAATGTCAAGTTTTTGCCCCAATTTAGAAAAATCGTAGATCCGGGGCTGCCAATTGGTAATAAGAACTGAACTTCTATCTATAATGCAATTTTAAATAATATTTCGTTATTATAATTATAACAAAAATTAAAATTATAATGAATATACCGGGTGCTGAATGAGTTAGCCGAACATAGGAAATTAACATGTAAAAACTTATTTATGGAAATATTTTAGAAAAAAAAATGAAAGACACAAAAATAATGCAGAAATATAAACTACAAATGATAAGACCATTAGATTTTATCTAACTTTTACTTAAAAGGTCAAAACATGCTTTCGAAATTGTTAAAATTTTCAATAATAAAAATTATAATAATAAAGTAATAAATACAAATTAATTTATATTTTCCAAAATAATTACCATAGAAACTTCCATGACCAGTCCGATAAATAAAACTTTTAACAATTTCGAAAGCATTTTTTGGCTTTTTAAGTAAAAGCAAAGATAATAAAACTTAAAGATGTCCAACGCTATACAAATTTATGTGTATCCCAATCGACTCCCAAAAGTAGATGGCGACACTAATTATATTTTTTTAGGTTATATTTTAATTTGGTTTTTTTTAGTTTGTCATGTTTTTTGTAGGTTGTAACCATGGAAGTCTATGGAAGTAACCATGGAAGTCTATGGAAGTCCATGATTACAACCAACAAAAAACATGACAAACCTAAAAAAATATAATTAGTGTCGCCATCTACTTTTGGGAGTCGATTGGGATACACATAAATTTGTATAGCGTTTGACATCTTTAAGTTTTATTATCTTTGGTAAAAGTTAGATGAAATCTAATGCTCTTATTATTCGTAGTTTATATTTCTGCATTATTTTTGCGGAATCTTTTGCAGTGTTTTATTTTTTCTCTAAAATAAAGCAGGAATTTGCATAAATAAGTTTTTACATGTTAATTTCCTATGTTCCGCTAAGTCATTCAGCACCCCGTATATTCATCATATGTAATATATTGCTGTGCATTTTAATGTGAAAATGGTTTTAATGTAATATTTATTTAATTTTGATTTTGGAAATGCGTAATGAAGGTCGACCGTGATATTTGTAAGCTCCGTTGAAAAATTATAATTTAAACAAAAATAAATTACAAAATTCTTTTGAAAATCAGTTTGATTATTTAAAAAAAAAATTGCTACCTAATCAAATTTATTAAAAGAATTAAAGTGAAATTTAGTGTTTTGGAGAAGATAATTATTAATTAATTTAAATTAATAAAAAATTAATAAGAACAGATAAAAACTGGTTTATAATCAGGTTTATTATTTGATTTTAGTAGAAAAATTAAATTAATAAACTTTGAAATATTAAAAATAGTTTATGATTTTATATTATTTTATTTATTAAATATCATATCAATATTAAATTAAAAGTTATTTTAATTTTAATAAGTTTAATGGGTAAATAACTAAATAATGTGCGTGAAGTTAGCCCCCCTTTTTGCGAAAACTAAAAATTTTTTTGTATTAGTTGTATTGTAAATCTTTTTTTCATTTTGCGAAGCATAAGGTTATAAATCGCAAAAAACCATTTTATGCGCTGGCCCCCCTTTTTTGCAAAATTTTGTGTGTGTATTGTGTTGTATTCAATTTTCAATTCAATTTCAATTAAAAAAAAATGCATATCCACCTCATCAGCGTTCAGAAAAACTCGCTATTTATGTATTTATGTAGAAAATTATGTAGACTATATTATAGTTAAAATAATGAAAAACATATTTAGTTACTAATACTTACTTTGGTATGACTTATTACGTAGCTTCATTGTTGTAATAGCCAACAATATAATTTTTACGATACAAATTGCATTGCAACACAATACAATCTATACAAATCCAAAATTAATTTTGAAAGGCGGCAGGCCAGAGCTAAATTTTGTTTTCCGATTTACGCGGTTATTATTAAACTTAAGATTTTAATTTTTAACAATACAAACTGAATACAACACAATACAATAGAAAATTTTTTAATTTTCGAAAAATGAGGGCCAGGCCAGCGCGAAATTTTGTTTTACGATTTACGCGACTAATGTTACACTTAGGACTTTAATTTTTATCAATACAAACAATACAAATTGAATACAACACAATACAAATAATAATTTCAAAATTTTCGAAAATGGGGGGCCAGCGCAAAATTTTGTTTCGCCATTTACGCGACTAATGTTAAATTTAGGACTTTAATTTTTATCAATACAAACAATACAAATTGAATATAACACAATACAAACAAAAAAATTTTTAATTTTCGAAAAAGGGGGCCAGCGCATAAAATGGTTTTTCGCGATAAGTTCGTTAAAAAAAAGTTATTCAAAATAAATAAGAAGAATTAAACTATTTAAAATTTTTTTTTAATAAATTGAACAAAATTATGAATTTCTTTTAACTAACGAAAGAAAATTTTAAATAACTACAAAATATCAAATTCTTATATTTATAAACAAAAATGTGATAAACTGGCGATGATAGCAATCAAAATTTAATGTAATTA
Source organism: Cantharis flavilabris (assembly GCA_949152465.1). Taxonomy (NCBI): domain Eukaryota; kingdom Metazoa; phylum Arthropoda; class Insecta; order Coleoptera; family Cantharidae; genus Cantharis; species Cantharis flavilabris. The sequence continues at coordinate 33,635,970 of OX424438.1, read as the reverse complement.
AACTTTATAACTAATGCAGTTATGTAAATAGGTATCAAAGTGTGATTCAATTGTAAATAAAAATAAACTATGCATTGCTGTTACATGGGCGTATGAATAAACCAATGACCAACTAAGCAGTTTTTGCATATTCAAATTTTAAACTCCAAATTTATTTTATCAAAATATCCTGCAATAAATATTAATTAAGAAAAAGAATAAAATCTAATATTTATATTTATTTTAAAAACTTTTATATAAACTCACTTTTTCATAAAAATAATTTAACTTCTCTGAAAAATAAAATTAAGTAATTTTTGAATGCATAAATTTTATGAAGATAAATAATTATGTAAGCGTTGTGCTTATTATAGTTGCTTCTGAACTTGAAAGCTCTCTTAATGATTGCAACTTTTTTAAATTCTTGAGTATGATCTTTTTGCTGTTGAAGATTACAAAGGTATTAACAAATCATCATCATCGTAATTATTATCTTTATTTGTATATCAAAGTTACGAATACCGGGTTGCAAGAAATCAGAAGGAGGGGGTCCTATAAGTATTGCGACCACCTAAAGCTTGTGAGTTGCAAAACTTACAGTGACATCCTTAAAACAGAAGAAAAATTGTATTAGTGTAAGAAATTTCTTTAGTGGTATCATAAGTGAAAATATTTTACGACAGAAATTTATCAAGATTTCCTCTTAGCGCCAGTTCTGTTGGAGGTAATTTATTTTATTAATATTTCGTATTATGTATAAATTTCAAAATTATTTATATCTTTTATTTATTAAAAGGCATTGAGCTGGAATAATTCATTTAGACAAATTTAAGTTGAATTAATTTACGATCTAATTTTTTTAATAGCATCAGATACAACTATTTCATTGACGTATATTTTATGTAAATTATAAGCAAAAAAAAATTTGATGGTATCGAGCAATGATAAAATATTTATTTGTAGTTTTTAAAAGTAAATCATTATTATATTTATCAGTTTTTTTACAATATCAGATTATTAAAAAAATTATTATAATTTTTACAATAATAATATAAAACAGAAAAATTTGCAATTAAATTTTTAATTTAAACTTTGAAAAGATAAATTTCAATAAAACTTAAATTAAATATATTTAGTTTGCTAAATTGGTGGTCAATGACCAAAACCAATCGTTTTTCTAGTAGACCAAAGCAAAATCACAAATTTAATTTCCTTCGGGCTTGAAAATTTGGCATGCGCTTCTCTATTAATTACCATTCTTTATTACTTTTATTTTTAACTTAAGTTTATCTGATCGTCAACAGGAATAAATTAACATAAAAAAAATTAATGTTCAATTCACCAGTGTTATCAAATTCACTTTTCAACCGTTACAATGAAAAATAAACCTGCAAAATTTTACTATATCAACGAACTCGAATCCGTGTTCCTGACTGGTTGATTTATAGCACACTTAATATTTAAATTAAGTTCGACTTTATTTGAAAATTAATTTCACTTGATTGCGTGAATATTTTATTTTTTTTAAATAACGGGTTCGTATGATAAACAAACGTCAACAACGTTTTTTAGCAAAGGACCCTATACAAAGTATAGTTTTTCCCTCGGTAAGTTCGTTAATCTATTAGGTTGTTTAAGTTTATATTATCATCTAAGAAGTGTGAATTAATTATCTTTTTAGGTGTCTCATTCATGTATTTATGTGGAACTAATTAGCGAAGGTTGTTACACTAAACTTGATAAATATTTATATAAGGAAATGCTTTGGTTAAATAAAAAAAATTTCCTTTAATTTAAAGAGGATTAAAATATTCAAAATAAACAATTTTGAGCCTACTTCTGTTCGATTCACCTAAACAAAAGCATTAAATATTTACATAGTCCTCGATAAAAATTAAATAACAGTTTGACTTTGGTATTGGAGACTTCAATGCTAAGGTAAACAACACACTTTCATTCATTATTTAATTTACCGTTTAAAATTAAACTGGACCGATAAAATTTTTGTTTTAAATCCAACTTTTTTCTCGATTATCGAATTATAAAATTGCAATAAAAAATCCCAACACCAAAATTAAATTGAAACTGAGAGTTCATTTAACTTAGGCCAAGGTTTCGTTTTCGGCATTCTTATAAAACAAAAAAATGTTTAATGAGACTATCAGTCTTCTTCTTGTTAAAGGATCTGCAGGTGCTTGAATAATGAAACGAGGTTTTTAATAGTAATCGCAATGCCTCTTGTAATGTTGCATTATTTTATTTTTGATTTTGAATAAGTTTGTTAATTGCAGTAACGAAAGTGAAAGCCACCCGCCGTAAATTGAATTAATTTTCAAAAACGACTTTGTAATATTTAACGTCATATTAAATTATCGATGAAGAAGGTAATGAAAAATTATCTTACTTAGGAGTAAATTACCTCACGCAAGAAGTGCTAAGAGGCAGAAAAAGGAAAAAATAATATATGAGTTAATTATAATTTTCATGAAATATGGTTTACAATTTAAAGCAAAAGCCTGTTGAGCTTTCATATTCTGAAGCTCTGTATAATTGCCTATTCGTAGTACATTTTTGCAGACATACTTGTATGACTGCTTTAAGATCAAAAAAAAAAGAAAAAAGATCAGAACCACAACAACAACATTGTGAGCAGTTCATACCCATTAAAGTAAAAACTAATTTTCTTTCAAACGAGTTTCTGAAATAAAAAATTAAAGTGCATTTCACTAATGATTTTAATATCCCCTGGAAGTTTTATTTAAAAATTTGAAATATAAATAAAATTGCATTTAATTATATTGGTATCTTGTCTTAGACTCGATTTCTTCACGATCTTAAAGAAATTTTATATATAACGACCTTGCTTCAATATCCCGTTTTTTTCAAACCACATTTTCATCTTTTTGTATCGGTGTCTATATAAACGGTTTAACTTGGATAGTCTACTAGTTTTTTAAATTATTGATTAAAACTCTCGTTCAAAATGCACAAGAAATAAAAAGCTTTTATTAGATTCGCCATAAAATTACAATACTATTACCATTTTCAATTTTTATTAGTTTTTCACATATACGTTTTTTTAGTAAATCTTGTTTTTAAAATATTCTAGAATTTAAATTTCTCTATTCAGATTACCTTACTTTATTATTTTTCCAATAACCAATAAATTCGAATGCGATAAAATCGAAGGGTTAACAACCACAGCAGTAGCTGATTTTCATCTCCAGTAAGTAAAGTTCTTAACCAATTCGGTCCTCCGGTTCACATAGCAGACCAAAATATTGGGCAAAACCAATTAACAAAAAACAGAATATATTAAGTTTTTCAAAACAAGAATCTACTATACCGTTACGTAATAGCTCACCTTCTACACTGATTTGAGTTACATATTCGACTAATTTTGAGATTAACCCTTTCCAGATTGCAAACTATGTAAAATTAATGTGATTAAAAAGTTTCTTTTGTTATTTCTAAAATATTCTGCAAACTAAGCAACATAGGGTAACAAACCATTATGCGATTTCACAAAAAGGAGTTATGTGCATTCTGCTAGATTTGCAGCAGTTAAGTTTAACTAAAACAAGAACCACATTTGCATAAAATTAAAATTGCTTGATAAATTGAAAAAAAGGTGTGCAGAAACAAAAAAGTTAGGTTAGAATAACTTTAAAAAGTTGTATTTTTAGATAGCTTCTCGTCGCGTCGGTGTCAATTTTTGAACAATGTGCTAGTTTACTGTAGTTAAGCTCAACTAAAACAATCAAAATTGTTTTATAAATTAAAAAATACCTCTACCATATAGAATATATTAGAATATTATTAGAATATAATACTAGAATATAATATTAAAGTGCTCACAGAAACATAAATGCTAATGTAAAATTGAAAACATTAATGGTAAACGTCCTAAATTAAGATTAAGAAGAAGAAAAAATAAATGTGTATTGAAATACAAGGGTTGAGTTAAAAGAAATAACATTTATCTACTACCGTTACGTAATAACTCACTTTCTACACTGATTTCAGTTACATAATGAACCACTTTCGCGCACTAGTGTAGAAAAAATATTTGCGGTGTTGTTATACTTTTTTAAATTGAAGAAATCAACACTTATTAACATTATACTTGTCAAATACAATGTTGACAGTTTTGAATGTTGATAGATTGTCACGGAAATGCCAATTATTCTATAATAAAAATCATCGATTTAAAAAATGCAGTAGAAGATAAAATTTTGAATGTTACACTCGTATAGAAACGTCTCATTGCTATCGTACTTCTGTGATTTCCGTGATTTCTACTATAATCACATAAACTACTATTATTATTATTTAATCAAGATTTGAACCAGAAATTTAAATTTTATTTCATGAATCTTGAATTTAAACTGATATTGCAATACTGCACTGAAGTTGACGCAAATAATCCTGTTTGATAGGAAATGTATGTTGAAACAGTTCTACTTCATTTGTTCTCGAAGAAAAAGCTCCGGAAGCAGAAAAGTTTATTAAGTGGAATTTCTATTTCTTTACAAAAAATGTTATTTCTCCTGTTCTCCAAATGGATATGGTTCAACGGTGTGCGAGAGTCGTGAGTTTACTCAGGATGCTGCCTAAGATAAATAAAAAAAAAACAATAGACCACTTCACATGAGAAGGTAATATTGTTTAAAACTGATATAGCAATCTCAGCTTATAGAATTTAAGCTTACGGTCCACATGTTGACAAAAATTCAGCTGACTGTCCAAGACAAGTCCCAAACTCGGAGCGGAATCTATTACCCTGACAACCTCATCACCAATCGTCACAGTTAACATTGGGGCACTCAAAATCTTACGTACCAGCCAACAGGCTTACCCAAAATCAGAAGTTCCGACTTCATGAGATTCAAAGTCAAACCATTTGACAATGATCATACGCGTGAGTGCAAACACAACACCACTTTCACAAGATCGGTCATATATAATATGAATAGCAGTAGATCAAAGATACTTCTTTACAGAATACCACGAGAAACACTCAACTGGCGAGATATATGTATTTCCCGCTAACTCCACCTGTTCCACAAATAACCTACTAACCACCCATACTGCCATAATAGCGTAATTTGGGCAAAAAACGATCATGCATAACGAACTCGAAAGCTTTTGGAATAATCAAGAAGCATCGATAAGGTGACTTCGGAACGATAGACTAATGAAGCCACATTCGAGGTGAGACATAACAAAGAAGTCGCAATGCAGTGGTGGTACCTAAAATCAGACTGGGCATCTCCTAGGTTCTTAAAGAATGATTCAACAAATTGAAAATAACGTCACTGCACAATGGAAGTATAAGTCTCAGCATACGAAGACACGAAGACTAATCCCATCCGGACCAAGAGCATATGAACGCACAGTACCAACAACAATACTCAATGCCTCAGGTATGGCTTTACGAATAGAAAGTGGCTGCACTCCAGGTAAAAACAAACCCGTCAACCCCAAATCCATCCCGGTAGAACCTTCCGCAGCATTGTTGAGAAAGTAGGCATTAATAAAGTCCGGATTCTCACAAAACTGCATAGATATTTAGCTAGAAGAATAAGCATACATGCCCCAAGAAGGCAAACATTGCCAAAGCTTTTTTGGGTTGAGCGATGTAGCAAAACTATGTAGATTGCTTTTTTTTTCTGTATCCGATAAATACCTCTTAAGGTCAAAATCTACACTAGATCGAGTGCGTCTCTATTTGCTGTAAGCTCGCTTTTGTACTTCGCTATTTCTCTTATTATCCACATAATCCATGGTTTATCTCTCTTTCTGAAAACCAAAGTCCAAACAGGAGCTTGTACATTGATCAACGACAAGATCAGAGTATTTAAAAAGATCAACCTTAGAATCGCAAAGGGGTAACTTATTGACGATACTCCATTGGATGAATCGTCCGGGATGAATCGTCCGGGATGAATCGTCCGGAATAAATCGTCCTGAACCTGAATCGTCCTGAAACGGATGAACCGTCCGCTGGATGAATAGTCCAAGGATGAATCGTCTGGGATGAATAGTCCGCGATGAATCGTCCGGGGACGAATGTCTTTTTCACAAATTACCCGAAGATAATTTTTTGATATAAAATAATTGTTTGCACATTTTTGGACATTTCGTGATTACATGCTTCTCCGCAAGACGGAGTCTAGTCGCAATAGTTGCGACACTGCCCCAGGGCGGTAAAATTATCAACATTACTACAAATATTTTAAGTGTCTATCTAATAATAATAATTATTATTTAAATGATCAGTTGATAAGTTGATCGAAGATTAATAAGATAAGTAAGTTTACCTACGCAAATTCACAACGTTTGCTAATAAAAACAAGTATACAATACAGAATCACGCCATGTGGAAGCTATTTAGCTGTCTTGTAACCTGGGACAGCTTTGCTATACAGCTTATAATCAGTCATTATTCTTATTAGCTACCGTCGTGGCCAAATACACACAACATAGTTATTATTATAATCAGCTGCCATCAGGATGGCTTACACAATTTTTCTGTCAGCTAGATAGTTATAATAATTAGCACCAGCTTTAAAACTTCAATATCAAAAATCTGTAAATTTTAACTTAAATGTAATTTAAGATTTCAGTTAAGAATTTTATTTTAAATATTTCAATATTATCTGCTTAATACTTATGATAATTTGTAAAGTAATCTCGTAATACTTTATCAAACGAACAAAGAAAATGTTTTACCTGTTGTGTATTTCACCTCATCGTCAGTTAAAATTTCAGTTAACTTCTATTAATTAATTTAGATTAGCACTTTCAAAAATCTGATATAAATTATATATTTTTGAGAAATTTGTTGTTAACGCAATAAAATTTATACCTCGGGATATATTATGGCAAGATTAATTCCCAAATTTTCCAAATTCCCGAAGCTACCTAACTAAACTAGCTTCGCTTGATTAGTAAGTATAATAAGATTTAAAATTTCTTTTCTGGTTTTTAGATTATGAAAAAAAAATTTTAATATTTTTTATTAATTATGAAAAGTAAATAAATATTTTAAATTACTTGCAGATTTCATGGAATACAAATCTGATAAGAATAAGTTTTTCTTTTGAAACTCACGTAATATACATCGAATTTAGATTTATGATATCAATAAATTTTGATTGTAATTACAAGTAATTTTAATAAGAATTTAATTGGGTTAAATTAAAAATAAATTCATTCATCCTAGTGACAAGTTTAAATTTTTAATTTTCTGGGAAACTATAAAATTTATATTGCGTATAAATTTTTATTACTTATGAATGTAAATTTTCACGCAAATTTTTTTAATGAATTGTTATTAATAAATAAAATTTTTTGTTAATAAGCAAATTATCCGAAAATGCCATAAATTATTATTAACTGTTCAATTATATTTAAGCCACCATCGCATAAATCATAGCAATATATTAAACTAATGAGTTTAATTATATACTAAAAGCTTTAAATTAAAATTCGATGTAATTGAAATAAGATAATTAAAAAGATTTAAATTGAAAATCCTGATTAAAAGAATCTACAGCAAAACAATAAAATTAAAAGCTTCTTAAACTGGCAGTTAAACGGGTTTAAGTAAAGAAATGTTTTTTAAAATTCCCTAGCAAATCCACGTCCAAATCAATAAAATTTTATTTTTATCAATAAAACTATAAAAACAGTTAAAAATAGGAGCGCCTGATAAAATATTGGTACTAGCAAAAATTTCACCTATAAAATACTTTAAACAAGTTCAAAACATAGCGGTTTCAGTATTGTAAAATGTAAAGGTCATTGCTAATCTTACATCAATGTTTGCACATCACGTATTTAAGGTAATGAGAAGCAATTCCATTTTATTAAGCGAAATTTCAATACGAGACCATTATGTGTACGATTATCCATTATATGTAAAAATACTGAAGATTTGTTGAGTTAGATTAGAACAAAATTGTCTTATAGGCGAAATACTAAGAAAGGAAAACACGTTTTTACATTATCAATAAATCGCGTTAATTGCATGTGCAAGGACTTGAAATAACACTAACGCTAACTATTAAATTTTATAAGAAGCTAGCAAAATTTAAACTTGTTTCATTACACGGCCCCAATAAACAAAGTCACCCTCATTAGAAGAATTGTATTGCAAGAATGCCGCTTTGTTGACTATGCAGTGCGTAGGCCTTCGTTCAATCCAATGGAAAGCATTTTTATCTCCATGACTGAACAATTAAAATCTTTCCTTAAAATGACTTCTTCAAGGTGCAAAGGTCACTGTCACTATAATAGTTGATGTTGCATGGTTTTCAGAAAACTAAGGGTCAAAGTCAATGACTTCAAAAGATACGACAATTCCATACTGAGAAAATCAGTTGGGTTGGCCGCGATGTCGTAAAAAAAGTTACTTTTTGGTTTCAACAAAACACTGAGAAAACTCTAGTCATTAATTCCATATTCTGCTGACCAATGGAAATTGGACAATTTGCAACTTACTTGAACTGGGAGGATGCTCAGCTTTAATTTGAAATATTTGGGGTTTACAATTACGCACACATTTTTTTGATTTATAAAAAATTACGTAGTAATTGTATTTTGATCCAAGAACTAATTTTTAAAATGTGAAACTAAATCTTTTACGTGCTCTTGGATAATTTAAAATGCTTTGTCATTTAATTTAAAACAACAAATTCCATTAGATAATATTATGGTTAATAGTTAATACAAAAGTAACAAACCAACCAAAACTATTATATCTGATGATAAGCAGTTGGATCGAGATCTATAATTTTTAACAATTGCCAATAAAAATGCTAAATTAAAACTATTCGAGTAATAAATTTGCATTAATAATTTTAACGTTGATATAACAGCATTAGATCCGATTTATAAAATTTGGGTGTAATTATAGATATTGTAATTTTTTAAGTAGCAATTATGTTAATATTTTGATATTCATTAATTTTCAAATAAATTACCTAAACTTTGCATAGTTCACATTTTCCAATTTTTTGTGAGAACATCTATGGACGTCTTAAGAACGTGAGTATAATAACCTATTTCTTTCAAGACCGGAATGAATAAAAAGATGTTTTTGTGTTTACTATGTACGGATGTTTTAATTCTTTATGTGAAAAAGTGAAACTCATTAATCTAATTATAGAACTAATTAAAAATTTGTTAAAGACAAGATCGTAGACTTGTTGCTTAATTGGATGAATGGCAGTGCCGTAGCTAGGCATTTTGCCGCCGGGAGCAAATTGGATAAATGGCGTTAATAATACTGAAAAGTACTCGTACGTAGTAGCTATTACAAGAAAAATATAAAAGATTCTATGAATTATGATGCATGTATACATACATTCACAAAATGGATCATTAAACTAGGAATTGTACGGACGCCCCCCAGATCATTAAAATTCCGAGATACTTGATATACTGCACCAATCATCTTGCGAGAAGCGCTTGGAGAAAAACAGCAATCATCATTAAGAATAAATTGCCAAATACTATAATAGTGAACTCATCCTACAGGCTACTGAATTGGAAATATAAGACTGAAATGGTAAATTAATTCTAGCAGCAGTGTTCTCCAAATCTAACCATCAAAAAAGAACAATTTAAATCCTACTTTGAGACTCTTAGGCCCAGATTTATAGATGGAGAACATATTAATGCCAAACATAGTTACTGGGGATTCAGATTAGTTACCCGTGAATAACAACACGTGGAAGACAACTATATCAAGCGATGGTAAAGCCAATCTTCATCAGCTCTCTATTGGACATTCAACCTATTAACCAACGGATATAAATAAAATACTACTTAATGTTTTCTAGCATCCCTAAAAGCATAATCATGCAATTATGCAAACATTGAGTTTTGCCTAGTCCTGAATTGTATTATTCCCCTCTACTAGTTAAAAGTTAAAGTCTGCTCCAACAGCTTCGTCAAACAAAAATATTGATTCCACAACATCTTGTCAAAAGAATTCAATTTGTTTTTAAAATCAGAAGAAAATGATTTGATGAGGCGGTGGAATAACTAAACCTTCTTCTTCCTCTTAATTTAGGACTACGTCCTGTTATTGCCATGGGATGTACCAAATTTACACTTGGCACTCATGGTCCTTTGAGCACTTCGCATTTATTCTAGTTGCTAACCTTGCTAGATGCATAGCCCATAGGTGAAAATTAGGCTTTAGATCACAACAATGTAGTCGGCGCGACCAAGCATTGAACCGCGGTCTCCCGCTTCGTTGCATGTCGATTTAAGCCTTATACCACACTGCCGGTTAACTAAACCGTACAATACAATAAGTCGCATGGATTGCTATCCCATCAAATCAGATGGCTGTTGAGCCAGGATAAAGCTTGAAGAAAGAAAAAACTAAGAAACTGATAGCAGATGATCCAAGCCCAAACATCCCCAGTCAAAAAGAAAAAAGGGTTTGACTTCCCGATGACAGGAAGAATTCTAAAATAATCTGTTTCTACTTGGAAAGAATAAAATTATCGTCATCATTTTCCAGTTGACCAGTTTGAATTTCAACAAAATCATTTCACAATTAAACAAGTATGTACATAGAGTTGGTAAAAAAATTAGAGAAGATCCAAATCAATCGCTTAAAGAGTACTACTGCTCAACAGCTTTTTTTTGATCCACAAAATTTGTAAAGATGTTTGTCAAATTTACCGCAGATTCAGATAAAAAATACTTGGAAAATTAAATTCCAATCATGCTTGAGGTAGTATCTACGTGACAATATAAACGAAAAATTTGATTCGACGATAATTGCCGTATGCAGGCGTACTAAACTTGTATGTCTACGTGTGTACATGAAAAAAATTAACAATGCAATAAAAGTAAATTAAAAAGAAAACCAATACATAACATACATAAATTAACAGTGCAGATAAATTCACTATTTCTCATTCTTTTGTAGAACGAAGAAAAGCAATAGACTGTCTTCCACGTGTTGTTGTCCAAAAGTAACTAATAAGTTGATTATGTTACTAGATTTAATTGATTAATTTCAGTCAGTTTCTCAATATTTCTTCGTTTATCATTGGTCTGGTCTCCTGTGCATTCTTTCCTCTGGGTTCTAAATTTTTCTCAATATTTTTCCTTTAAAAATCCGCTGTTCTTGCTCTTTATATTACGTACCCTCATAGTCTCCGCCGAAGCTAAATGAAAAATATCTAAATCACTGAAGATGAGTTATCTACTAATAGAAGAAGAAATGATACAAAGTAATCTAAAGAAGATCCCTCACGAAATTAGATAAAACTATTTTATATTGAAATAATAAAAAAATCTTGAAATAGTGAAAAAGATAAAATATAACTTCTTTTCCCAAAAGTAAAAGAACTTCTCCAAAAGAATTTTTATATATTGACGTGTTCCAAATACTTTTTTATAAATAGTTTTTGTAGTTGAATTTTTTTTTTTTTAATTTTGTTAGGTATATTATCATTTGAAAGTTTGATTTTATTTTGTTTTTGAATTTGTTTGTGAAATTTGATTTTGTAAATAATTTTGCGTAATAAGTACACGTTAAGAAATTTAAATTTGTGCGTCTTTTCGCACCAACAATGTTAGGTTGGCAAGAAATTGTTAATAAATTGGGCCGTTTGCCGTTTAGAAACCACGGAGTACGAATCTTAAGCCAAAAGTTTCGGATAATTTTATTAAATTTATGTTTCAAGTTTTGAAATTTTAATCATCTCAAATTTAAAAAAACTCTAACACTGGCTCTCCGTATAATTTTTAGATCTCATTGTTGGTTTGCTATCACCATCTAGTTGTTTCAAGTGTTCCACCATAGATCCATCTGAATATCTTCGTTTCCCTTATCTCGAGCATTAATAATAATTGGTCTTTCTTTGTTAAGCTCCAGAGTTCAGTTGCATAATATATTACCACCGGTCGCATTATAGTCTAATTTCTCGTATTTTGACCGCTCTAAACAACATTTTTCCGCTGATAATTGTGTGCAATGCCGATGGGCTTCTACTTCCTGGTGCAATTCTGACACATATATCTAGTACTGCTTTCTGGTTTGGGAACTTCTACCTCGTCAATATGATTTTTACTTGTTTATCTCAATATCTAGACACTTGTCTTGTGCATATTGTTTGTCTTCCCATGTCATGTATTTCGACTTCTTCACATTTATTTCCAGCCCCATATTACGACTTACGACGACGGCGACGCTTCAACCGGTTTTGAAACGCAATCTCTCAGCTCTTTTTGTCCTTCTTATCATTGTTAAGTCGTCTTCCAACGCCAAGCACTGGTGAGTGTCGTTAAATATTGTTCTTGTTCTGTTTAATTGACTATCTTTCCTCACTTTTTCAAACGCCAGGTTTTCTCATACCAAGTCGTTCATTTTTACTTTGTTTTCGATGCTCATCATAGTCATTTTTATCAATCTTATCAGTTATGTATACCTAGTTGTTTCGTTTAATTTATTTTTTTTAATTGTGTCATTATTATGTTTGTTTAAAATCTATAAAGAGCATATGAGTAGGCAGTTTCAATAGATGACTTTGTGCCTGGATTTATTTGAGTGTGAACACTTGCTCTATCACTGATCTGTCTCTTCAAAATCCATATTGGTATTCACCGATAATTCTTTCTGAATACTGGGATAGTTTTTCCATAATCCATACGGCTAAAATCTTGTAAACAACACGCTGTAAGGCTATCTCTGTGAAATTATTGGAGTTCATCTTATCGCTCGTCAGATGCCATAATTGGTCAAATTTTCACAATCAATTCGAATATGGTCATACCAAGTTCTTCGGTTCTATATTTGATCATTTCTGACGTAATGTTAATGCTTTAATATTATATTTCGAGGATTTCTTGTGTATTGGTGCTTCGATGTTCTCGTTTTCTTCTTCATAGTCACTTTCTTCTTCTCGGTTTACGCTTTGCTGTCTATTGAGTAACTCTTCAAAATACTCCGTCTATCTATATATTTATAGTTTCCTATTCTCTGCCTACTAGATTTACCTTTATTTATCTTTTTAATGTTCTGGTAGAAGTTTCTTCTTTTTTTGTTTTTATATATTTCTTCTATTTCATCTATGCATAGTAATCTCTCTGTGTTATATAAACAATAATAATCTGTTTTGGTACGAGAGCTGCCATTACCGAAACTTAAAATAAGACATAAATATTTTTTAAGTGATTGTATTGAAAATACAAATTTCCTAAAATGCTCAGTGTCAAGCGTACAGCCCGAATGTATTGCTGAAAATTAGTATACATAAGGCTTGGAATTCCAAATACCAAAAATAATATAATAAGAAATTTCTAAAGATTTTGAAGAAATTTCAACAATTGCAGACGATCTTGTTTTTTGCCCTTTAAACTTTTTTTAACCCTTTAGTCAACCGGTAGAATAAATTACGTATTATATTTTACCATAATAATTATAAGTGAAACCTGACAGGCTTCTCCCGTGGACTGGAGAGTTAAGAATTTCCATGATTTCCCCTGGAAATCTAACCATGAGTACATAAATTTTATGGGGTATTTACTCCTTAGCATAGCCTTATATTCGACTGATCATTCAATAGCAATAATTATAAATTCGCGTCCTAGATACTAGTTTACATCTATCCTGCAGAATCTTAACAAAAAGATGTACATTTACGTATATTATAAAAATTTTTACTTTTCTTAACAAACCTGCAATGAATACTAAGGATTTTTGTATATAAAAAGACTTCGACTTATAGAAATTTATGGATTCTACTTAATAAAACCGATATAACTGGTGTTAATAAATTAATAATTAGGAGTACATATTATCTCACTAAAACTTACAAGTTTTATGGTAAATAAATTGTGTCCATTATCTCATTACGTGTTTTGGATTGGAATAAATGAATATGCAAAATTTAAAAGCTTCATCACATTTGATTATTACAGACAGACATTTTAATAAAATAGTTTAAACGTAATCAATCTTTTAAATTAATAATTCTTATCGGATAGTTGAAACTAATAGCATAATTATGTATAGTGTTGTCATGTCAATGTCCCGTATACGTGCTTGCTTTATAATTGTATTGAAATTGTTAACATGTTATTTATTTTCTTAACTATATAATTATTCTTCTTTTTTGTTGGTCTGCAACTTGTCTACTAGAAAATTAAACATTTACTATTACAATTAGTAGCTAAATAGTAGTCCACAACAGTGGCTTGGTGTGATTACCAGTCGAGTTAAGAAGCGGAAAATTCCAATCTTCTTCCATTCCAAACATTCCAATCCAATCTATTTATCTAAATCTAAAATATTAATATTCTCAAATCAGTAATATCATGAACATGGCATTTTATTTCTATTGGCTATCCAATAAGAATCATAAATTAGGTTGGGTTATGCAAAGGATCGAAGAAGAAATTTATTTGTTTTTTGCATTTATAAAATTCCAAAACACTAGAGTGCAGCGAAATAGATATATCAATGACCCATAAAACTTAAAAATTCTAATTTATCTATTTTTGTTTCAGATGTTTCTTATTATTCAAAAATAAGTAAAAACTTAAAAAAATGATACCGAAAGAATTCGTCATAGCTTTAATACTAGCTTCAGTAATACACAACCTGGCAGGTGAGTAAACATTTTTAAACATAATCATCAAAATATAATATGAAATCTACAATATTGTTGCAAATTAAAAAGTTTATTAACCCTTTATTCAGTGACCAGTATTAATTTATGGGAATAGATTTTTTTACGTTAAAATACTAAAACTGGTTTGAGTATGGAATTTCGAATATAAAAATATATTTATTTGCCAGTTTTTATTAAATTTCCTGTTGCATTACCGTTACGTTCTTTCACCCACAGGCACAGTTGTGATTTGTTGGAAAATATTTTTAGGTTAAAAATATTTTTTGTATTAAAATATTCCATTTCACATTGATTCAGTTGCAAATGTTTTACTTAACATAATTCAGGCTTTTTAAGGAGTATTGTACTTCATCCATAGAATTTATATTTACTCATTTTCACCATATATAGTAAATTGAATTGTCTAGTTCCAGAATCAACTATCAGAAAACAATATGTGATTGCATAAATCAGGTTTAAGATATGTCTCCTATTTCATCTACTTCTACATCCATCACTAACCCCATTTAGTTAAAATTTGACTGGAAATACCAGATCTTACTTTTCAAAGATCTGTATTCTGTATTCACAAAGTGGTCAGTTAAAAAACTTTTTTTTAAATAGTATTATAATGTTAAATGTTTTCCATGAGTGAATACTTTAGCATGCCAAAAATTATTCCGTAATATACACATTTTATATTAACTAACGATTATTGTGTTTGTTACAGAAGCTTCAATATCACGTACAGCTAGAAAAATAGAAAATGAGAATCAATACAACTGCTCAAAGGAAGGATTTTTTCCAGATACAAAAAACTGTACGATATTTTATCGATGTGTAAATAATGGAAATGCAATCAGTGCTGTCAAATTTGAATGTGGTCCAGGAACAATATTTGATAGTGAAAGTTTGACTTGCAATTTTCCATATGCAACGAGAAGACCAGAATGCAAAGGAAGTTCTCAGGGAAATGAACTATCAAATAATGTAATAAATACAAATAAGCCTAGTTCATCATCTTCTAGTAGTAGTTCATCATCATCCAGTAGTTCTTCATCGGGAAGTTCCTCTTCGGGTAGTTCATCGTCGGGAAATTCTTCATCCGGAAGTTCTTCGTCGGGAAGTTCTTCGTCGGGAAGTTCTTCATCAGGAAGTTCTTCGTCGGGAAGTTCTTCATCAGGAAGTTCTTCATCGGGAAGTTCCTCGTCGGGAGCTTCTTCATCAGGAAGTTCCTCAAACGGAAGCTCTTCATCCGGAAGCTCTTCATCCGGAAGCTCTTCTTCGAGTAGTTCTTCATCGAGTAGTTCATCATCATCTTCTTCCTCTTCATCTACAGGATCTTCATCTTCAAATAACAGCAATAGTGGAGGAGTTTCAAACCAAGGAAGTCAAATAGGTAGCGCAACCGGAACTGGCAATGGTTCTGGGCAAGGTAGCGGACATGGAAGTGGAAGTGGGTCTGGTCAAGGTAGCGGAAATGGAAGCGGATCTGGTCAAGGTCATGGAATTGCAAGTGGGTCTGGCCAAGGTAGCGGAACTGGAAGTGGGTCTGGCCAAGGTAGCGGAAATGGAAGTGGGTCTGGCCAAGGTAGCGGAAATGGAAGCGGGTCTGGTCAAGGTCATGGAAATGGAAGTGGGTCTGGTCAAGGTAATGGAAGTGGAAGCGGGTCTGGTCAAGGTCATGGAAATGGAAGTGGGTCTGGTCAAGGTAATGGAAGTGCAAGTGGGTCTGGCCAAGGTAGCGGAACTGGAAGTGGGTCTGGCCAAGGTAGCGGAAATGGAAGTGGGTCTGGCCAAGGTAGCGGAAATGGAAGCGGGTCTGGTCAAGGTCATGGAAATGGAAGTGGGTCTGGCCAAGGTGGCGGAACTGGAAGTGGGTCCGGTCAAGGTCATGGAAATGGCAGTGGAACAGGAGGTGGCAATGGGTCTAGTCAAGGTAGCGGAAATGGTTCTGCCAGCAACGGAAATCAAAATTCTAACAACAATAATAATACCAGTAGTGCTGCTAAACCTACCAAAAAGTGTCCTTCGGAGGGATTTCATCCTGATGACAACAATTGCACAAAATTTTATAGATGTGTAAATAATGGTCAAAATCTATACCAAGTCTATGAATTCAACTGCGCCGATGGCACTGTATGGGACCAAAACTCTTTGAGCTGTAATTACCCTTCCGCAACATATGGAAAATGTGGCACAGCAAAAGAACCACTAAAACCAGCAAATACTACACATTATAATAACAGTACAGGTAATGGAAGCAGTACTGGTCAAGGAAATGGAAATGGTAGTGGACAAGGTGGTGGAAGTGGAACAGGACAAGGTAATGGTAGTGGTACTGGCCATGGTAATGGAAATGGCAACGGACAAGGTGGAGGAACTGGAACAGGCCATGGTAATGGAAATGGTACTGGTCAAGGTAATGGAACTGGTAGCGGTCAAGGCGGAGGAAATGGATCAGGCCAAGGAAGTGGAAGTGGTTCTGGTCAAGGTAATGGAAATGGTAGCGGACAAGGTGGCAGTGGTGGTTCAGGTTCAAGCACGACTAAACCCAAACCTAGCAAACAGTGCCCAACAGAAGGTTTCCAACCTAACCAAGATGATTGCCAAAAATTTTACCGCTGCGTTGACAATGGTAACAACGGATATACTGCCTATGACTTTACTTGCGGTAATGGAACAGTTTGGGATCAGCATTCATTAAGCTGTAATTATCCTTGGGCAACATATGGAAAATGTGGTACAGCTAAAGAACCTCCTAAACCTACAAATACTACTTCGAATAATAATAACAGTAATAGTTCTGGACAAGGAAGTGGATCCGGGCAAGGTAATGGAAGTGGTTCTGGTCAAGGTAATGGTAGTGGTACTGGTCAAGCTAATGGAAATGGTAGTGGACAAGGTAGCGGAAATGGAACAGGCCAAGGTAATGGAAGTGGTACTGGCCAAGGTAATGGAAGTGGTAATGGCCAAGGTAATGGAAATGGCAACGGACAAGGTGGAGGAACTGGATCAGGCCATGGTAATGGAAATAGTTCTGGTGAAGCTAATGGAAATGGTAGTGGACAAGGTGGTGGAAATGGAACAGGCCAAGGTAATGGAAGTGGATCCGGGCAAGGTAATGGAAGTGGTTCTGGTCAAGGTAATGGTAGTGGTACTGGTCAAGCTAATGGAAATGGTAGTGGACAAGGTAGCGGAAATGGAACAGGCCAAGGTAATGGAAGTGGTACTGGCCAAGGTAATGGAAGTGGTACTGGCCAAGGTAATGGAAGTGGTACTGGCCAAGGTAATGGAAATGGCAACGGACAAGGTGGAGGAACTGGATCAGGCCATGGTAATGGAAATGGTTCTGGTGAAGCTAATGGAAATGGTAGTGGACAAGGTGGTGGAAATGGAACAGGCCAAGGTAATGGAAGTGGTACTGGCCAAGGTAATGGAAGTGGTTCTGGTCAAGGTAATGGAAATGGTAGCGGACAAGGTGGTAGTGGTGGTTCAGGTGCCAGCACCACTAAACCTAAACCTAGCAAACAGTGTCCAACAGAAGGTTTCCAACCTAACCAAGATGATTGCCAAAAATTTTACCGCTGCGTTGACAATGGTAACAACGGATATACAGCCTATGACTTTACTTGCGGTAATGGAACAGTTTGGGATCAGCATTCATTAAGCTGTAATTATCCTTGGGCAACATATGGAAAATGTGGTACAGCTAAAGAACCTCCTAAGCCTACAAATACTACTTCGAATAATAATAACAGTAATAGTTCTGGGCAAGGAAATGGATCCGGGCAAGGTAATGGAAGTGGATCCGGGCAAGGTAATGGAAGTGGTTCTGGTCAAGGTAATGGAAGTGGTACTGGTCAAGGTAATGGAAATGGCAACGGACAAGGTGGAGGAACTGGAACAGGCCATGGTAATGGAAGTGGTTCTGGTCAAGGTAATGGAAATGGCAGTGGACAAGATGGTGGAAATGGAACAGGCCAAGGTAATGGAAGTGGTACTGGCCATGGTAATGGAAATGGCAACGGACAAGGTGGAGGAACTGGAACAGGCCATGGTAATGGAAATGGTACTGGTGAAGGTAATGGAACTGGTAACGGTCAAGGCGGAGGAAATGGAGCAGGCCAAGGAAGTGGAAGTGGTTCTGGTCAAGGTAATGGAAATGGTAGCGGACAAGGTGGTAGTGGTGGTTCAGGTTCAAGCACGACTAAACCCAAACCTAGCAAACAGTGCCCAACAGAAGGTTTCCAACCTAACCAAGATGATTGCCAAAAATTTTACCGCTGCGTTGACAATGGTAACAACGGATATACAGCCTATGACTTTACTTGCGGTAATGGAACAGTTTGGGATCAGCATTCATTAAGCTGTAATTATCCTTGGGCAACATATGGAAAATGTGGTACAGCTAAAGAACCTCCTAAGCCTACAAATACTACTTCGAATAATAATAACAGTAATAGTTCTGGGCAAGGAAATGGATCCGGGCAAGGTAATGGAAGTGGATCCGGGCAAGGTAATGGAAGTGGTTCTGGTCAAGGTAATGGAAGTGGTACTGGT
This sequence comes from Cantharis flavilabris, assembly GCA_949152465.1. Classification (NCBI taxonomy): domain Eukaryota; kingdom Metazoa; phylum Arthropoda; class Insecta; order Coleoptera; family Cantharidae; genus Cantharis; species Cantharis flavilabris. Next base: position 33,616,780 of record OX424438.1, on the reverse strand, counting down.
CAAGGTAATGGAAATGGCAACGGACAAGGTGGAGGAACTGGAACAGGCCATGGTAATGGAAGTGGTTCTGGTCAAGGTAATGGAAATGGCAGTGGACAAGATGGTGGAAATGGAACAGGCCAAGGTAATGGAAGTGGTACTGGCCATGGTAATGGAAATGGCAACGGACAAGGTGGAGGAACTGGAACAGGCCATGGTAATGGAAATGGTACTGGTGAAGGTAATGGAACTGGTAACGGTCAAGGCGGAGGAAATGGAGCAGGCCAAGGAAGTGGAAGTGGTTCTGGTCAAGGTAATGGAAATGGTAGCGGACAAGGTGGTAGTGGTGGTTCAGGTTCAAGCACGACTAAACCCAAACCTAGCAAACAGTGCCCAACAGAAGGTTTCCAACCTAACCAAGATGATTGCCAAAAATTTTACCGCTGCGTTGACAATGGTAACAACGGATATACAGCCTATGACTTTACTTGCGGTAATGGAACAGTTTGGGATCAGCATTCATTAAGCTGTAATTATCCTTGGGCAACATATGGAAAATGTGGTACAGCTAAAGAACCTCCTAAACCTACAAATACTACTTCGAATAATAATATCAGTAATAGTTCTGGACAAGGAAATGGATCCGGGCAAGGTACTGGAAGTGGATCCGGGCAAGGCAGTGGAAGTGGTGCTGGTCAAGGTAATGGAAGTGGTACTGGTCAAGGTAATGGAAATGGCAACGGACAAGGTGGAGGAACTGGAACAGGCCATGGTAATGGAAGTGGTTTTGGTCAAGGTAATGGAAATGGTAGTGGACAAGGTGGTGGAAATGGAACAGGCCAAGGTAATGGAAGTGGTACTGGTCAAGGTAATGGAAATGGCAACGGACAAGGTGGAGGAACTGGAACAGGCAATGGTAATGGAAGTGGTTCTGGTCAAGGTAATGGAAATGGTAGTGGACAAGGTGGTGGAAATGGAACAGGCCAAGGTAATGGAAGTGGTACTGGCCATGGTAATGGAAATGGCAACGGACAAGGTGGAGGAAGTGAATCAGGCCATGGTAATGGAAGTGGTTCTGGACAAGGTAATGGAAATGGCAACGGACAAGGTGGAGGAACTGGAACCAGCCATGTAAATAATACAGGTCAAGGTGGAGGAAATGGTAGCGGACACGGTGGCAGTGGTGGCTCAGGTGCAAGCACCACTAAACCCAAACCTAGCAAACAGTGTCCAACAGAAGGTTTCCAACCTAACCAAGATGATTGCCAAAAATTTTACCGCTGCGTTGACAATGGAAACAACGGATATACTGCCTATGACTTTACATGCGGTAATGGCACAGTTTGGGATCAACATTCATTAAGCTGTAATTATCCTTGGGCAACATATGGAAAGTGCGGAACAGCCAAAGAACCTCCAAAACCTTCAAATACGACATCGAATAATAACAATAATAATAATAATAGCAATAGTTCTGGGCAAGAAAACGGATCAGGTCAAGGTAGTGGAGGAGGTTCTGGTCAAGGTAATGGAAATGGTGCCGGTCAAGGTGGAGGAAATAATAATGGACAAGGAAGTGAAATCAATAATGGTACTGGACAGGGTGGCAGCGGTAATTCGGGTGAAAGTACCAATAAACCCAAACCTAGCAAAGAGTGTCCAAAAGAAGGTTTTCAACCTAACCAAGACGATTGCCAAAAATTTTATCGTTGTGTTGACAACGGAAACAGCGGATATATTGCCTATGAATTTACTTGCGGTAACGGCACTGTTTGGGATCAAAATTCATTAAGTTGCAACTATCCTTGGGCAACCTACGGAAAATGTGGTACTGCCAAGGAACCACAAAAACCTACAAATACTACATCAAATAATAATAGTTCTGGGCAGGGAAATGGATCCGGGCAAGGTACTGGAAATGGTAATGGTCAAAATGGTGGAAATACCAATGGACAAGTTGCTGGAAGTAACGGCGTGCAAGGTGGTGGAAACGGATCCGGACATGAAGGTGGAAATCAATCAGGACAAGGCAGTGGAAATGGTAATGGTACACATCAAGGCAATGGTAATAACGGAACTGGAAATGGATCCGGATCTGGCAATGGAAATAATAATGGACAAGGTAATGGAGGTAATAGCTCTGGACAAAGTGGTAGTGGTGGTTCCAATCAAAATAGTACTACTCCCAAACCTAGCAAACAATGTCCCCAAGAAGGTTTTCAACCTAACCAAGATGATTGTAGAAAATTTTATCGTTGCGTTGATAACGGTCAAGGTGAATATACTGCATACGAATTCACGTGTGGCAATGATACTGTCTGGGATCAAAATTCATTAATTTGCAACCATGCTTGGGCCACATATGGAAAATGTGGTACTGCTAAAGATCCACCTAAACCTACAAATAGTACATCAAGTAATAATAGTTCTGGGCAAGGAAATGGATCCAGTCAAAGCGGTGGAAATGGAAGTGGTTCAAATCAAGGGAATGGAAGTAACGGAAATGGATCCGGTCAGAACAGTGGAAGTGGTAATGGCTCAAATACAGGTAATGGAAACAATGGAACAGGCCAAAGTAATGGAAATGGTAGTGGGCAAGGTGGCGGAAATGGTACAGGACATGGCGGTGGAAACAATAGTAGTGCAAATCAAGGCAATGGAAATAACGGAACTGGAAATGGATCCGGTCAAGGCAATGAAAATCAAAACGGACAAAGTGGTGGAACTAACAATGGCTCTGGCTCTAACGGTGGTACCGGAGGTTCCGGTCAAAGTTCAAGTACCCCTAAACCTAGCAAAGAATGCCCTAAAGAAGGTTTTCAACCTAACAATGATGATTGCCAAAAGTTTTATCGGTGCGTTGATAACGGAAACAACGGATATACTGCTTACGAATTTACATGTGGCGATAATACTGTTTGGGATCAAAATTCATTAAGCTGCAACCATCCTTGGGCCACATACGGAAAATGTGGTACAGCCAAAGAGCCTCCTAAACCTTCTAATACTACATCAAATAATAATAATAATAATACCAGTTCGGGACAAGAAAGTGGATCCGGCCAAAATACTGGAAATAATAATGGTACAAATCAAGGAAATGGAAGTAATGGAACAGGTGCTGGATCTAATAATGAAAATGGTAGTGGTCAAAGTGGTGGAAATGGAAACGGACAAGGTGTTGGAAATGGTAGTGGTTCAAATCAAGGGAGTGGAAATCAAAGCGGACAAAGTGGTGGTGGTAGCAATGGCTCTGGACAAGGTGGAAGCGGTGGTCCAGGTCAAAGTACCAGTAACCCTAAACCTAGCAAGGAGTGTCCTAAAGAAGGTTTCCAACCTAATGAAAATGATTGTAGGAAATTTTATCGTTGCGTTGACAACGGACACGATGGATATACTGCTTACGAGTTTACATGTGGAAATGATACTGTTTGGGATCAAAATTCGTTAAGTTGCAACCATCCTTGGGCAACTTACGGAAAATGTGGTACAGCTAAAGATCCACCTAAACCAACAAATACTACGTCAAATTATAATAGTAGTTCTGAACAAGGTAATGGATCCAGCCAAGGTAATGGGAATGGTAGCGGACAAGGTGGCGAGAATGGATCTGGTCAGGGAAGTAATAATGGATCCAATAATGGCAATGAAAACAATGGAAGTGGAAATGGTAACGGACAAAGTGGTGGAAATAGTACCGAACAAAGTGGTGGAAATGGTACAAATCAAGGCAATGGAAATAACGGAGCTGGAAATGGATCCGGTCAAGGTAATGGAAACAACACTGGACAAGGTGGTACAGGTAGCAATGGCTCCGGACAAGGTGGTGTAGGGAGTAATGGCTCCGGACAAGGTGGCACAGAAAGTAATGGCTCCGAACAAGGTGGTACAAGTAGTAATGGCTCCGGACAAGGTGGTACAGGTGGTAATGGCTCTGGACAAGGTAGTGCAGGTGGTAACGGCTCCGGACAAGGTGGTACAAGTGGTAATGGTGGTAATGGTTCCGGACAAGGTGGAACAGGTGGTAATGGCTCTGGACAAGGTGAAACAGGTAGTAACGGCTCCGGACAAGGTGGTACAAGTGGTAATGGTGGTAATGGCTCCGGACAAGGTGGTACAGGTGGTAATGGGTCTGGACAAAGTGGTACAGGTGGTAACGGCTCCGGACAAGGTACAGAAAGTGGAGCTGGCGGAAGTAGTAATAACGTTACAAATGAAAATAACGGCAGTGGATCAGGAGGTGGTGCAACTCATATGGAATGCGTTTCAGAAGGATTTCACCCAAACCCAAATAACTGCAGTAAATTCTTCAGATGTGTTAACAATGGTCAAAATAGATTAAGCGTGTATGAATTTAGTTGTGGCGAAGGTACTGTATGGGACCAAAGCATATTAAGTTGCAATTATCCATGGGCAGTAAGTGGTAAATGCCGACGCGAATATGAAAACACATCAAATAACGCAAGTAGTGGAAATACTACCGGTAATGGTAATGGGCAAAACACGGCAAATGGGAACAATAATAGTAGCGGTAATGGCAATTCATCTGGTACTAATAATTCTTCAAATCAATCTAATTCTAATGGAAGTGGAACTCCTGTTAATTGTACTAAAGAAGGATTTTATCCTGACCCAAGTGATTGTAAGAAATTTTATCGCTGTGTTGATTGGGATGAAGGCAAAGGTGAAAGATTTTCGGTATTTTATTTTGAATGCGGTCCAGGTACAATTTATGATCCTGCTTTGACAACTTGTAATTATGAGAAATCTGTATATCCATCACGTAAATGTAACTCAAATTCATCTACGGGAAACAATAACAATCGTCCAAGTAATGAAACAACTCAGGGTCCCCAAACGGTAAATATAAACCCCAGTATAAAATTAACCCATTAACAAATTTTTTTTATTTTAGTCAAATTCGACATCAGTTGAAGGAACTCGTCCACCTAGTGGAAATGCCACAGCACCTTGTCCAATTGGAGAATTACAAGGCGATCAAATTGCCTTAATTTGTCCGACCGGATTTAGAAGACATCCGAAATATTGCAACTTATTTTATCAGTGTACTACCAATTCGTACACATATGAGATTAAAGTGGCTGTGTTTACTTGTCCAAACAACACATTATACGACGAAAAGAAAACTCAATGTTTGCCTCAAAATGAAACTACTCCTTGCCGTGGAGAAATTACAGCTAATCAACTAAAGCGTGGGTTAATCGAAAATTCGTTACCGCCGGTAAGTCTTGTTGAGCCAACTTTTTGCAAATATTAAAATAAAATTTTCAGATATCGGTTTCGGCAAATCCTTTGTGTCCATTTGAAGGGTATCATCAGTTAAATAATGGAGTTTGTGAAACTGAATTTATTAAATGCAATAAACCTACTCCTGATGGAGACATGGAAGCCCATCTTAGCGGTTGCCCTGAGGGTTATATTTATTACCCCGTGAGCAAACGTTGCGAAAGAAAAACAAAAATTATAGAATGTCAAAATGCCAGTGCTGCCAATAGTCGATGGAATCTTCCAGTTGAACTAATAGATAAAACTTACAATTAAAAAACGACTGAGTGAATATACCTACAAGTGATATTAAATAATTAATTTATTTTTAGATTTACCTACTTATTTAAAAAACAAATATAATATTTTCTTTAAACTAGTGATATTTAGCTAGTTTAGAGTAAAATAAATAAGCGTTGTCGTTATTTGATTAGAAGCAAATCTTGACAACGTTTTGGGTGGTTAAGGGTATTTATTTAATCATAAGCTCGAAAAAATTGTAAAAACTTCGAAGTTGCCTCAAGAATTAATTTATTACAAGTAATTCGAATTAAGTTTCCTTATTTTAAAATAAAAATTTGTATTTATGTGATCTCCAAAAATTGTAGATAATTTTATGTAATAATTAAAAAGTTCGCTAACAATTTTAAATTGAATACCTAACTTACTTAATTTTTAATTTAAAATTTAATTAGCAAAAATAAAATAAATAAAAAAATAGACAATAAACATGCTTTTGAATTTAAAAAAATTAAAATTATTTAAATATGTGTAAGTTGAGAAACGGCCACTTTATTTCCTTGATACTTAAACAACTATTACATAGCTTAGGGGGCGTCCATTAATTATGTGAGACGTTTAGGGGGGGGGGGTCAAGCTAAATCTCACAAAATCTCACGTGGAGGAGAGGGGGGGTCTCGGCAAATATCACGTAATTTTTTTGTGTTAACTATATTCTTAAATAAAAATAATTAACCAAATTACGCTTTATTAATAAATCCAACGCAATCAAGCACAGATTAACGTATTTACACTAAAAAACCGCAGTTTTAAAAATCTCACGTAAATTAGAAGGGGGGGGGGAGGGAGTCCACAATCGCTAAAATCACCTCTCGTAATCAATGGACGCCCCCTTTCTCTGCTAACTTAAAATAATTTGTTCTAGACCAATGCTAAAGCAGTGTTTCTCAAGTTGCATCGTAATACAAATTTCAAACAGACTGGGTTAGTAATTTAAAAAAATTTTTACTTTTTTCCGTACATTTTTGGTATTTAAATGTCATAAATCATTATTCATACAGTAGTGCTTTAACTTTTTCTCCAAAATGTGTCGTCACAGATTTAAAAATTTTATGATAATAAGAAATGACTTAAGGTACAGGAATCTCCTTTATTAATATTTGATCTCGATAAGAAATTTAATCAATATAAGAAGATAAATATCTAAACCTACATCAGAATAATAGGTAGTAATAAATCAATCATTAAAAAAGGTATAATAAAAACAGTGGTGTAGACTTTGAGTAGGTACACTTTTGGATAAAGAACATCTACAGAGGGTTATTGGTTATCCCAAATGGAGGGACAGTCATTAAGGTAGTAGTCTGGTAACTTGCACGTTTTTTTACGTCTTTATTGAAAATTTTTTTTTCTATGGGAAAATAAAATTGAATGGTTTTGGTTTTTTCGTATGTTATTATTGACAAGTAAAATGAAGGTACGTAACTGGCTCGGGTGATTTCGGCTCTTGAAGACATTGGAAATAAAAAAATCAAGAAGATTATTAATCTATAGACTTATCGTTATTGCGGGAACTAGAATTATTAAATTTTATCAGAAAATAACAAAATGGCCGACTTCTAAAATAAAATCGATTCTTTTCAGACACAAATGGGGCTGTAAAATAGAAAGTTAGGGATGGAAAAAAAATCCTTGTTCCAGCGATAACGACAAGTCTATGAATTAATCCTTTTTATGATTTTTTTATTTCCGATGTCCTCAAGAGCCGAAATCACCCGGGCCAGTTACGTACCTTCTTTTTATTTTGACCAATAATAATAATATTAAACCATTGTAAAATTAGGTCAAAAAAATTTTTTTTGTATTAATGTCAATAATAACAGGCACTAAAAAACCAAAACCATTGAATTTTATTTTCCCATAGAAAAAAAAATTCCCAATAAACTCCTTAATCACATACTGATAGAAGAAAAGCCAAAAAAAAATTACAAACAAAATACATGATAAATAGATGGAAGCAGTATTTCGAGGATCTGAAACTCGCATAAATGGATGTAGTTATGAGGTTATAAAAACAATAAAAAACCTAAAAAATCATATATTCCTAAGAGAAAATAACTTATGTAACTGCCGAAATGCTCAAATACTGAAATATACTGAGGAATATAATACTGAGAAATACTGAAGAGAACATACTAACTTTTTTGAGGTACGAAACACTGAGAATGTAGGTACTTAAAGTGAAGTAACACAATAATTTTCTATGTCTACAAAAAGTTGCCTAAAATGATGTGCAAAACCTGCAAAGGAATTTTACAATGTGTAAGACAATTCCACATTCCACAATAAAAATTTCCCCTACCAAATGATCCCAGCGTCAAATGATCCCCGACGACAAGTGATTCCCACCACAAATGATCTCCCCTAACAAATGATTCCTAAGCAAATGACTCCCTACTATATAATTCTAAGTAACTACAAAATGATCGTTAGAACAAGTTTTCCTGAATAATTATTATTAATCAATGAATAAAATAAATACTAACCTACTCTAATCTACAGAACAGACCTGTCTTCGCACGGAGTTCTCTTTTTTTTAAATAATTTTTTCTAAAATATAACTTAAATCTACTCTAACCGGCGCTGCCGTAGCGTTTCAGGTATAATGTGCGGTCTGCAATAAAATTTCTGTTATAGTGCGCAGTCTACTGTAAAATTTTAATAGCTGCAGCAAAATTTTTTCAATAAAATAGGAATCCGCAGGTAGGATAGTATTTATTTATAGGTGAGCAGATAAAAAGTTTTGTATTTGTTCATAATTTTAAAATGTTTTTGGTTTTTGTTGCAAATTTTTGAATGCAATGGTCAGTATTGACTTTCTCTTGGCTTTTCTGTAGAGATTACAGAACCAGATTTTGGGTGGATCCGACATTTTCCTTAATTACACTTGTCAAAACCCACCTTCATCGCTTTTTGTTTCAGTCCCCTCCGCTCAGGACGTTCTGAGGTGTTTTGACAAACACTGTACTCATTCAAAATATTCCCGTAGACAAGGTCCTACTCGAGAAAGTGTGCTACTAGGAAGAGGGTGGAACTCCCTCGATATGCACTCGACGCTGTGATTATTAGCAATATATTATGTTAAACAAAATGTTTACTATGTAGTGTAAGTAGCTACTACCAGGGCCGGATTGGAAACAAATTATTTATCGGAAATCGCAGCCGGCCACCGGCCCCCATCACGTATGAAATATTAGAATGTGCCGCAGACAAGAATTTAAGACATTTCAAGGTCAACAAGGTTTAAATGAAAAGTATTTTTACAAGAAATCTACAATTAATTTACAGGAAACTTAGACCATGCAGTGGCAACCTGTTCATTCCGATTTTTTACCATATTATGTTGGATATTCTTCTATCTTTGAATTTTAATTACCTAACAATTTTAATAAAACATTTTAAGGAATCAGTCACCGGCCCCCGTTAGGCCTACGGCCTATCGGGAACTTCCCAATTCCCCGGTGGGCCAATCCGGGCCTGGCTACTACATACTTACATACTTATTACTTATTGGAATAATAGTAAACAGTTAGGCATGCAGGAGACCAGTACTTTTGAAAAGCTAAGTCGCAAACGAAGAATTGGATTTGTTCTTTCTGACAGTGAATAAAGGAAGTTTAGATCTGATCCAGTTGCACAACAGTAATTTGAGAGTTGCAAATATGGCAGAAAAACAGAAAAGAAAAGAAAAGGAAAACAAGATGAAAAAATGAAGAAGACTATAGACAAATTTCCAATTGAAAGAAAAAGAGCTATCGAACGATCTATATTTTGCCTAACAAATTCAAAAATGTACTAGCCATACGATGCAAAAGGACCCCAGCAACCATGCCATTATCATGTGACGGACTTGGCTGAATCAGCTTCACCCTTGAACATCCATTATGTTGTAAGAATGGATGACCGATGACAAGGAGACATAATGAAATACGAGATGTTCTAGCCGAAATGATGAAGAAAGCATGTGGAAAGTGTTTCAAGGAACCAATCATCAGAGAGGAAGCGGAATTGTTCCCAGCATTGCAATGCGATTTAGCATGCCGAGGTGTCTGCTATCTGAGAGATTAGAAGACTGATAGATAAAACCTCAAGATATGAAATGGAAAAAATGGAATGTCCCCTGGCAAAGACAGTATTGCACAGCAGAATTACTAAAATATGGAGGAGAATTATTATATCGAAGGGTCTATGAACTTATAAAATAAATATGTACAGAGGAAGTAATGCCACAAAAATAGAGAGAAGGAATAATTGTTACAATAAAGAAAAAAGGAGACACGGACAGATGTGAGAATTACACAGGAATTGCACTGTTGAATGTAACATACAAGATCCTGTCAACGATATTAAACAAAAGAATAAAGCTTGCGATGAAAAATAAAATAGGAGATTACCAGTGCGGTTTTGTCGAAGGTAAATCGACGGTAGATGCAATATTTGTAATGAGACAGATTATGGAGAAGAGTCGTCAATATAATATAAACATGTATATGATTTTTATCGATTTTAGACAAGCTTTTGATAAGGTGAAGAGAGGTAAGCTGCTGGCAACAATGCAAGAAATTGAAATACCCGATAAGCTAATAAGACTGACACGCATGCCATTAAAAGAAACAGCAGCTTGTGTTAGAACCTCAAGTGGGGAAACTGAAGATTTCTTGATAAATTGTGGAGTGAGACAGGGAGATGCTATGTCGGCAACATTGTTCAACATACTTCTAGAAAAGATCATGAGGAAGATACAAGTAAACGACACAATAATCAACAAGGAAACGCAGTTGATAGCATATGCGGACGACGTGGTTATTGCATCAAGATCGAAAGATGAATTAACAAGCAGAACTCAAGAAATAAGAGAAGCAGCGAAACAAATGGGCTTGGAAATAAATGAACGGAAAACAAAATATATGAGATGTAAACGAGGAGAAATACAAGACCTAGGTGAATTGAAAATAGGAGACCACACATACGAGGAGGTAAAAGACTTCGTATACCTGGGAACACAATTAAATAATAGAAATAAAAGAGAACAAGAATTAGAAAGAAGATTGCAACAAGCAAATAAGGCCTACTACGCGAACAAAAAATTTCTGAACGATAAGAAGCTATCAAAAAAAAACAAAGATCAAGATATATAAGACAATAATTAGACCGGTTGCTACGTACGCGACAGAAGCGATGTGCTATAGTAGAGAGGAAGAAAAGATGAAAGTGTTTGAAAGAAAGATAATGCGTAAAATACTGGGACCAATAAAAATTGCTGAACAAGAAACCAGACCCATGATGAACCATGAGATACTAAGAGCAGTTGGAAATGAAGACGTCGTCAAAGTAATCAAATCGCATAGATTGCAATGGTTTGGTCACATCATGCAGAAAAAGGAGAATGATGTGATAAGGCGGATCACGGAGTGGAAACCGATGCAGAGGCGCGGGAGAGGACGACCGGACTTAAGATGGTATGACCAAGTGATAGGGGATCTGCGAAGTATGGGGGTCGTGAACTGGAGAGAGAAAGTGAGGGATAGGACTTTTTGGAAGACAATGACGACGGACGCAAAAACGAGTGTAAATTTGTAAATATATGGATGTAAAATGTAAAGTTAATGAGGATTAATCCACCTCAACAAACGGATTTGTTAAGTCCAAATGGACAGTCATATTCTTTTCGGAAATGTAAGACTATATATTGTATTGTAACATAGCGGCAATGGTGCTTGCAAATATAGTGAGAAGCTTGAAACAAAATATTAAAAAAATGCTAAGTGAGAGAATGTCTAAAATCATTCTGCAAAGGATAGGAAAACCAAAATCTCGATGGAACGACGTAGTAAGAGAAAGCTTCCTAAGCTTGAATGTAGAGGAATGACAGAGGAAGGTGAAAAATATATTAATAGACTTATATCATGTTTAATCTCTATAGCATATTTTTATATAGTATAAAGTCACGGATTTTTAATAAAAAAAAAATTATTAATAATAAAAAAAGTTTATTAAAAAAACGTGCAGCAAGCTATAATCATTCAATATTACATTGTTTTGATCTAATAATAATGTACCTATAACATTAAAATAATTTTATTACAACATAAAAAATTTTTAAATTTTCACAAATATTGTTTATGAAATTTTAATCTTAAATTCTTGAATTTGCTTTTGCTAATTTTCATTAAATAGTACGCCCCTGTTGTTAATTATAAACAAAATTTACAAACAATTTAGATATGACCTACTTCTTATATAATCAAAATTGTTATCGATAACGATTTAATTAGTTTAGGTAATATTTAAATAAATTGTTTTGATTATACGCTTTTGTAACAATGACTTATTTCAATAAACAAATAATTAATCGAGATTAGGAAACCAACAGAAAATTAAGGTTTTGTTATTACTGCTTTATTACCTCTCGTTACAATTTACTGAAAAGGTATTCGGAATTTTACGCTTTAAATTACAATGTTTTTGATAATTTAGATTTTCTTTCGGAAAACTCGGATAGTTTTACAAAGCGATCATAAATGGTGAGTTTATGTAAACATTTAATGTAACGTACAGTTTCTAAGGATTCGATTGGTCGATTTAAATCCATCCACCAATAGAATCGTTAGAATCTGTAAGTTGCATTAAAGTAAGTTAAATGCTTGCATAAACTCACCATAATTTTTAAGTATGCTACTTTACTATTTGTTTGATCGTGGTATGTGTGCGGTGTATTTAAAAACAACATTTCATAATGTCAATATTTATGTAATATTTTGCACTGACAGAGATGACAAAGTGAGAATTTATTTATTTTTTATGCACGTTTGCAAATTGTGTAGAGAATATGTACAATATGAGTTCTGTATATTAGTTCTTAAAAATGTCTAATTCACATCCAGCTGAAGAAAGATATCCTTTGTTATTGTTGTTTCTCGAAGATGGACAAAGATTATCAAAACAGCATAAAAAAATTGTTATTGATAAAAATCGATACCAAGGTATCACTTCGGGTGCTACTGCGGTAATTACACAATGGCCAGGTAAGTGTATCAGTTCTTACATCAACACCTACGGATGTATGGCAGTTTATTTCAAAATCAATTATTTGCAAAACTAATGAAGAAACCGAAAGAAATAAGTGTCGATTTTGCATACCTACTCATTTTTTCTTAATTTAAAATAATATGTAATGTTTTCATTACATTCATATACAAAAATCTTTGAAAACAATCCGGTGTCTTTTAAAAATTAATATTATTTAAAATAATATTAACAAATCTTTGTTTTAGTTTTTACATTATTGAAGATATGCTTACTCGTAAAATTTACATTAGTTGAAAACTTGACTAATCGATGAAAATTGGTAACTTCTTTTTATTTTTCAATTTAAAATTTAATTTGCTAAATTTATAGCTAATTCCAATTCTGCATACGATTTATTGGTTTATAGAAATTCACGTCTAGAATGTAGATAATCACAATCTCAAAAAATATTTAAAATTTTGATTATAATATTATTAAAGTAGATAGATATCAACCGAAAATATTGATGAAAAAAGCAAAATATTAAATTGATGAAAATACCCAGAGACAACATTTTTCATAATTTTTATAATAATAATAATAATAATTAATTATAGTAATATACAATTATTATGAAAAAATTATGAACAATGTTGTCAGAAATAACTATTTATTTTTATTTATATCACTTTAACCTTGTCCTTTAAATTATATTGGTCATGATCTAGAAAATTATAATTAGTTACCTAGGCAAAAATACATAGCATAGGTATTTTTGCGTAAGTAGAAAATATAATAATAATAATCGGATATGGCTATCTAAAATATGGGACATTCAATTATATTTTGTCGATATTAATCTTGATACAAACTTTTAACATACTTCATTTATTGTACTGAATTAGCTTAGTGTACGATTTCTCTTAATGCCATATTACACTATGCAGTGCGTGGGCGAACAACTTGGCCGAAGCCAAAATGACTTACTAGGGAATATAACAAAATTGTTGGGTGATTCCCCGTTGCCTTCCCTATAGCCCACAAATCAATACCGCGGTCTTCCGCTTCCGGCCATTACTGTAAGAATTACCCCATCTGCTGTTTAATTGCTGTTTCAGTTATAGAGAGCAAATTGTGGGTTCAAATCGCCACATCTCTCAACTTGGTTCTCAAGTGTAAAACCATTAGTTTTAGCAGTGAAACCAAACTTGCAATGTCTCCAGAAAGCAACTTTCACTTTCACTTAACACTTTTCACTTAACTTTTTTCAACTGCAGAAACTTCAGTTTCTACAAAAACTGACAAGACTTATGACAAATAGAAGCATTTACTTCTTATACGAATACCACGGCTTGACCAAATTGTTTGAAGACACATGGTACTTGGAAGCAATCCTATATTAACAATCAGCTTAATATCTAGGAACTTAACATATAGAGGTGATGATAATACCCAAGAAGATAACAAACCTCTAGAAAATTATCCTCACGAGTAGATGAATTTGGCATTTACTTATCCTTATCAAACTCCGTTGGGTGTTCCGCTTAGAAGTCGCCAAATTGATCGCAAATATCGTATCCAAAATATGTTCAAAAGTAGAAGTCGTTATCAAGTACAACAAGCAGTAGAGTTCCAGTGGTTATGGGAAAAGCTGAAACAGGCAAGCCTTATGTCATTCATAAATTTGAAGAAATATTAGACAAAAATGTGTCTTTTGTATGACTCCTACTTGTGTCGCAACAACATAATATTAACAAGCCAACTATTCATTCAGCTCTTCGGTTATCAGTTTCAAAAAATTTACCAGCACTCACTCACTAACCAAGCCGAGCTTGAATTCCAAAAACAAATAAATGTAATCAAAGATATTATCATAATAGATACATATAGGTATTGGCAGGGTGCGAACATCAGCGCCACCACATAACGCCACCGGTAGTTCTAAATTTTCCATTGTATTTTGCCTTAAAATTTTTTAAAAAATTAAAAAAAATTTTTTTTAATTTAAAAATGTAAATAAACAAAATTAAAGACCATGAAATTTGCAACAAGAATTCTCTAAAAAGAGCGGTTTTAAAATGTTCAATTTATACTGGTAACATAAGACAACTTAAAAAGTTGCCACTTTTTTGCACAATTTGTCCACAGCGTACGCTGGCGTCGGTTGTAATACCCCCACTATGCACTTCGCACCCTGCCAATAGTTCAGAATGATTGTTTTTATTCTATTAGAAAAATTGAAGATCGATTCAGACAAGCTCCACCAGAATGTAAAAACAAAGCATTTGGTAGTTTTATGGTGCTGCTTTTTGGAAATTTTAACCAGCTGCAAACCTCTGTTTGCGGAACCTCCCACGAGCAATAAGTAAGCCTTGTGCAAAAATTTGGATTATAAGCAATTCAAGAAAACTTTCTTCTGCGGTAAATTATGCGTCAAACAGATGATGACCAAGCTGTTTTTCGCTCAACTCTGTCAAATTCAGCGCTGGAAACAGTTGCAGAATAATTGATGGCTGTAGGTTGCTGTATAGCAATTGATTGATGACTAAGGTCAAGTTTTTCGATTGTGTTAAACCAAGTTGGTTTAACTTTAAGTTTACAACTTTAAGTTGGGTTAACTCACGATTGAAAAACTGGGTCTTAATGAGCCAATTATTATCAAGGCAATACCGAAAAACTCAATAACTGCGTTCACCAAGCAAAATTAAGCAAATAGAGTCTTGAATTAGAGCTGATACTATGTATAATCCTACAAAACAATCTCTGGACGTCGGTTCCAATTGCAATTTCAGACCAACAACCACTCTGCGTCTTGGTCAGCTTCAAAGGCAAATCACACCACTTACTTTTTAAAATCTTCCAAAAAATGGAATACAGACAGACATAAGGAAAAAGTTGGAATGAACGAATTATTAGAAGATAATTATGAAGATAAAGGTTGTTAAATTGCAAATGAATCCGAACTGCAAAAAATAACCCATAATTAAGCTATTCAAGCTATTCAAGTGGGCCGAACAAAAAGGTTTATGAAAAGACTGAACTTTAAGTGCAAGAAAAAAACAAAAACAAAGTAAGATAACTACGTTTTTTCGTGAACTTTGCATCTTTAATGTTCTTAATTACCAACATTATACATTATACATTTTATAAGGTATAAATACCTTATATTATGCAAAACACTAGTTTTTCTACACCCCCATTAGTATGAACACTTGCGTTAATTTGAACACACTTTTGGATTTTTGTGTTCACAGAATTGAGCTTCTACTGTATAAATATTTACCTTTATGAACTTCTCCTTTCTCAGTTATATTACACTTGTTGCAATAAAATGTTGAGAGTTACAATGACTGTGGCTACTAACTTTGATGTGTAGACACTTGACAGTCAACCATCAGAACCATTCATTCGTAGTTGTAATATCGATTTGATTTATTTATTTTTCAAAATTTCAATTCTTGTTCTTGATTAAACGTTTCATGTCGCTTGTTGTTATTTTTACTTTTTCTGTTGACATTGGCTGGTTTTGTTCTTAATTTTTTAATTTATCAATCATTTTTTGATTTTGTTCATTTCGTTCATTTCTTTTGATTTCGTAACCTGGCTTCAATCAAATGCTTCGCAAAAAAATTGACGACGACGATGACGAATTGACGAAGCAACAACTTTGATTTTGGAAATCTTTTAAATGTGTGGTCATATTGAAAATGTATTTAAATTAATTAAAAAGTTTACTGTATAGTTTCATCTAATTAAAATAAATTTTGATATTTCTGTTGTTTTTTACTTATTCATCCTTGTTCATTATTTGAGGCTTTTTTGTAAAATAGATTGGTTTCTCGAAAACTTACTATACTATAAGATTGTAATCCGTTAGGTTTTTTATTCATAAAGAAGCCGTCGATTTTAGATAATAAAAGATACAAATTTAGTTTGCAGATAATTTAACGATGTTTGAAAAGCCCTGTACCATTAATTTACACTAAAAAAATCAATAGTTTTATTCCTATGGCTATTTGAAGGTAGAAATTTAACGTATTCTTTTAAAGAAGGCCTGGAACTTAGAAAAAGAAATCTAGAAATCTCGTTAATCCATTCAATACTAGTACCTAGTTCTTGTAATTTAAAATTTCAAAATAGCTGTAACTAAAGATAGAGATACTGTAGTACAGACATTCAAAATGGGGATTTCATAAATAAAAGATTATAAAATATTTTCGTAGTAAATTTATTTTACTAACCTTCCTCATATTTATTTCAAAATATATTGTACTTACCTACGAGTATATTATACTTATTTTTGCAGAATTTTATAAATTAATTGTATTACTCAACTCAAATAGAGTTGTACAAATAAAATTATGTAATCTCCATAATGTGGCTTCAATAATACATAATAGTTAAAGATAAAATTAGTTACCCATAGAACTTGTCACGTTGGTGTTACAATTACCATTGTAATGACTGTGAATGGTGTTTTATTAAGTGCAAAAACAAGTATGTTGATAAAATGCAATTTTGCTATAAATAATTTAATTAATTCGCTTTTAATTTTATATTATTAAATTGATTATAAAATTTTATGTTATGAGTCAAATAGAACATAGCAAGGGTTATTAAAGGTTTTCAATTCCATGTTATAAACGCCTATTATAAAAACTTTTAAATGCTACTTAGAATTTTAAACCGATTATTATTTAAGTAAATTTTGAAATTAAATTAAAAAGCTGTTCTTGAAAAACTGAACAAAATTTGAAACAAATTGAAGATAATTGCAGCTCTAATACACACAATTTCAACCATTTAGCCGATTTAGCCGAATATCGCGATAATTACGAAATATAGAACGTTGGCCATATTGACACCTTGGCCATATTGGCTGCAAATACCTTATTATTGATAATTATATATATTATATAAAATATGAAATTTTAAAATTATTTACTGTTATAGGTCATCTTACAACTTGCTGGTTAACATCATTATTAATTGGGTTAATGCTAGCTTTTATTGCTATGATGATGTTTATGCTATCCGTACGCCCACACGTTAATTTGTTGTCAACAATATGCAAAGGAAATAGGATGCACGTTAAAGAAAATCATTCCATTACAGTTGTTCATTTAGTGCATGGTCCAAATCCTTGGTTACAGAGTCAATTGGAATTTTTGGAACAAATTGCAAAAAATTATAACCAGTTGACAATAGAATTATTATCAATTCAGAATGAATACGAACATAACTGTACAAAACATCATAGTACAAAATATTTAAATTATCCTGCCGAAAATGCTACTCGTAGTACTTCTTTGAACACGTCAAAATTGGAAGATGAAACATTCACAAGTGCTTCCAATAGTTCAACAATCAAGCCAAAATTAGATAAAAGTAAAAAAATGAAACGATTAAAACGCTACATTAATAAGAGAAAGCCGATATTAATACGAAGGAAACGTTTTCAATTCAGCATCAATATTGGTTCAATCCAACTGCTAAAAAGGTTGTTAAACAAGAAAGCGAAAAACGATAGCACGACAAGCGTGGAAACGGAGTTACCGTCGTCGGTAGCTACAACGATAAAAACGCTTGATGATTTACTTGATTTATATCCTAACATATACGTCACCAACTTAACGTATGAAGAGTTTTTCAAATCATCTCCTTTGCGCTACAACTGGAAGAATTTAAACGAAGTTACAAGATTATTTTCCGTTAGAGTTTTAGAAATGTGGAATTATGGAGGGATCACTTTTGATAACCCAGACTACAGTTCGTCAAACTTGGACAATTTAAACGTTTCATTGCAAAATCAAATTAATGAAAATGCGAAAAAATTTAAAAAGTTAGTGACAATCGGATTGAAGTCATTTAAAAATTTACCAGATGGACTAGTAACCGTTGACGATGAAGGATATCACATGGAAACCAAAACTATTTGCCATGCTTTCTTTGGGGAACTAATAATGAGCATTAAGAAAGCCCAATTGAACACAATGCCAAATGATATTATAAAAGATGCTCTAACGTTGTTTTGCAAACGAGGTGCTGTTGATGCAGACTATTGTCAAAATATGAAAGATTCAAGCTAGATCAAGTCCAACCTCTAAAAATGTTATTATAATATTATATCATGCGAAATAATCTCGACTGTAATTTTATACTAAAATATATACTTTTATTGTTTTATTTGATTTTAAACTGCTGTGGCGTTGAAACGTGTAAAATCAAATTTCCCCCAATAATCCTACCATCGAAACTTAATCCAAACTCTTTAAGTGCAAACTATGATGGCCATCAACCAGAAACACCGCATCGTCTATAATCGAATACTACAGATCCCAAGTCGTATTGACTTTCATACAGAGAGACAAACCTGAGCGCAACAAACTGATGAGTCCAAAGAATACACGTAATTAAACACAAGAATGGTTCTGATGTTTTATAATTTAATATTTTAATTAAATTAATATAATTAATAAAATTAAATATGTATAATATTATTAGTTATATTTGTCCTTTTTGGCATAGTAGTAGTAAAAATTGTAATTTATAATGTAAAATATAGGTTATCTTTTTATAGTTTGTCACGTGGTAGATTAAATCACCTACATATATATGATTTTAATTCAGAATACTAGTAGATTGGCATCGTAAATTCCTTATAAACTGCAGAAACATAACAAGTAGAAAATCCCCAACCAAAGAATCGAATCTCTTGCTTTTTACATAATAGCTTCCGCGTGATAAAATACCTCAGTTTTCAAGCTGACATCATCGAATCTAGCAGATGCTTGCAGTTTTTGCTACACAATCAATGAAATTTCATGCGTCATATATTCGATTAGCCAGAAAAGACCCCTGCACTTGTTCATAATCGATCTAGTTCCAAAATGACCTTAAATAATTTTCGTAGGCTCATGAACCATGAGAAAAATACTTTCCTTTACTACTTGGGAAAGTCAATAGAATGCCAAGCCTTGGGTACCGCAACCCACTCAGCCAAATAGTAATAATACAACTTGGAAGTAGAAATAAAACAAACTGGATGTTTGTGTGCACAATATTGGAAATTATTATTGATATGTGTGATTGTCAAAATTTTAATTGCTATTTGTACTTTACATCAATTTCACCCTTTCATCATATGAAAATACCGACAAAATATACATAACCAGTTATATATGATAAACATAGTTAGGAGTAAACCATGTTTACTAACATTAAATCCTTCTGAAAATAATCGGCAAATAAAAACAATAAATTCCGTTGAAATTATAAATGCGTATAGGGTAAGCCAAGGCAAAAATAAAACTGGGTTGTGCTAAAATATAAAAAGGAATAAATCTGGTATTGGGAAAAACAATAGAATATTACCGTTACTGTTCCAAATAATAAGAGAAGGTAATATTCCAATGAAAAAACTAAACTTATGAGTTTTAAGTCTCTTTCACATTTTACTGATACAATTTTTCCTGCTTGAATTCTTGATCTCCATAAAGAGCAAGGTAAAACGGATCCACATTTTATAACTCTTATGATATCGAATAAACTGAGGCCCTAAAACATTTCAAATAAAATAATCTTAGAGGGCAAATAATTCACATTCTTTTGTATGTGGCCCTCGTATAATGTCAAATTGACAATTTTAGATTTCTTCAAATTCCAATAGTTTTTATCCAATCCTTAGTGTTAATTTATAATATGAAAATTATATAAAAAAATTCTTACCGTTCCTAATAATCCCAAAAGACCCGCGTAAGCAGCGCATTCGTTGAGTAAGGGAAATCCACAAACATTTTCAATAACCAATTTATTCTTTCTTGATTTCAAATACAAACAGAAAGGAGACTTCATATTGGAATTTTTCATGGAACATAATACTGGACAATTTTCGCATGAATATGGCATAATATTTTAAAATTCAAGAACGAAATAGCTACTACAATTAACAGGTTTGCTATGAATTTTGAATAACAACAAAATCAAGTCATTGTCATTTTTTTCAAATTACATGTCATTAATTTTTCTTGTGTTAACAAATTTACAATATTTATTCATAAAATGAGTTCTATTAGTACATTAATTATTAAAAAGCCGGAAGCATTTCGGGAACCCAAAAGAAGTTGTAAAAAATCACGTTCTCTTGGATTTATTTCGTTGTGTTTATGGACTTTGGCCGCCATTGCAGCAGCTTCCAATACTGAAACTAGTGCTAATGTAACAGGTAAATCTAATTTCATTTAACACAACAGTACTAAGAGTATTTTTTTCCATCTTGATAATATAATTTTGCGTTTAGTTTAAAATACCTTTTAATCTCCAAATATTGGGATGATGTGTCTGTGTATCACCACGAAGTGAAGTTTTCGTTAACATTTGCAAAGAATTTTGCATAGTTTGAGGATATTGTAGTAATAAATTTTTGGAAGTAATGGAAATTTAGATTCCTGAGTAGCTTGAGTTAGAATTCATATTTTTGGCATCATCATAATCTTCAACCATTTCTGTCCACTCTGCAGGACAATAATATAAGCCTCTTTCTTTGAGAGGAAGGTTTCAATATTTAAACCACACGGTTACTTAAACCGGATTGGAAAATGTGCCTGTAACCCTGTTTAATACTTGTTTACATTGAAAGTCTTTTAAAACTTTAGAAAATGGGTTTCAAAATTTTACTCCTACAGAACGGAACGTGAAAGTTTAAATTGTTAATTTTTTGATTTAAAAATAAAATTAAGAAAAAGAAAAAATAGGACTTGGTTTTGGGTATAGTACATTAACTGGTCCCACAAATTTTGATATCATAGATCCAGTCAACTCTCTTAGGTCCGTTTTTACAATAGTCGGTTAAGGATTATTTATCCTGGGTGTAACGTACGGATGTTGATTGGTTAATTGTTTATTGTGTTTATCGCTTATTGGTTCGTTGCTATAGGTTAGTTATACAAAGGTTATACTTAACCGACTATTGTAAAAGCTGGCCTAAATCGATTTCTCGTAATGTACTAGGCAGCCTGATGAGTCCCTGAATGATACACGGAAATATTTTTTTGGCCAAATTCGGTTGTACTTCTCAACGTACTCTCCGGTAGGTCGGATTCAACGAGTCCAACGATTTTCTCATAGTAGTCAATCGGAAATTTCTCAAAATAGGTCTCAATTTCAGCTATGAGCTCCACATTTGAGTAAAAACGCTTACCAGTGAGCAGGCGCATTGTTGTAATAACGATTAAGAATTGTTTTCTTCTTTAAATGCGGCCGTATTTTTGGCAAGTTCACTTTTCAAACGATCCAATAATGATGAATTCCATGTGTGCATCCCAAAATAGGGGATTCATAACCTTTCCAGTCCATTGTTGCGTTTTCGGATGCTTTAAAGCACTTTCACCCGGAAAAACCAATTGATTTGACTGTTGCATCGACTCTCAGAGATGTACAAAGCACTCGGTAAAAGTAATTCAATTAGCAATTACCAAATACTTTGTTGATGTTGAAAGTATACTTGAAATACCAAATACCAAATTTTCTTAAAAGTAATTGACGTGTCAATTACTAAATTACTCTACTAAGAAAAAGTAATTCAATTACCAAATACTTTGTAAAAGTAATTGAAATATTTAAAAAGTAACCAAAAAGTAATTCAATTATTCAATGTAACAAAAAAGTAATTCAATTACTAAAAGTAATTCAATTTCTCGAAGTAATTCAATTACTCGAAGTAATTGAATTACTCAAAGTAATTCAATTAGCAAAAAAGGAATTTAATTACTTCAAGTATTTCAAGATCCAAGTTACTTTAAGGTAAAAATCAAAAACTTATTTTATTATTAATTTATTAAAAAATTATTTAATTATTAAAAAAAGTACTATCCTAAAAAAGTTAATTATCTTTTTTGAAATTATAGCTTTTATTATAACCAAATTTTCTAAATTTGTATCCGATAGAGCATGTCTTCATTTAGTAAGTCAAGAAGTAACTCAATTGCTCAAAAGTAATTCAATTACTGAGAAAGTAATTCAATTACTCAAAAGTAATTCAATTACTCAAAAGTAATTCAATTATTGAAAAAGTAATTCAATTACTCAAAAGTAATTCAATTACTCAAAAGTAATTCAATTACCGAGAAAGTAATTCAATTACCAAAGAAAGATCTGAAACCCAATTACCAAATACTCAAATACTTGATTAAAGTAATTCAAATACCAAATAATTTAGGTTCATTATAAAAGTAATTCAATTAAAGTAATTGAATTACTTTTAAGTAATTGAATTACTTTATTCAAGCCTTTTAATTGAATTACTTTCAGCTCTGCTCTGGAGTATAGTAAAAGATCCTTGGTTGTAACACGAAGATGTAACACGAATTCGTTTTTTGGTCGACTGTGAGCAAACACGAGACCAACGCGTGCACACCTTCTTCATGCCCAAAAACACAAATACGATATTGCCCACACGTACCATAGACATGCTTACAGACTTAGCTAGCTCCTTTAATTTCGGTTTAGGATCATTCAACATCATATCATGGATTTTTTCGATGTTTTCTGGTGTAGTGACCTCAGTCGAGCGTCCAGAACCTTCAGCATAATCGGTGCTCGTACGTCCACAACGAAAATAGTAATCCACTTATGAATCGTTCCAATCGACGGTGCACAGTCCGGGTAATACTTATCCAGTTTCGCTTGATTTCGGTTATCGTTTTCCAGAATAAATAATAGAGTTTAATCAAAACTTAAAACTGACTTTTTTCCATATTAAAAAATACTCATTGGTTGGTTGCTTCTCAGTTCTGTAACTTGTAAATGGGTAATACCAGTAGTAAATGGCTGTAATTTTGACTGGCGTCATTTAAAGGATGAAGCTTGTCAAAAATGGTTCGCATTAGTGCAGACTAACAACATTTCTTAGAATTTTCACGTATTATCCGACTGCCAGGTATTAAATTTGTTCGATTTAGGAAGAGTAGTAGAGTTGGAAAAAGTAAGCAAGAAAATGGGAAAAATCAATGGATATGAACTATATAATAAAAGTATTGATTGCATCATCAAAAGATTAAACTGAAGATCAAAATCAAATTTTCTTTTAAATTTGGAAATAATAAAATCTGAATTATCGATTTTTCACAAAAAGGTCAATGTTGAAGGTAAGCGTGCTCAATGTAAATAAGTGCAGCAGTGTATTTTATTGAGCGGAGCCGGCCGTAGTTGCCTTCTAAGAATGCAATAGTTAACATCACATAAATTTACTATATTGACGTGTAATTCTGTGGTCGGCACTTAAAAGGTCATAAGTATACATTGAATCCCCTATGTACTTATGACCTTTTAAGTGCCAACCACAGAATTGTAATTACACACTGTGTATTGTAATTCTGCCTAGGCCATATTTCTTATTGCCAAGTATCGACTTATAACTATTTTACATAGACTCTAGACCATGGCACAAACAATTCTGGAGCATTTGGTCCAAAGTTAAACTCTGTGAAACCAACACTATCAGTATCATTGAATAGTGAATTAACGCATATTTTTTACAGGTATTTTTATAAATATTAAAGTACAGGACGTCATGCTTATGCTATTAACTACTTTTATGCTGGTGCGAGGACTCAGCACTGTAAGTATTACTGTCTTTTTCAATACCTTTCATTTTCTTATTAAATTTTTTAGGGAAATCCATACCTAGTTTTTCCATGGATTTTGGCATCAAGTTGGACTATGTACATTTGCCAGTATCCAAATATAATGAGGTTAATCCATATTCTCAAGACTACTAAAACAATTTCGGTCTTGGCGGGCATTGCATTTGGACTGCACGCGATTGCACTAGGTTTTAGTTGAACAATAATTTTACTTTGTCCTTTCATTAATTTAAACTATTTCAGCTACCAAACTGTTGCTAATTATAAGAATGACTCAAGTATCTCTGAACTTATGGTACCAAAGAAAATTAAGCAATGAATTATCATCAAATATTGTAAAATAGTTTAAAATTCCAAATAATATAACTTAAAATATTTTCAAAATCTTTATTTCATATGAACACTTAATCTAGTGAATAAAATATTAGACATATTTGTACAAGACTTAACAGTGTATCCCAATGTTATGTAAAAAACTATAAATGTAAGTAAAAAAGTTTATTTAATAAAAAAAAATTATGACAGGAAAATTTGATGTGTACGCGTATTCAATACGTGAAAACAAAACTTTCCGAACAACAGATTAAACTTAAATCTTGAATTCACAAAATAAAAACGAAATGTTTTAATAAATATTAAAATAGTACAAGTAGTCAAGTCTTAAGCACTGGTATGTTTTTTGGCAGCATTTTCTTCACAATCTTCTGCTATTTCATCTAATTTACGTTTGCGCTTCACTAAATGAGATATGTCACTGGCACTTCCCGATGAACTTGCTCCATCAAATTTGTTGTCTTCGCTCTTTGCAGCAGCGGCAGCAGTAGTAATACTACTGCTACTACTTATCAAAGCTGCTGCAATCTTATTAGCTGCCTAAAAAAAGAAAATAAGTTACTCGTTTGAATAAATATTTGATGTCAATGTGTGTCAAATGTTATAATGTCAAAATTACTAAAGATAAGAAGTCAGATTTCAGATTAAGCAGGAAATAACTGTGCTAAAATATTTTTAGTTAACTAGGAATGTTTTTGAAAAAACTACCCTCATCAAGAAAGTGTTTATTTGCAGAAATTGAAGTATAAACTGCAAAAACAATATAAACATTTTAAATAATAATGACCAGCATAAATAATCAACAATTGTTCAAACATCAAAATGAAAATAATAAAATTTGACAAAAACCATCAATTTGACAAACAACAACACTTATCCAGTTTATAACGAATATTTATGATGCTAACAAACTCTTCGTAAAAAGAGCTTTTCCTATATCGACCTACCTCTTCTTTGTAACTCTTCATATCCGAAATCTTTTCGGCAATCTCAGGAATAAGAGTTTCGATATCTTGGATTTCCTCTTGATTTTGTTCTGCATCTGCCTTAAGTACTGTGAGCCTATCATTTAAAATTCTTGAGGCAATATTGAAATTTTCAATAGATTCCTCAATTTTATTGCCAAGAGAGAGAGCCACAGCTAACTTATAGTAAGTACCTGCTAAGTGACGACTTTTGGCGTCAAATAATTCCTTTTGTATGGTTAAACCTTGTTGAATATCGGCAATGGCGCCATCGAAATTCTCGCTTTCCACAGCGACTTCCCCCAAGGTCACGAGAGTATCGGCAAGTTCTTTCTTGCCTTCAATACCACGTTGTTCGAAAATTAATTTAGCTAATTCTAATACTTCCCAGGCAACTTGAAGATCGGTTGCATCTTCATTTTTTTCTTCTGTAGTCTCTCCCTCCTCGGCATTGCCAGTGCTACTTCCAGGTTCCGTAGTTCCAGAAGTGGAAGGCTCGTCTTGTTTCTTTTCCGATCCATTAGTTTCATTCTTTTTTTCTACAGTAATTTCATCTTTCTTTTCTGCACTACTTTCATCCTTCTTTTCTTCGCTTGTTTCAACAGTTCCATTAGCTTTAGCTTCGCCATTTTCTGTTGCTGCGCTTTCCTCTTCCTCCTCTTCAGATTCATCATCCATTTGAGGAACAGCAGCATCACCTAAAGCTTCAGCTTCTTCGCGAGAGATTTCGAGCAAGGCTTTTCCATAATGTAAATAAACATTTCCCAATGAATCGTGCTTTTCTCCATGTTCAGAAACTATT
Source organism: Cantharis flavilabris (assembly GCA_949152465.1). Lineage (NCBI taxonomy): Eukaryota > Metazoa > Arthropoda > Insecta > Coleoptera > Cantharidae > Cantharis > Cantharis flavilabris. The sequence goes on along the minus strand of OX424438.1, from coordinate 33,590,465 downwards.
ACTTCGATTGCCTGAGTAAGCGCTTCGACGGCAGCATTGTAATCGCGTAAAATGTAGGCTTTCAGTCCCGAGGAAACCAGTTCTTCCGAGTTGGAATTCTTAACATCAATATCAATACCGGCCATCTAAAATTAAACAATCATGTTTATAAGCAATCAAAGCAAGCAACAGAAAATTACCAAATCCTATTTTAAAACAAATCTTATATTGGCACTAAATTTCTTGTTTACAACTACGTAACCTCAAACAATTTCAATTTCATTCAAAAATTTCAAATTAATAAAATCCCACTAGAGCAATTTTGGTTGGAAATTAAAAAGTGAATAAATTATGTTTTAAGAAATACCAATAGGATGCAAAGCGAGAAATATAAAAAAAATAAACAAATTTAATATTTAGCAAACAAATTGCAGCAAAGAAAACATGCGCCGCGACGTCTTATTGACTTTAGACAATGACGACATAATATTCAGACGCAACGCGGTAAACCAGTGTAGCTTTTGCATATAAACCCTTATTGAGCTTTTACATACAAAGCCAACACATGTTCACATTAAATAATCATGTAACGTACAACCGCGATTATTTTAAACACACAATGCTGTAACTAAGTTTAAAACTAATTAAAATAAACTACGGTAATTTTCGAAAATAAAACCTTAAACTAAATTTTCTAACCTACAAGATTGTTAAAACGTGAAAACTTCCAATTAAAATATAATAGTTTACTTGTGGTATTTTAAAAATCAATGTGCTTTATTGTTGTCAATTTTACAAGTTTAAATAAGTTAAGCAGTGCCTATTATGTGTTGTATGTTAAAATATAAATTAATTGTAGAAACAACCACATATTAATAACGGTGGAAAAGGTCTACTTAGAAAATTATTAGTAAGTAATCTAGATACACAATAATAAATTAAGAACCACGCAATTTTGGAAGACCGTTTTGCATTATGCAAACATATTTATTACATCTCGATGCATTGAGTTTATGCTCTAGTCTAGTAGTTACTAATCAAAGGAAATGGCAAACTGTTGCAAACACAAACCTATTAAAATCATATATCGGTATTTCAGTATAACCAAAAATGCACTACATACTTTTCGCAAATAAGATACAGCACCCAGTAAGTAAATTTCCAAAACAAATTTCATAATTTTAACTTACAATGTATTTTATTTGTGAAACTGTTGTGATATCTATTAATAGTTTTTCTCAACAAGTTCAACAGTTAGGAAAGACTTAATTTCAAGTAAGCTTAAACTGGCGTAAACTCGAACTTCCAAATCGTATCTGAAATTTGTTCAAATTAAAGTAACCCAAATTGAAATAATTGACCCCAAAACCCAATTTAATCCATCAATTTGTTTACAGAAATCAATAAAAAAAATTGTACCACACAAAGTTTACAATTGAAATTAAAAAAAATACAAAATTACATTTACAAAATCCTTGACACACATTTATCAACATGGGAACAATAATTATCCAATAGGAATATTACCAGTAATTGTTTATTAATGAAGATACATCATTCGAAAATACATAAAGGAAAATGATTACCAATAAAAGGCAAAAACCAACAAATAAATATAATTTTACGGTATCTACAATAATAAAAAACGAAACGAAATAGATCACGAATACATCAGAAGAACCAATTACGTATATTTGAAATGTCGAATATAAATTTATTGAACTAATTTTGTTCAAATATATTTTCAAAAGTAGATAAGAATATCATCAAACTGAAGCACGATCAAGAATACGATCTCCTAATCGTCGACCGCGACGGATTAATGGAGACCACAACTGAATCAGAAGACGAATCTGGATGGAACTGCAGTGTGCATCCCAGTGTATTTTTCTTGCTCGGTACCCTTGTACTTACAACTTGCGCAACTGCCATGCTGTGCGGGTCAATTATGACAGACCACTGGGAAGAAGTAACATGGAATAAGGAAGATTTGGAAAACATGACCAACAGTAGCTTCAGAATTCAGTGGTTATTGGATGGAACTGTTGCAAGGGTGGCAACTAACAACGCCAAAGATAAGACGATGGCGTTTCTTGTACCAATGCATGGTGGTATTTGGACACTCTGTCTTACACTAACAGGTACGCTAAATTCTTTATTAAGTGGTTTACTTTCTAAAGTGGTCGCTTTTAATACCAACGTAAAAAATAAATCTGTTTTCTACCGATGCCTCATTATTGGCAATGCAAGTTTGAACAAAACCTACTGTCAAAAATGGCAGTCGGAGTAAGAAATTTAATTTAATGAGACAACCATTGGATTTTTCCATAGATTCAACGGCGTTTAAGCCTTCGTCGGACGGTTGAGGTCTGTCAGATCATCCCCGATCAGGCCTCCTCCTCCTATACCTGTATAACAACGGTGATATACAGATGGTCTGACGGAGAATTAAAAGAATTCGTCAAACTTAATTTATTGCTCTAGAAAGCCACTAGTTCTGAAAATAAACCATAATAATATTATTACATTTGAATGAACTAAATTCAAATATTTTAAATTTCTAGATGAAGATATGACCCTTTTACAAGAAATCGGTTTCCCGAAATTGCAAACATGTGTAAATTACCTAGCTGATGGAATCGATGGAGTAAAAGGATATGAGCCTAGAAGTGATTGGCAACATCGTAAGTAAATGTTTTACTTTCCCACCTCCCTATTATAAAGGGATATTTTTATTTTGAGGTCCCTTAAATAATTTCCGTTAAATAATTTCCAGAATAAAATCCTGCTAATGTCTGTGGAATCTACCACAGTATCTCCCAAACGGTTGATTCAATTAAAATTATACAGCATCTTTTGATCATAGAATATGTCCATATTTTCGTTAAAATCCGTTTATTTAATTTGCTTTTACAATTAAAATTAATTTTTGCATTATACTTTATCAAGAGATGAAATTAATCTAAAAGTATTCGTGAAACCTAGAAAACGGTCACATCAGATTTTTAAGAAAAAATATAAATATTCGCTTTAAGTGAATATTACTTGTCACAATTCAATCAACTAACTAAAATAGGACGTCGTATCTGACAATACAATCAGGCGCTGTCTGAAAAGTTTGAAATCAATATTGCATTAAATTTACCCTGAAGCATCTCAAGTTATACTTGGAAAACTAAACTTGAACTATGGAAATAAAATATTTTTTACAATTTTATTTTTAAATTTCAGGGATGCAAAACTTGTCTATTTCTTGTGCATTGGTGTGCCTTATAGTATTAGGAAGTGCCGCTTTAGTAGGAGCATTTGGTGTTTGCCAACATCAAATAAGTGCAGTTCTCGTAACAGGAGTTATGTACTTATTGGCAGGTAATTCATTAATTTTAACTTACGAATGCAAAGTATTTATTAGTGCCAACAGGTTAATAGAAATCATTGATTAAACTTTGATTTCCTAGAAGGAGGAGTCGACGTATATGTCGCCCAGCGCTATATTACGGTACCGCTTTCTAGCAAACCAAAGCTTGAGTTTTAAAAGAATTGTTTGTTTATAGAAAATTAATTCAATAAAGCAGAACTAACTTTATTCTTATTTCAGCATCATTTGCTATTTTTACGCTAATGATAATTCACTTCAAAAGGTTGCAATCCAAACCTCGCCTAGAAATTGATGTAGATGGCTCGGTGGATGGAGTTATAACTCCGCCTGGAGGTAAAGGTGCACACGATTTACTGGAAGCTAGGATATTCACTACATCCTGGTCGTTAGATTTGGGTTGGGGTGGTGTTATGTTGTGTGTAATGACCTCCGTATTGTGGATTTTATTATCAAAAATTATGAGATTCAGTCCTATTTCTAGTATGATCAACTAAATATTAAAAGCTCAAATTTTAAAATATTATATTGAACCGTAAGTATTAACTTTGTAATATATTGAAATGACCTCTCAAAAATGAAAATCCAGAAAGCACGAGGTTTTAAAAATACCAGATATACGTATTCTAACAAACTTGATTAAGCCCACCTTAATTTTTTAAGATTGGTCCAACTGTAGTAAATTAAATCCAAACGATGCAAATCGAAACGTAAATTTTTAAGTGAAGGACATCAAATAAATACAATTAACCCTAACATTTGAGATGGCCATACTTTTGAGAGCTATAGATATCTACCCTGTAACAAAATTGCACAAACTAAACCAAATTTTTGTAAGAACTTCAAAAAAATGAACAACGCATTTTAAGCACAAAGAATCGTAACTATCAACATAAATTAAAAAATGATCATGCAAGACTTTCTAAATGTCATATAGCAGAAAGTATTATCACACAACTATAACCAAAGAACTCGATTAACACCAAAGCAGTTTAAAAGAAGATTACATTTTGTACAAGTAGTTATTAGCCGAGAAAATTTTGTATCGTAATGACCCCAAAGAAATAATTTTACTGCATTTTTGTATCTCTAAGACAGCTTCCTGTATTATTTAAAAGTAAAATTTAGATAATTAAAGATTAGAATACAAAGTGTATATATAATATATATATAAAACTGTACAGTAGACTGTAGTACGAATATAAAATTCTGCATAAAGCATTGCCGTCCATGTAAAAATATATTGCTTCGTTAACTACTTTTGCATTACAGCGTTAGATATATTTAAGAATTGTACCAGGGTTCCCGAAATTTTAATTCGGTTAATCTGTCCATATTAGCTTGCTCATAAATTTAAAACAATAATATTGAAAGAGTAAAACTTAATTTTATAAAGAAAATACAAATTTGAGGTTATGTGTTTGAAAAACTTGAAAATTGCCTTATTAAGCTAGCATTTATATTTGTTTAATAAATGCAGCTTTGCTTGATAGATTTAAGCTTTAAATGTATGTTTTACAAAATAAAATATTAATGATTACCTATCTAGTTCTATCTTCTTTTTTATAAAAAAAAATAATTATTTAAAAACTTACCTTTACTTTCAAGTGTTAAAATAAGAACAAACTTAAACTTCTTCACGCTACACTAAATTTTATAATTAAAGAATTAGTACAATTTTTATGCTGTTGTAAATGTACAACTCCAAAAACCTTAACCTGAAAGGCGGGTAAAATGGACAAGACTGCCAACTTGAAGAAATTTTGAAACAGCGCTAAAAAATAATATTGTTAATTTTTTGATCAGTAGCGGCTTCAAAAAATTTGAAATATATAAATCCCAGAATTAATTAAAACTATGGGCATTCTAATTTCTAACCGATTATTTCGGCTTAGTAATCCAAAGCCCACCCGTGGCTTGCTTGACCAGAGAGTTGACCAACCCAATAGTTGGGTTTCAAATTAAAAAAATTTTGATTTAGCAGATTTATCAAGATAGCTTGGATTGTGACAGCGGCGGCCCCAAAAGGAGACAAGAGAGGCTTAGACTCTCCTGAAATTTTGAACTCTTCAATTTTTAAAATAAAAAAAATCGATTTTTGGTTATGAGATCTATGAAAAAATTGGTATATCTTCCACAATACAGTAGAACCTTGATTATCCGGGCCGAAATTTCATATTAGGAATATCGCAAAAAGATGCACTAAAAACGCCGCACGGATAACCGGAGTTCTACTGCATATATACAGTGACGTAGCCAGGAATTTGGTTCGGAAGGAGGCCACGAGCGCAGCGAGTCGTTTTCTAATAGCGCCGCAAGCGAATAATTTTCCAATTTTCAAGATCAAGATCTCAATAGAAAGTTTTCGAGCAAAAAAAATTTTTTTGATTTTATTGATAGTTTTAAAAAGCCAGACAAAGGGTTTATTACACAAGATGTATAAATGGATCATTTCAAATTTTGAATTAATAATTTCGGGGGGGGGGGGCAGGCATCTCCCCTTGGGTACGCCACTGACTGTACATATCCAAAATGTAATGTAAAAGCTACCGCAGAAACATCAGCACCTCGACCTAGATCTTATATGTGGATTTAGCCAACGCATGGATCGCATGGTTTTACTGTACTCTGTACTACTAATGGTTTTCAGATTATTTCCAAGAGATTTATTATTATTAGACTCAGATTAACCCATAGACTGAAACCTCCGCATAAATATATCATGTAGCTTAGATTTATCGCTGTACAATGAGAACACAGTTCCTTATTGTGTATCCAGCATACCTATATCTATTGCTGTTAAGAACTGGATTTGTTTAAAAATATTGTTATGCCATATGAAAATAAAAAAAGAATCATGTAATTTAGCCCCCCCTCTAAGTAGGGTTCTTGACACTACTGCATCCGTTCCATATTTCGTCTAAAATACCACTTTGATATATTTGCCCTCTATCCAAAAACAGAAGCGGTCATATTTCTAATTTTTAGAGATAGGGGGGGGGTATTGTTGAAAAATAACTAGAATATTACAAAATTGTCAAGATAACACAACCTTATGTTACGAGGGCAAATCACAAACAAATTCTTGTACACTAAATTTCCTTTAAGACATTTAAAAAAAATGTTCAACAAATTGGGCTCAATATATTTGGGGTAGACAGGGACAGATAAAATTTATAAACTCAAAAAAAATAAATTATTGAAATAAGCATCTAAAAAATTTGTGTGGGCATTGACTCTGCACAAATTTTCCTACACTTTTTTTTTAATTACAAACAAAGTTAGATAAAATTACTTTATTTTATTTTGAGAGCTGAATTTTGAGGCCCCCTGGATTTCTCTTGCGTCTGTTCGGAAATCCGCCACTGGCTAAGGCCTCCCTCTTGACTATACAGCTAATGTAGATTATACGATTAATTTCTCAGTAAATACAAACCTGTTAGAGATGTAACATTTTAATTTTTAAACATTCATAGAAGTGTTTGTAAAAAGGTACGGCAATGGTTATACTATTCCATTTTCCTCATGGTTAATGCATCCCTTAACTCTTATACTGTTTACATAATCGATTGAGGTTGGAAACAGTCTTTATTTAAAAATATTGAGTTTCTAGTAAGCTGGCTCGTTGGTCTAGGGGTATGATTTTCGCTTAGGGTGCGAGAGGTCCCGGGTTCAAATCCCGGACGAGCCCAAATTTTTTTTCTAATTTATTAATAACTATTTAGATTCATATTTATTAACCAAGATGATACATTTCACGAATCCATGTAATATTACTACGCTTGTAGTGCTTATTATTTTTATATTTAAATTGTTTGGTTTTTGAGGTTTCTTGATGAACGGGATGATTAACAATGGCTTTACGATAAGAATAAAGTATTTTCCAACCATCACTAGGCGTTACAGATTTACTTGCTAAATTATGTTTATTCTTGTCTTTTGGTTTGTAATTTGCATTGACTCTCCATGAGCTATTTATGTTAACCACAGATCGATTTGTAAATACTTTGTAAACAATTTGAGGGGGAAAGGTTTCTCCGGCAAAACGAAATATTAAAGTATTGCCTCTAGTTTTTTCAAATAATTGGGATTCGATCGAATTCACTCGCTTCAACAATTTGATAGGATCGGTTTTCAATAACCCGTAGAGAGTTTCCATAAGTTGATAAAAAATCTTCCTTCTCAGAAAGCTTCTAAAGTTTCGTTGTATAATACTGGCAGCTACAGTACTTGACTCACTTTTTGTAAATTTTTTTAATATGATGTTGAATGAAGGTTGATTTTCACTTTTACTGATTGTTACGGTTGATGTACTTGTAAGTGAACAAACTTCTTTCATCTCTTGGTCAGGTGAACATGAATGTGCCTTTTTTCGTTTGTATTTAAACCAGCAATTTTGGATCGTAAGTGCAGCGGCTTGTCGTTTCTCATTTATCGAAGGTTTTGTACAAAGGATACATTCTCCATCACCTAAGAATGCACTGTGATCGTCGTTTAAAACTGAAAATATTGTACCTTCTTCTTTTATAGAAATATTCCAAAATGCTGAAATTAACTCGTTGGTTGTAGGTAACGAAACCATTTTGAAGTTAATCTATTATTTCTAAACTCCATTGTTTTGATTATTTGAATTACGTGCCTTCTTGGTTTTTAATTTTTTTTTTTAATTAATTCAAAGTGGACGATAGCACTAATCACCACTGACGGATGATGCTCCCCTTTGTACTTTGTAGGATGGCACATATAGTTCCACACAAACGAACTATCAATTATTTACCCATTTTCATTCATATTATCATCATACACAAAATTAAAGATAAGATATTGCACAGATGACCACATTAAAGTAAACCTTAGAACATAAAGAAGTAAACATACAGTGACATTGCCGAAATGTTAGGTTACGGTTTGTATTATTATTTGTATTATAAGAAAAAAGTCTTTAAGGTATAATTTACATTGCTGACATTGGGGTGTAATAATAATTTCAGGAGCCACTGTTTGAAGCTCGTAGCCCAAAAAAGGCTCGTTTGACCCCCCCCCCCTTCCATTACATAACTTTTTTTACCTAAACACTTATTTATATATTTGAAAAATTCATATATAATAAGAATAATACTATTTACTAATAATTGATTTATTTAATAATTTTTTTGTACCCCTTCCCCCTCCCTTATGAAGAAATCCTGCGCACGGGCCTGCACTGTAATAACCACTGTTTTTTTTTTAAACTTTAAAAACAAATTTAAACCAATGAGAATCAATAAAAAATTTTTGACCAATAAAAATTTTGAAAATAATCAATTTACGTAATCATTTCTTTTACGTAATCGATAACCTGCCACCACTTTTTCATCAACTCAGTGAACTCCAATGTCTGATATGTATGTTCAACAGTGAGGTTATAGTCAGTTTATAAAAGTTTTATTACAAAAACATGAATGAAACCAATCAAATTGTAATAAGAGATAGTAAATTTTTTTGAATTAATTCATAAAATTAATTAATTATTTGTTGACAATAAAGGTAGGTGGATATTTATGGAAAAACTTGAATTATGACGTGGCTTTTCACAGGTTAAAGAATTTTAGCAAACATATTTAAGTATCTGACATCGAAATTGTAAATAAGTTTTTAATGTGATACAGTAATGGAACGAAAAAAAAGTGAAAATAAAGTTTTAAAGCAAAACATAAAAAAAATGGAAAATGGTGATTTTACATATGCACACATGGGATCAAACATTAAAGGAGACGAATGGAACATTGCATTATTATTTTTTCTCTACACGTTACAAGGCATTCCATTAGGATTAAGTGCAGCTATACCCATGATTTTGCAAAATCGTGGTGTTAGTTATAAGCAACAAGTAAGTTACATTTCCTAAACCTAATTTTTGTTACGTTGACTTTGATTTTATTTTATTTTAGGCCGAATTTAGTTTTGTAAATTGGCCGTTTAGTTTGAAGCTTTGCTGGGCACCAATAGTCGACTGTATATTTTTGTCGAGATTTGGACGAAGAAAAACTTGGTTGATTCCTACTCAATATTTAATTGGAGGTTTTATGTTGTTATTAAGTTATTATGTAGATAAATGGCTCGGTCATGATGGCGAACCAAATATCGAAGTTCTTACAGCTTTATTTTTTGCTTTAAATTTTTTGGCTGCCACACAAGATGTAGCGGTGGACGGTTGGGCTTTAACTATGCTTAAGAAAAATAACGTTGGGCATGCTTCGACGTGCAATAGTGTAGGTCAAACTGCTGGTTTCTTTTTAAGTTATGTTTTATTTATGGCACTAGAATCTGCAACTTTTTGTAATAATTACCTTCGAGTCATTCCACAAGAAACAGGTAAGTGCTTACTTGTGATTTTTTAACGAAATTTGCTCAATTTATTGATTTTAGGTTTGGTAACTCTATGTGGTTTTTTGTACTTTTGGGGCTGGGTTTTTGTGGTTACCACAAGTTTTGTTGCCATTATAAAAAAAGAACATGATTATCAAAGACTCGATCAAGATACTCGTGTTTCTCAAGGTGCAATTGAAAATGTTAAAAATGCATATTATCAATTATGGAAAATATTGCAACTAAAACCTATTCGTATCTTAGTGGTAATTCTTTTTACGTGTAAGGTTTGTACTTTAACATCAAATGTAAGGCCCTCTCTCAAAACTGTCAAATTTTAGATTGGATTTGCTGCAACCGATAGTGTTATGTCTTTAAAACTTGTAGAAACTGGTATTCCTAAGGAACAATTAGGACTTTTGGCTGTGCCTTTAATTCCGTTGCAAATAGCGTTACCTCTCATTATATCGAAGTATACTACTGGTGAGTTAAAATTTTTAATTAGGTATTTTTACAAAAGGTGATTAAAAATATCAGTAATGACAATCGTAAACAATTATTTATATCATAACAAATGTTATGTCTATGAACAAAACTACATAACAACTCATATTTTTAAAATCTTAATTTTTTTTTTATTTTGATTAACGTGCATCAACTTCTAGGTTATTAGCACCTACATAATCTACATTATAATTAATTAATTAGTATATTAGTATATTACACTCGTTTTAGATTTTTGTAATTATTTCAATATCCTTTAGATATTTTATTATGTTAGCAACACTGCTTTCTTCAGGATTAAGTGCCTCTCTTAGTTGTTGGTGTATTCCACTTTCTTTTCTTTGTTGATCATATTCAGGACATTCAATTATTATATGTTCCATTATTTACGACTTATATTAATTTTATATTCAATTATATTTTATATAATTACAATAAAATTTCAATATAGTTAATAAGAATCTTGGGCATCTTACAGTCATGTCAACAATTGTTCTTTTCTTAAACTGTTTAATTTGGCATAATAGACTTTTGTGATGGAAAATATCAATCGACCAATTCTATTAACCATTTCCTATGCCCAAAATAAGTGCATTAATAAATTTAAGTCAGGTTTATGAAAAAAAAATTCCAATTTTATCTCGAAAAATGGTGGTTTTCAGTTTGAAATGTTTTTTGTTTATCTGATACATAAGTTCATGGGTGAGAATTTTTGAGTATTTCAAAATTTTCACAAGTTCTTGGTCGATAAAAAATATTTCCAAAATTTTTTACCACATTCTGGAGTACTTGACAGTATCATAACCGGAATGTTACTTTAACATAGCTATACCTGTTATAATATATTATTCTATTACATATTAACATCATAATTAATTTTGAAAAATGCTCACTTGCATAAATCTAATACAATTAGTGAAACATAATAAATTATTTTAGGCCCTCGACCTCTTGACGTTTTTGTTAAGACCATACCCTACAGGTTATTATTTGGTTTTGTCGCTGCATTTTTGGTGTGGATAACTCCAATGTGGGTACCAAATCCTAAGGAAGGATTACCGTACTCTTACTACTTAATGCTTTTAGTGTGTTATGCAATTCACCAAGTAAGTAACATTTATTTAGGTATTTTTTAAGTAACCAATGTTGGCTAACGCATTTTTAGATTTGTGTGTACAGCATGTTTGTGACAGTGATGGCATTTTTTGCTCATATTAGTGACCCAGTGGTGGGTGGCACTTACATGACTTTGCTAAATACACTCACCAATTTAGGTGGTAATTGGCCAGCAACTTTGTCGCTTTGGTTGGTGGATCCGTTAACTATAAAAGAGTGCAGTGCCAATTCTAGTAATGTTTGCTCGAATTTAACTGAACAAGAAGTAAGTTTTATTCAATCTTCATTTTCAATTTTGTAATTGTGTATTTTTAGTTATGTCTGCAAGGAGGTGGAAAGTGTATCACTTGGATTGATGGATACTACGTTGAAACAATAATTTGTGCTGTGATTGGATTTCTTTGGATACTGTGGGGCCGTAAAAAAATTCGTGCTCTGCAATCTCTTGATAATAATGCTTGGAAAATATCAAAACGGACATGATAGTTTTAAATTATTATTACAAGTTGATTAATTTATTTTCTTTTAATAAAGAGTGATTGAGATTTAAATGTGTATGTATACATCGTTGAAATTATATGTTTATAATTAGAGCTCGGAATTATAAGCACTGGGAACCCGATATCTTGTATGCGGCAAACAGTATAATATGCATAAATACTAGATAAGAAATTGGATGCCGCATACTGGATATCGGGTTCCCAGTGCTTATAATTTCGAGCTCTATAATATATGTTACGTTTATAGTTTTAAAAATAGAAAAATTTTAAAAATTAATAAAACTAGGTGAATTTTTAATATTTATTTGTAACATTCAGGGCTGGCTCAATAAGGAAAATTGCATTACAGTTCAAAATGCAAAGTATAGTCTTGATTATATTTATTTTTCTATGAAATTCTAAAAAAACTTTACATATATTCATAAAAATATGAATTATACTTATATTATATACAAGTTGAAACAATGTTTTATGTTTCTTTTGTGATAAAAAGCTGAATAAAAAGTGAACCTCATATATTTTCTTGATAATTAAGTGCATAATATAATCAAGACTATTGTAACAATCAAAAATTTAAATTTATTAAACATTTCCTTTGTACATTGATTACTGATTTTAATATTGATAATTATTTACAATTACAATTTTGTTATTTTAATACTTACGTCAATAATTCAGGTTGATTTAAATTGTAAAATAATAATAAAATAGAAATACATATTTTGGAATTTGTGTAATTCTTTTTTTATTTTAGTTATTTTATGTTATACCACACATGGATCAACAAATAGCACTGCTACCTTTGATTGGCAAATGTTTTCCAGAGGCTATGGTCTCCAACTCACTTGTAGTGAGTACTTTGGTGTAATACCTGGTAATTATAATTAGAAACGCCGTAGTAGTCACATTGTTTTCACAATATACTGAATATCTCGAGTAAATACAGCTTTACTTGCTTTAAAGCCAGAGGCTTATTAGGCTTGCAGTGTGCTACACTATTACTTTTTCTTAACTAGTTTTTTTTGTGGCTTTGGTTTTCAGTCTTACTTACTGCTGTCATCGCTGGCCTAGATTATGAACCTTTTAAGTCCATGGCTGGGATCCATTATGATGTCATGTTTATGAAGCAGCGGCACTTGTGCAATTTTGGCGTATGGGTGATTTAGCTTCTTGTGAATTTTTAGGTGGTTCTCTATCTGATAACGTTTTTTTTACCTCACGTATAACCATAGAAGGTGCCATATGCTATTCTAAAAGTGCAATTTCATACAGGATGACCCAACCAAGTGGATCGTATAGTATAAAATAAGACCATTTTTTTTTGCTTAATTTTAGATCTTTTAGAATTAGTCAGACTTTATGTAAATATAGAAGAGAAGCAATTCTCTAATCCACAATGTGTTGAGAGTTGATATACACTGGAAGGTTGAGTAAAGAAATTTTGTCAAGTTTGAAATTCAAATCCAAAATTTTTGCTTCAATCCACTGATGTGGTTAAGGCTATCTCAATACAGTAATAATCCTGCTTATTTGTTGACTTACGCAGATTATAATAAATTGGAATCATTTGTAATTAAAAAAAAAACTACAAACACACTGATATATGAAAATAACGAGGGGTAAATCTCTCGGGAAGTCTGGTGTACAGCTTGTAGGAAGTCCCGGGAAGTTTGAGGAAATCTGGGGAAGTTTGGGAAAGTTTGAGGAAGAGTCTGGGGAAGTCTGAGAAAGTTCGGGGAAGTCTGGGGTAGTCTAAGGAAATAAAACCAGTACATGGGAAACCGAGGGACCTTTTTTTTTTTTTAGGTTTTCATCTGTCCAGATAAATGTATAGTCATATCAGTAAATTTGGGAAGTGCGAGGAAATATGGGGAACTAAAACCAGTACAAGGAAAAACGCGGGACCTTTTTTTTAGGTTTTTCAGATAGATCAATAGAACAATAGTCACATCAGTAAATTCAGAAGTCCGGGGAAATTTGGGAAGTCCGAAGTAGCAGGAAGTCTGGTGTACACAATTTTTGACCGTAATTTACCCCTCGGAAAATAATCTACAAAATCTGAAGTGCATGTCTCAAGTAATTTTTATTTTTACCAAAATATTATAATTTTTGAATAATAACTGATGGCCCAGGATTTTTAGCAATAAATTGACCAAACAAAAATATTGTAAGTCTGAAAACTGGCTTAAATGATTAAACATCAGCTTTTTGTTTGCCACCCACCGTTACATACCAGAAAATCAAAGATTTACGCATCTCATAAATATGTTTATGTACAGGGTTTCAAATTCGAAGGTTCTTATGTGAAATTCGGTAACTATAAGAGATATAGAAAAATGGATGGCGCATTCTCGATCTCTTTTTTTGAGAAAAGCTCGATGGTGAAAACCGAAATTCGATATCTTTTTTCGTTTTCGAGTTATGGCCAAAAGTTTGTTTTTTTCCAGCTGATTGCATGGACACTGTCGGTAAAAGCATTAAAAACCGTTTAATTTCAATCAGTGTTCCTATTCACCTCACTGGAAGGTGAATGGGGACAGCACGGAATAAAATTGTTTTTTAATACTTAAAATTTTTGGATTGTCAAAATTTTGGGGAAAGTACCTATAGGTCTGATGGGACCACAACTTATTTAAAAAAAAGTAGCAATTTTTGATCAAATCTGTGAGCCCCAGGTACGCATTTACACTGTTAAGTGTCCCTATTCACCCCGTTTGACCGATAGGTACCATTTTTTTTACTTTATTACTTTTTCTTGTGTTACTTTTCAAATAAATTTAAGATGAAATGTATTTTTATATTATATGCTAGCAATTTTTTGTGCTCTTAATCGCTATTTTCAAAATTTTATCAGCTTAAAAGTCCGTACTCTAGTTATGACTATCTCCTTTCTTCGGAGAACACGTAAAAGCATATAGTTTCTCTGTAGGTTGATGAATTGATATCATTAACAAAAATAGAGTCACGTGCACATCTGATGCTAATCTAACATGCTATCTTCAATATTAAACAATTTGACTCGAAGAACTAACTGTAGCGTAGTTTTAAAAAGGCTTTCTGTAATCGATCATTATCCAATTTCACTCCTTAGGATTTTTAGGTTTCGACAGGGTCTTTAAAACATCGCTCGGTTCAAGGTTTTAGTTACTGCGGTTGCGTATTCTTTTATTTTGGTTTTCATTGGTTTGGTTTAAGTTTTACATTGCTTGAACATTCTAGTCGTGTTAGTTTGGGTTTTGTCGTTTTATCCGCATCGTGTTGTTCTATGGTTGGGTTGACTAGTTGGTGTGCTAACTTGGTTAAGTCACTTCTGGACGTCCGCATTCTGACACAACGTCCGTTGTGAAAAAATGTAATTTTGGGCTTGAATATTTGAGAATTAAGGTAGGCTGATGTTAATCGCCTTGTGGATCGTATATTTTGAAGTAATTTAAATTTTACTAAGTTTGGGCTTGCTATGTCTTGGCGTGGTGGGTTTACTGGGATTTTTGCAATGAAGTTCAAAATCAAGTTACTTCTTTATTCAGGATGCTAAGGTTTAACCACATACTTTAGGTCATATATGGAACTCTTGCAGGTGATTTTTGAAAGGGATTTTACTCTGTAAAATTCTGTTCTGCTTCGAAGCACAACTATGATTGATCTTGACACTGTATCTTCACGTTGTCTACCTCTCTCGACGTTTGACACACCATCTAGTTGCCCATGGCGCCAGGACGTCGACCTATAGTTTGTGACGCGACTATTGAAGCTGGTATAAAAATATTCATGCAAAAATAGCCTTTGATCTCCAATCAAATGATTCCCATAAAAAATGATCCTGGTGCAAATTTGCTATCTTCTGGGGCAAAATTTGTGTACAGGTTCTATAGTCATGTGATCTATAGTTTTACGTGTAATCCGAACCGCAGAAGGAACTGCGCAAACTTTCTCCGGCCCTCACTCAGGTCTGGATTCAAGTTCCGCCAAAGCCTTTGGATAAATTTGTTCCGTTATCATCGAACAGGGTCTTGCCTTTTCAATATAAGATTCATATCTTGGGATCTTGTGGATACTTGGATTTTCAGAGAAAGGTATTGTGCCTAGCACCATGCAATAGTGTGTTTGTGAAAGAATTGCAAACGTCCTTATCAAGGCAACTTTATGAGTTAAGCATATTGGTCCTCATTTTTTCCAATAGCGCCGTCCAGGGGTGGGTGACAAAACTTGCTTATCATAGAACTTCCAGGTTTACTTGTTTGCTGTGAATCTAAGCAGTTATATTCAGTAGGTACTACACAATTCATTGTGTATAACTAAGAATAGCAAAATGTAAGTGTAAGACCAAGAAACAATAGATATCAAACCACTATACTACCGTCATAACTGAAAACGCCGTATCTGCTCATATAAACCTACACTACAGCTCAAAAAGATAAGTACACTTATATTTTTAAACAGTTTTCAAAATTTTAAGCATTAAACCTTTTTGAAGTCAACATATTTTAAGAAATCAAGTAATATAAGTATCTACACAAAGTTTAATTAAAAAAAAAACAAAAAAATCTTACTATATTAGCTAGATTCTGTTTTCTTTGAAAAATCCACCTTTTGCTTTAATAACACCTTGGCACAAACGAGGCATTCTTTGAGTGAGTTTATCCAAAGTTTCAGGTAGAATTTCATTCCAAGCTTCTTGCAAGATCTGCCATAAATGGTTTTGTGATTTAGGACCTTTAAGTCGAACCTTCCTATCCAGTTCTTCCCACAATAGTTCAATTGGATTCAAATCCGGGGACTGGGGTGGCCAATTCATGTAATTAAGCACTCTCCTTCTCTCATTTTCTCGCAAATAGTCTCTGCACAACTTCGAAGAGTGCTTGGGATCATTATCTTCCTGAAACACAAAACCTTTCCCAATTAAACGACGTCCCGAAGGCAGCACATGATCCTTCAATATTTCTTTATATCCTTCTTTTTTTAAAATTCCTTCTATTTTTATAAGATTTCCGACGCAATTGTTACCAAAACATCCCCAAATCATGACGGAACCTCCGCCGTGCTTTACAGTTGGGACAATACATTCATCTAATGCCCGTTCTCCGTTGCGCCTTCGCACAAAAACTCGTCTATGAGAACCGAAGATCTGAAACTTCGACTCATCCGACCAAAGAACCTTTTTCCACTGACTATTTGACCAGGTTTGATGTTTTTTTGCCCAAGCTAGTCTCTTTAGTTTATTTTGAGGTCTTAGCAAAGGTTTACGCATAGCAATTCTTCCATGAAGACCGGCTGTTTGTAACCTTCTCTTTACTGTCGACAAACTAACATTAAAAGGACGGTTTCTATTGATTTCCTGCGTAAGTTAAGGTGCCGTCATTCTTCGATTTCGAATGCTATGCCTTACGATTAATTTATCCTCACGTTTGGATGTCACTCGGGGTCTTCCAGTGCTTTTTCTACTGTTGTAGTCTCTTGTTTCCTTAAATATCTTAAGAGCGTTCTGTACTGCACCCTTGGAAACTCCTGTTTTTTTGGCAATTTTTCTTATCGAATCACCTGAATTATATAAATGAATAATTACGCTACGTTTTGTAGGCGGAATATTTTTATTTCGTCCCATAATGTCTCACTGTCAGCGTTTTAAACAAAATTTTACTTCACTTAAACTATTAATGAAACTACAAACTAATTTAATGTTATCTGATATTTTCTACAAGAAACTATACTAATGAAATGTCAATTTGACTCAATGATCACTAAATACAAGTTCAAATTAACAATAAACACAAATAAATACCGATCAAATTAAAATCATATAATAGAAAACTTGGGCATAAGTACATAAAACATAAGAAAAACATGGATAAGCCACCTAACGGAAAATTTAAGAACATTATTTTGTTTGGGGCACTATTTATACTCGCCAACTATATTTTGGAATAATTTACTCTCTTGCATTTTAATTAATTAATAAAAATTGAAGTGTACTTATCTTTTTGAGCTGTAGTGTATGTATTTACGGCGTTTTCAGTTATGAGGGTAGTATATCAGCACGAGCTGTTTGACATGGCTGGTATTTTCTGGATTTTGTATTATAGGTAAAAGAGAAAGACCCCACGCACACTTAGACTTCTATGTCTGTATTCTCTAACAAGGGGAACCTTTCAAGTGTAACTCTAGGATATTGGGATAAGTTTTGCAAAAATTAAGCAAACACCTGTTTGATTTAAAAACTTTGAGCAACCGTTTCTGAGAAAGAACGTTTAAAAGTTTTTAAATGCAATACTTCAGTTAGTTTATGCAACAATAATCGAAAGGTTTTCTAACAAATAAGGTTCTAATTTGTCCGCAAATGGATTATTTCAATTCCTCATAGAAACAGTTGCTTTCCTTCGAAACAAAAACTATTAGTGCTCTTTCACTCTGCCAAAGCTTGTCCCGATCCTAGAACTCGAGAGCTTCGTAATAAGATTCAGCAGTCTCCCGTTACTTTGCAAGTAATTCGATCCTCAGGATAATCTCAAGTATTTTGGTAGAGGCGAGGTGTGACTCTGTGGTTTGAGGTGTATTTAAAATTTTTTTTGGGGAAAAATTCACCCTCGTCGGTGTCGGTTGAAAACGGATAACGAAACTTCCATTTGAAGTGAATAGATTAACGAAATTCTCATAGTGAATTTTTATAAGTCATATTTTTTTATTACCACATGTTTTATATAACCTCTAGTACATTATTATAATATCAAAATAAGATATTTTGTTATTAGTTATAAGTTATAATAAACATGATTTTTTTAGTAAAATTATTATTTATAATAATTAAAATTATTAATTAAAAATAAAAAATTATTAAAAGAAATTTTACTTTTTGTTAGGTAAGATGATTTAAAAAGGTATTAAGGGCTAAAGTTCTTAAAATAAATTCCTTAAGTATCTAGAATTTTTACTGCTACTTTATTTTGTATTTTCTGGCTTTTAATATTATGAAATTCAAAATAAATTAATTTACTGTAAACGACTTTAGAGAACTGAAAATGTCTTTTGTACCTGCGAATTGATATTTTAAGAACAAAACAAATAACGAATTATTAGTACGAATAAGGTGGAGCTTCAAAAATTTCAGTTTTAAGCTTGAACGGTTAGGTAATTTCAAACGTATTTTACCCTTTGTGCGTTAGATGTTTTTAACCTTCATGCAGTTGGGTGCATGCCGCTTCGAGTTTATTTTGTAACGAAACATTAAAAATGAAGATAAAAAAATTCAAGGAATTCTAATCGTCGATAATTAAGGTAGGCTTCTGTTAATTTATTAATTAATTTAATTTATTTATTTGATTGATATTTAACCTCAAAACTTGTAGTTCATCGGAACTACCGCGAGAATCAAAATTTCACCGCCAAAACTAGGTGATACGTCAAGATACTATTTGCTCGTTTTATGAAAAGTTAGTCGACAAAAATTCAACTTTAACTTATAAAAGATTATTGCGAAGGTTAAAAATGTCTCAAACCACAAGGGATAACGATTCTTGCGAATTAGAAATGGAATTAATGTGCAATATTCAAACTACATCTGAGGACAACAACATGTCTTTTTACGAAAATTCACCAATTCGCAATTCTATCGATGAACATTGCAGCATCCATGGTAGTTCTTCATTTTATGATGAAATTAATTTGAGACCCACTTTGCTCAAACGGAACATCGAGGAGTCGTTGGATTCTGGTTACACGACTGAAGCTTCAAGATCTGCTTTAGATACCGAGTCTTTCGCCTTCTCCTCCCAAGACTTGGAAGAATTTATTGATTTGGAGGAAATTAATGCTGGTCGTCAGGTAAATAAGCTCCCCACTGATTTTCAGAATTTGCTTGACGACATTAATTTTACCACCCCCGTGTCTAAAATTAGTTTAAAGCGTTCTTTAAGCGATATTGAAAGCACGGGGGTGGAAATTAATGTCGTCTCTCAACAATGCAAAAAGTTGAAGACACCTGAAAATGAAGAAAAGTGTATGTCCGTCGATGTTAGAAGCGAAAAAAAAATTTATCAAGTTTTAGAGTTATCTTTTGATTTGATTGGGGATTACACTCAAGTATTCTCTTTACCAGTAACTACGGGGCGACATGCAGATTTAAAATCTATTTTGCCTGGAACCTTGCTAGATTTGATCCAAGGTAAATTTAAGGATAGAATTCCTTCTTTTAAAATTATTGACTGCCGATATCCGTACGAATATGAAGGGGGCCACGTAGATGGTGCTGTTAATTTGTATTTCAAAGATCAGCTTGTAAACGAATTAATGGATCAAGATAGATTGAAAAATAAGCCTTTTGGGGAAGTTTTAATTTTTCACTGTGAGTTTTCTAGTGAAAGGGCTCCAACTTTGTGTCGTACCCTACGCAATTTAGATAGGAATCTGAACACATATCCTGCTCTTTATTACCCCGAGATGTATGTGCTCGATGGCGGATACAAAAATTTCTTCAGTTTTTATCCAGAATTTTGTGTTCCTAAAGCTTATTTGCCAATGCGTCATCCTTCGTTCCAGAAGGAGTATTGTGAAATTAAGTTACACCTTAAAAATTCATCTATGGATCTGGAACGTAAATGTTCTGTGAAACGTTTACACTTTTAAATTAATTAATGCATGTTTGTATATTTTGTGCCATGTTTATATAGATCTATATATAAGTACAAATGTTTTTATTTTTGTTATACAGAGGAATTGTTTTATTTTGAGTTATATTGTAACTTGATGTTCTATATACTTAGCTAAATAAAATGTTTTAAAATTTTATATTTTACAGGCATGACTATTTAATCTTCATAAGATAAATATTTCGCAATAGAAACTTATATGTTTCAGTATTATTTTGTAAATTTCTTTCCGACTTTAATTTACAAAGTATTTTTTGTGTGCTAGTTTTTAATTGTAATATGTGTTGAGTTTTTAAAAAATTATCTGTGATTCTAATCAATAAATTTGTTCCTATGCAAGATAGTTTGTGATTTTGATAACACAAATAATATTAATTGCTAGAATAGTTTGAAATTTTAAGAAAAGAAAATGCTTCATTTTATGTGTTCAATCTGTGTTTTTAATTTATGTTTATTTGGAAGGGAATCTTTGATTTGATGATCTCCGAATATTTTTAGATTTAGTATTTCTCAATTATTATATAACTAACTTTTGTACGTTTTTTATAATAAAACTGGATATACCTAGTATTTATAAATTTTATTTTCAATTAAAAAAATTTATTAGTTAATAAGTCGCTAAAACAGAATTTTCTTAAGCATAAGTTCACCAGAGCTTGACTGAACTTGCCCAGATTTTCCCTAATAATTCAAAAAAGATAAAAATAACAAAAATGTTTATCATCTTACGCTAAACACCTTTGTTCAACATTTTGATTAAAAATTCTTAAACTTTCAATATAATATAACTTGTAATTATGCCAATTTCAAAAATAGTGAAAAAATTCTAATCACTTCTAAATTATGTATAAATCTAGAATATATTTTTAATATATACAATTATTTGGTGAAACAGTGACAGTAAATTAATAGTTTAAAGCATAACAAAATGATTTAATTAAGTGTTTTTAACAACTGCAGTCCTTACATAAATTTAACAGGCTGAGTTGGATTTCGAACTCAAGACTACTGATTCGTATTCGCTTACATTCTTCACAGTATCTTTGCTGAACTTAATAAACTTTAGTTTATTATTGAACGGTTAATAAAAGTTTTAAAAAAAATTTTTTCTAGCTTTAATTTTTCTTAAATTTTAGATATACTGGACAGTCTAAAGAAGAGATTTTGCAATTTATTATGCATGGCACATAAAAAAGTGGCTACCTCCGCAAATGCAATAACGCAGTGCACCGCTCGTTCGACCATGTTTTTCATAAAATATTCATTTCAACACTTATTTAGGTAATGTTGCGTTTTCTTTTTTTTGTTCTGTAAGAAGGAACAGTTTATTTCCAGCGGTAGCTCATCAAAGGAGGAGGCAGTGCTGTTTAGCCTCTGCTGATATTCTGGACTATTACACTATTAAATTTAGAAGAAAATAAATTAATTTTCTATTGCGATATGTTTCAAAAGATAACTACTTCTTTCACAATGCATATCCAAAGAGTAACGTGAGGTATCGCAGAACAAGCACCCTAAGTCTAGAACATACATTCTGATGGTTTAGCCATAATATGGACAATGTTTTGCTGTACTACTGATGGTTTCGAAATTACTTCGTAGAAATTTATCACTATCAGATGAAGTTAATTTTTTTATAATTAAAGAAAGTTAGAGTGGGCTGACTTACAACTCTTTCGCTGTCCTTAAGGGGTTAGGCTACTTTGACAGGCTGAAAAATAATCCTTTGCGATTTTTTTTGACATTACCAATAAAGCGACAATAATGAGGTTTTAACAGTTTATTGTACCTACACATCTCAAGGTATATACAAAAATATTTTTTATTTTGATTTAATATACACAATGGCGGGCATGGCAATAGATAAGACGAGATTGCCTTTTATTTTGGAGGTCCGCGGCAAGCAGTAGAACTCGAGTAATTTTCATCCGATTGACTTGAAAACAGATGTAAAGCAATTTATATACTCATAGACTTGTGACTTCGGCTCAGTCTTCGATAGAAGACAGCTTAATGTCAAGGCAAACAGGAGTTATCCTAGCCTAAAAGTGGAAAAAGAAGAAGAAATTAAGATCGATTTTTCGGTGAAAATTGAAAATTTTTGTTGAAACTGGTGACATTTTGCGAAAAATTCATATACGTATTTTAATAATCATGTGTAGGTACTTCTCTAGAGAATCTATCTGAGAAGCTACAGTTAAAATTTCATGTCAATCAGATGAAAATTGCTGGAGTTCTACTGCTTACCGTCGACCTCCTAAAATAAAAGGCTATTTTTGGGAACTCTCGTCTTATCTATTATATTAAATCAAAATAAAAAATCTGATGTGGACACCACATAACTTCCTTGTAATTTTTATAATAATTGGACAGGAATCTCGTTAATCTATTCATGCGCGTCATCAATTACAACTTTTGGCACGGACAATCGCAACCAAAAATAGGAGGTGCACAACTAGATGCTATAAGTGTCTCTAATCCAAAATTTCAACTTTCTACGACCTACCGTATTTGAGTTATGCGACATACAGACGTCCGTACATACGTACGTACGTACATACGTCACAACGAAAATAGTCAAAATGGATTCAGGGAAGGTCAAAACGGATATTTCCGTCAAAATCTGGAAATCAAAAAAAATCGGTATCACAATACTTCCTTGTTTTACAAGGAAGTAAAAAAAAATTTAAGCTGTTAAAACCTCATTATTGTCGCTTTATTGGTAATGTCAAAAAAAATTGTAAAGGAAGCTCATTTTTCAGCCCGTCAAAGTAACATAACCCCTTAATGATTTGACTCCCCTTAATGATTTGACTCCCCTAATAATAAATTCAAAAACCGCCACTGAGAACTGGAACAGTGGTGCAACTTCTAAATTTACATAAAAATTAATTTATAATTTATTATGATCAAGAAATGATAACGCTTTAAAATTTGTATACACAGGGTGAACATTTGAAAATGATCCACTTGAAATTTCTCCTAACCTAAACTACACAAAATATAGAAACACTGTAAAAGAGGCTGTTGTAGATAGGAAAGGGAAAACTCTGCTTTGCGTTAGGACTCGCCCTGAGTTACCCCAACTTCAAAAATTTAAATGGCATCATGTTCTTTGTGAATTGCGACATCTCAAATTGAAAGTCTTTTAAAATGCTATATTTTTGGACAAAAGAAATTAAAATTTTATGTGGGGGGGACAAGGGAAAACCACTCCATTAATTAACATTTCCTAGTAAGTCATCTTAGCTTCAGCCAAGTGATCGCCTACGTACCGCATATTGTATGGCACTTAAAGAAGAAGAATAATAAATTATAAATCTAAAATTTTTCTACAGTAATAATTAACATTTGTAGGGTAAAAAAACAGAATTTTTGTTTTTTATAGTATTGTTTTTTATAATAGCTCACCTATAAATGGTATTTCTAAAATTTCTCGGGATTTCCTAAGGTTTTCTACATTTTCTCGGATTTTCTATATCCTAAGATTACCTAGATTATTATTTTCTTAGATTTCTTCAAATTTTATTTTTACTTGTACACCAGATTTCCTTAGAATTTCTCTTCTCGGATTTTCTTTATTTATGCAGTGGATCAGATTCGACATCGTTGGGGGCCGGCAGTTGCCCATCTATATATAATAATTATAGATAGGGGTTAGGGGTGGACTAGAATGTTTTTTCTACTGAAAATTATTAAAATTCAAAGTTAAAACATTTATATTTATACAATATTCAAGATATCAACAATTATAGACATGTTTTAACCTTATTAGATCTCATCAGTACTAATCATATAGTTGGATTCTTGAAAATATTGATTTGATTGTTTACTTTCAATAGAATTTTATTGCCTAAATAAACTGGATTATCCCAGTGGCGTATTTAGCAATTATGAGTAGGGGGAGGGGGGGGGCTGGGATCTAAAAGTAAAATGAAAATATGAAATAGTTTTCGTTTTTTTTTTATTAATTGGTACAGAGGGGGCCTGGGCCCTCTGTAAATACGCTACTGGATTATCCACCTCCCTGTACTGTCGTAATGACATGTCTTTACGGCCGCAATCGGGAAGTGCCTCCGTAGCCCACTCAAACATGTGTTTATATTATTTTGATATTATAAACGGGGGTCGTTACTACTACTTATAGCATTGCGCGACTTATTGATCTGATCTTAATCTGGACAAATTCGAATAATCAGATATAAATTAGAATTATCAATATTGAGCTACAGGACACAAATAAAGCACAATTTTTAAACGAGCTTTCGAAAAATTAGATAATTCAGTTTATTTCAGCAATAAAATGGATTCTAGGAAGATTCGTCCCCGGACGATGCATCCTCGGGCGATTCATCCTGCGGACGATTCATCCAGCGGACGGTTCATCCCAGGACGATTCATCCACTGGAAGCAAAAAATGACAAAAAAAAACGAAAATCGTCATAATTTATTAAAATTGTTAATTTTTAATAATAATAATTAATAATGATTCATTAAAATAATGTGTTGATATGATACATAGTAATAAATAATATTAATAGATTATCATAAAAAATATTGCAATAACCCGTGGCGCATTAATTTTGAAGTTAATTAATTTTTATGTTAGGTAAGATTTAATTCGCAAGGGGGCATTTATTTTTAATAATTTGAGATTTCTATTATTTATTTTTATGCAAATCCAATTTTAATCATTTTTTAAACTCGTGAACCAATTATCAAAATCCAATTAATTAATTAAATGAGTCTCTCTAGTCATTGCAATAATTTTTATGATAATCTATTAATATTATTTATTATTGTTTTATTATTTGTATTATTTATTATGTATCATATCAATATATTATTTTAATGAATCATTATTAATTATTATTACATAGGATAATAATATTATTATGTATCAATATTACGTGTATCCTTGTTGTTATTGTGGATCATTGTTAATAATTATTTATTATTATTATTATTATTATTATTATTATTAAAAACTATCAATTTAAATGGTGACTATTTTCGTTTTTATTGAGTCTATACTTGTATATATTTGGATGAATCGTCCGCAGGATGAATCGTCCGGAATGAATCGTCCTGGATGAATCGTCCGGGATTAATTGTCCTGGGATCAACCGTCCGCTGGATTAATCGTCCGAAGGATGAATCGTCCGGGATACCCTTATAGCATTGCGCGACTTATATTGATCTGATCTTAATCTGGACAAATTCGAATAATTAGATAATCTAGTTTATTTCAGCAATAAAATGCTATACATATAAGGTTAACAATCAAATTAATATTTTCAAAAATCCAGCTATATGATACTGATGAGATCTATGGTAAGGTCGAAATATCCTGGCTATCATTGTTGTTTTCTTGATTATATTTGAGTAACTTTAAATTTTTCAAAAATATATAGATTCTATTGCAGCTCCCTGATTGGTGGTATCTGTATTAGTTATTGTATATCGTAAAGACGGAAATGAGGGTTTTAGAATATAAAATATTAGTTAATTGAATTTTTTCCTTTTTAAAGGCCTTGTTTATTGTTTATTTTTTAGGTTGGGGTATTTTTTAAATTTAATAGAATTTAATTTGATTTTATTAATTTTTTAGATATATAGTTACAATTTATAGATTTTAGATATATAAATTGTATTTGAATTTTGAGCAGAAGGTTAATAACAAATTTCTGAATTAGTAATAACTACTAAGGAATCCTAAATCTGCGCTTTCGAATACCTCTTGCGTCTAAACTAATAAAGATAAAATATATGCTATTGCGGACTTTTTTACAGAAAATTTAATTTTATACAATATTGTCTATATGAAATTTTAGTATATTTATTACGGTTTTCTCAGCATTTCTTATTTAAGGAATAACATAATTTACAACTTTGAATGTCTTTTCTGTATAAACTATTAAAAATAAATAGATGTTCCCCTGGACTTTTTTATAGAAAATTTAATTTCCTACAAAATAGTTTTTATACATTTTGTGGTTTTTGTTATGGTTATCTCAGCGTTTCTGAAATAATATCCTGTTAAGTCGTTTTTTATAGTTTTTTTTTTAATTTGAAAAACAAAGTCCGCCTAATAGCTAAGAACCCTCTCGGCGAACTGTTCTATCATTTAAAAAAGACTTATCAAATTTTTTTAAATATTGACTTGAAATTCGAAAATTGGAAATATACATTATCGTAATTCTCCGGTGTTAAGTAAGAAGGGCTTTTGTTAAAAATTAATACATTTCAATTTCTAAAGAATTTAAGTCTATTTTGTATTATATTGTACATATTCTCCTTCTATTACAAACTTCAGTGTAGTGTAACATTTTTCATCAGTATTATAAATTGGTCTAAAGGTGTTAAGTCAAAAAATATTTCTGAATAATAGCTATGAAGGAAAATAAGAAGGGCATAAGTGAAAAAAAAAGATTTTGAGTTAAAGTAAACAGAAAATTTAAAAAAATTTTGCTTCCGATTTTTAGAGATAAGACTCTTTACCTCACTTATTTCTTATAATTTTTTAGTTTATAGAATTCTTCTATCTAATCTCCTCGCAAAATATAATTTTTGACTTACTAAAAGCTATAAATATAAAAAGCGGTAAAGAAACAGTAAAAGGAAAAATATTGCATTTATGAGATGAAAATTGGATCACTTAACATAAATAAATTTAATTTAATTTATTTAACGTAAGTGCAGGATATTATTCCAACAAAATTTTGTTGTTTTGTTTCCTGAACATAATTCACATTTCAAATTTTTGAATTTTAAACAGTGGTACACTTGAACTTCTCTTGGATCGCTACAACTTCTTAGAGAGAACGCTTGAACTAATAAGCAAAATTAAGGTAGCTCGCACACAACATTTATTATTTATTATATTATAATATTAAATATTAGGAGTATGTTTTATGTTATATTATGAAAAATATTGTTTTCAATAGGTTATTAAAAAAGTATAAAATAAGTTAAACTCACAAGCATCAACATTTATAATATACTAGTCACATTCATTTTTTCTTTATCTACAATATAATTTGATTGTTTTGCTTTAAATAAAATTATTATTGTACAAATTCTTCATCATCAATTATTCCTCTTCTATCGCTGTTTGAATTTTTTCTTTGAGTGATTAAAGCCTTAATGTTCATTTTAGTAGTAGCACCCCAATTTTCTTTAACAGCTTCTGATGAAGTCATTAACATGGAATAAGTGGATATGTTATTTCCTTCTTTACTGTTATGAATTCCATAAAGGAAATAAACCAGCATTCCTATTCGAATAAACATATTATTTATTATTATCGCATACCCATAAAATTTTACTCACCAAAAATCATCCACACAAAAAATCGTAACCAAGTCAGAACGTTTAAATGGACCATAAATTCTATATTGCAAAATATGCTCAAGGCAGGTATAAATGGTACCATGGGTACCTGAAATCGTAAGGTAGTCGTATTTTGATAATGTGCAACCATTACTACTACACCTGAAAATAAAATCTCGTAATGAGAGTTTCTCATAAAGCAACGTAGAACTTACATCCACCCATAATTAAAATAAAAAACGAAGCAAGTAAAATAGTCCACCATATACCATCTCTTAGGTCCTTAGACGAAATTTGCAGTAGTATGCACAGTGCAGCACTGAAACAAGTGAAAACGAAAACTGATGCAGTAACAACAGAACCAGGTTCACAATTTCCAAAAAGAGGTCCAAGCCAACTATATTTTGGTCTTAAGGTTCCAGTTAGAGAAATTATTTCTGATCCTGGAGTGGTTACATCTGAAATGGATACCGATCTTTCCGATAATGTTGTGGAGATGGCACGAGTTAATATTGCAGGTTCAGGTCTATATCGTAAAATTATTACAGACGCACTTACGATAGTGTACGCCAAGAGAGTGCCTATTGACATAAACTCAACAAGCTTTTCTAAATCGAACAAAAGAGCAATTATTGCGCTAAAAACTCCAGAAATGACTAAGTTCGTTAATGGAACTTGAGTTTTTGCATTCACGTTTCCTAAAAAGCTAAAGAGAAGTCCATCGCTTGCCATGGCGTACATACATCGAGGTAGAGAAAATAAAGATCCAAATAAAGTGGTTGTCATACCACATATTGCTCCCAAAGATACTAAATATTTAACCCAATTTATTCCTATCATTCCGAAAGCTTCTGGAAGTGCAGCGTTGGGATTTATTTGGTAATATGGAACTAACAATGTTAAAGCGGAACCGACCAGTACGTATCCAACGGTGACAATGGCCATAGATAAAATAGTAGCAATGGGAATGGAAAATGAAGGATTTTTAGCTTCCTCTCCAGAAGTGGCAATACTATCGAAACCAATAAAAGCATAAAAGCAAGTTGCGGCTCCTGCAATGACTCCACCAAAACCGTAGGGTAAAAATCCTCCACGATCTGAAGACCAGTTAGCTGTATCGGCATAATAAAGTCCGATCACTATTACTAACAACATAACGAACAAATTCAGTACGGTCAGTACACTGTTAACCATTGCCGAACCTTTCACTCCAATTCCCAACATGAAGGCATAAGTAATGCACACAAAAAAAGCTAATATGTCTGGATATCGCCCTAAAAGCTGTTCGTGCAATTCACCAGTTATTGAAATCGTTGTATTGCTAATGATTCCTCCAAATAAAGAGTCGACGTAACCACTCCAAGCTCTTGCAACGGAAGCAGCCCCTAAAATAGCTAAATTAGTAAACTTTTTATTTGAGGTAGACATTTTGTAACCTATCATGTGTTCCAGTAAAATGTTCCATCCAATAACAAAAGCCCAAAATTCTCCGACACTAACGTAGGTATACACGTAAGCTGATCCCGCTTTGGGAACTCTAGTTCCAAATTCAGCATAACATAGAGCCGATAGAAGGGAGGCCATTCCAGCCAGTAAAAATGAAATAATTACTCCTGGTCCTGCAATATCTCTAACAACCGTTCCGGTTAAGACGTAGATTCCGGCACCAACCATGTGACCAACTCCTGAAAAACTTGTTAAGGTATTTTTTTTTTGAAAATTTCGAAATTGAACAAACCCAATAGCGTTATATCAAAAGTGTTGAGACATCGATTTAATGGAGTTTCCATTATATCTTTAGGAAGTTGCTTCGTTCGATTCATTTTTGTGCATATTCCGGACATAACATGCCCCAATATCATTTTCCTTGAACTTGGCATTTCTGAACGACAATAAAATCGATTAATGTTAATTATAATAATTCGGCTTTAAAAATGAATAATTATGTAAAATAAGGAAGAGTTGAAATTATAAATAAGTAGGTATTAATGAGAAGAAATATGAAATGGTGAATTATAAAATAATTAAATTTTTACTTACTTATTGTTAATGGAATGTAGTTGAAAAATCTCGAATACTTGTAATTTTAAATTTGTGCAATAGGTTTAAAATCTGAACGAAAAACCTCTTTTATGATGGTAAAATGAAGGAAATGCGTAAAATGCGCACATGCCAGTGAAAATCGATCCAGTTTTGTACCTGTCAAGTGTTCTATTAAAATCGGGATGCTGATAATAAGGTTTCCACTTATAAACTAAATAGATTAATGACTAAATGGATGTTTCAAAAATGTTTATAAATTAAACAATAATAAACATTTATTTTTTAAAGGTTGAAATCATAAAAAAAATTAAATCCATAATTTTTGTTTGTAGTAAAAGACAATAAAAAAATCAATAAATATATAATGTAAAAAAGTCGTTATCGCAGTTAATCCATTTTTTCTAAATTATTTAAATATAATGCAAATAGTTTAATTCAGATTAACCAATATTGAATATTTTTGTTTTCTATTTGGGTCAACTAATATTTGGTAAAATGAATTATATAAATAAAAACCTTCCATCATGGAATTTTTTTTTTATATCTGAGAGTATAATATTATATTCCTGTTAGACACCTACGTAATTGCTTTTACTCTCTATCGGGCGGGAACTTGCTGTGGTCATGTAAAACGTAGAATATAGAAATTCTACCGAAATTATTCAATAAGTTTAATATTTTTATGTGGGTAGATTATTGAATTTATTAGAATTTGGGTAGGATGCGCAAAACACATTTTAGTTATACCTATAATATTTTGTTTTCCAGTTGTGCCCCATTTTTTAAATTTTCAAAATGTTTAGCTGTTTTTTATAAAAAAATTGGCATTTTATTGTTAATTTAAATTGTTGATTTTTAAAATTTTATGAAAATTTAATTGATATTAATTTAGAGTTCGCCTTGGTGTCCCGATTGCTAACATATCCACATGGCAAATTAAGCATCCTACTACACCACGACATTCAAATTTATCTTATAATTAAATTCCATTATTAAGCAGAACAGCTCACAATGCAGACCTTAATTTTTAATTTTTTGTTAATAAGTAGTAGAAAACTTCCTAAGCGGTCGACCTAGTTTATAATTACTGCATATGAAATTTTGTAATATAAATTCCCTTGATGGGCGGAATTAGCCGTTAGTTTCCACTTCACAATTTACTTTTACAGTAAAAATACTAAATAAGTTTGTTTGAGGTTTTATTTATCCAAGGTCTTGACCGTACTAACCTTAATCGAGATAGAGCTAATAGTTTTATTATAATTTATATTATTAAAAACTTTTATTATTTTCAAAATATAATTTGAAATATCGGCTCTGCAGTTATTGGTAACTTTTCCCCTGTAAATCTGATAGAAATGAATTCGTTTTATGGGTTTTTTAATTTTTTGGCAAAATTAATGAGGATTCGGAAAAATCAATGGAAAGTTTTGTCAATGTTTTACCGTTTTTGAAAACGGTAAACCTTTAATCTGCTACAAAAGTTTTAATTGCTATATACCTTCATTGGTTTGGAGTTTTTTTGAGAAAAATTCCATTAATTATTATTGAGTTGCTGGGTAACAGCTTCAAAAGCAAAATCTATAGTAGCGTTCTCAGCCAATTAACGTGACACAACATACAGTGAGTGTAGAAAGTATTCGTCACCTCCTATATTACCAATGCAAATTGAACATTTTGAAACCGTTTTTTGACATATAAAAATCGCTTTTACAGCAAAACTTTTTAGACATTTTCTGTTAAAACATTCATTGTCTTCAATTTTATATCTATACATTTTTCTATTTTGTCGCCCCGTTTTTGACTGGCAACGACTTAAACAAGACTCTGAAAAATACAAAAAATATTATCATCTGTATCTCAAAAACGGTGTGACAAAATAGAAAAATGTATATAAACAAAAATGTAGGGAATAAATTTTTCCATAAAAACTACTTATACATTTTTCCATTTTGTTGCACCGATTTTGAGATACAGGAGACGATATTTTTTGTACTTTTCAGAGTCTTGTTTAAGTCGCTGCCAGTCAAAAACGGGGCGACAAAATAGAAAAATGTATAAATACAAAATTAAAGATAAAGAAATTTTTAATAAAAGATGTCTAAAAAGTTTTGCTGTAAAAGTGATTTTTATATGTCAAAAAACGGTTTCAAAATGAGCAATTTACATTGGTAATATAGGAGGTGACGAATACTTTCTACACTCACTGTAGCATAGCTTAGCACAGAAGTTAAAATACATTGAAACTTATGTGTGTGTTCAAATTGACAAATGACCAATTTGGCATAACATAACATAACAAAGCATTAACGATTTTAGGTCTGTTATGAATTTACCTATTATACCAACGAATTAATAGGAAGACGCTGGTAGAAATTGAAAGTAAACGTCAGAAAGTAATAATAATTTGTATTGTACTATAATAATTAGTATAATTATCGCGAATTTATTATTATATAATAAGTTAATTTAATTATGTTAAATAAATCGATACCATTTTGTTTTGTAGTGCTATGTTAAGTTATGCTATGCTATGTTGTGGTTAATTGGCCGAGAACGACGCTTTAAGGCATAAACTGAATTTTTGCGTTTCGTGAAGGATAAACTGCAGTGATTGCAGCAGATGGTTATTGTTTTTATTTTAGCACAATTTTGTTTACAACCATTGGACCAGATCAATTGGCTTCTTTTTACATCCGTTTAAGGATTCCGCAATTTAATTATATTATAAATATCAATGCAATAAATATTTGGATCTAAGTATATATTTTGTTTTAAAATGGTATATTCGCAAATAACAATAAAAAAATACTTGTACTTCGTATTACGAAATTTTCATTTTTTCAAATTTTCTTAATCCAGACCTGTTATGTGTTAATTGTCTCCTTTTTAAATTTTTTGAATTTTGATTTTCTACGTATTGTATTATTCTTATATTTTTTTGAATTTAACCATAAATACATACTAAAAACCACAAATTTACTTAAAATTTTTTATTTTGAGTTCTTTTTCTAATAAAAAAATATTTGGTTGTTTTGAAAATAATGCCGTAAACCTTTGTAATTTTGTAAACATGATTTGGTTTATGTTTTAATAGTAATTATTTTATACCATGAGTTAGAAAAAGGTAGATTACTAAACCAGCGGATAATAAAATACACAATTTAAATTTAACCAGTTCTTCATAATTAGAAATTTGCACTTAAAAAATTTTAAAAATCTAAAATTTGTTTTAGGTAAAGTGCTGCGCAAATTTGACTCACTTGCAACATGAAGATTTGGTAAACTTTAAAATTGCTAGACAGAAAACACAAACGTTCATAAAGAAATTTAGAAATTTTAATATTTTAATTTTGTTTTAAAAAACAACTTCTAAAAATATAAGTTGACGATTATTTTATTTTTTTGGATTAATAAGAATAGTATAAGTGAAAATCTTCAGTAAGTAATGCTGAAATTGCCAAATTTTGTTATCCAGATATTAGAAAATTTTGTTGGTTAAAAAAATAAAGTATTTTGAAAATTGTTAATCATCAATGAAAAAAACAAGCAAGGAATATTAAAAATTTGTTTACCCGTATTCTATAAATGGATCATCGTATGTTTCGAGAAATTGTTTGTAAGTCACATTAAATTTACATATTTTCACATGCAAATATGAAATGAAGTGGTTATATCTACTTATCTGATCACTATCGACAGTTATTATCTTGTAAGTTAGATTACATAAAAAACAGCTATTTTCATTTTCTTAAACTTTTCATTACTCAAAAATAAGGCACACATAAAGCCGTATTGCATTGAAAACTTTGTATTCCATAAGATACAACTAGTGGAATACTTGGGTTAACCCAAACCTCCGCGCCTATTGTAGTGACAGACACATAAATGTATTGGTCTGAAAAACCAATATCGTAACAAATATCGTTTGCGATATTTTATACG
Organism: Cantharis flavilabris; assembly: GCA_949152465.1. Taxonomy (NCBI): domain Eukaryota; kingdom Metazoa; phylum Arthropoda; class Insecta; order Coleoptera; family Cantharidae; genus Cantharis; species Cantharis flavilabris. The sequence goes on along the minus strand of OX424438.1, from coordinate 33,556,683 downwards.
TACTTACAATGTATTTTATTTGTGATAATGATAACTTAAAAACATTTTAGTTCTGAAAAGGTTCTGGGCATTTTTTTGGGTTTTTTAAAATATTGATATGGTTAATATCAAATTACACTAGTTAAACCATGCATCAATCCACTATATTGTCTACTAGATTATAACTACGGTTGTAATCATTAGTTAAAAAGTTAAATTTTCAGACCCCCTGTGTGTAACAGTTAAAACTACATGCTGTATCTTTAACTTTTCTTTTCCTTGAGCTCCATTGAATAAATTTTATAGAACAAATATTTTAAAATAATTTTAAAGTATGAAGTTTATTCCTCCAGATCCTTATTAATGTAGGAAAGAACCTAGCACTGTTGTGGTCATCAAAACCCAAAACTCAGTCAGCTATCACATTGTGATAATGTATGCCATTCCTCATAATTTCATTTTCGGCCTAATTTTTGTAAAAGTTCGCGTTGTTCATTCATGTAGCGTTCCATGATTCTAACCATTCGTTAGATGTAAACTTTTTAGTTCCGCCTACCTAATGAAGAAAAGACAATGACATGGAAAGCAGAATTCTGGTGGTTCTTTCATATTGATTATGCATTCCAGTATCATTCTTCTATTATCTTTAGTCGTAGTATCTTATGACAGAGTTCCCGCTTATTTTTTGAAATAAATTCTTTGACTTGTAGGCTTTCCCTGACTAATGACTAAAATTGAAGATTTTCTCTGACTTTCCGAATCTCAATCAATTTCAGAAATTGTAAATATTAATAATGTGCTTAAAAATTTTTTTTATATAATTTATTCTGTTCAAAGTTTCAAAAAAAATTTCACTGGCGCAAAGTTTTAATTTTCTTGCCTTTCGTTTAAAAATCAAAGATCTCCTGACTGTTTTTGAAAAAATTTATATATAAAAAAAATTGTAGATACACTTTTAAATTGTGACTTCTCCAGGTATTCCAGGTTTTCCAGATAAAGTAGGAACACTTTAGAGTTCAAGGACACCTTTTTCGTGGGTCTGATGCTATGTAGTATATGGCTGTAATTTTTTGGAACTTCTTCTTTTTCTTTTATATTGGCTTTGCGCCTGTTTTTCTTTATGCCTTCCTTCCATGTTGATGCCGTCTCTATGTTTCGAAGGGCACGTAAAGCCATCGGATCCCCCTTACAAGGGCTTACAGGTGTTACACAAATTTGGTTTAAATAGCCTTGGAGTCAAAATGCTGAAAACTTTCTCTCAGAGGAAGAGGCTAATAATTGTCCTATAGAGGCCAGAAGGTTTAATATAAAATGATATGATTAATATTTAAGGATTAGATATATTCTTGCCAAATAAAACAATTCTTTGAATTCACTAGTTTCGCTAGCGTACGATCTTTAGGATTCAGTATCAAATAGAGATTAATTTCTTGACAGTAAATCCCCTACGTGTTATAATTAATATAATCTTGCATAAGAAGTTCTACAATTTTTGCAAATCCAAAAATTAGCTATAAAATATTTTTGAATTTCTAATTTTTTTTTGCATAAATGCATTATATTGTAAATTGGGATGGACCGTTCCGGGGCAGTCGGTTCGGTGCGAGCCAATTCGGTGCAAATAATTACGAACATTTAATTTAATTTGAATTTTGGTCAGGCAGACATTAGAAATCACCAAGTTGATACTACGCTAACTAGCAGAACACGAGCCACCAAAAAAAAATTAAAAAAGTATCGTGACGCTGATACAAGTGTCAAACCTATTGGGAATGATTATGCTAATCGGGATATAATTGACTATCTGCGAGGATTGTCTTATAATTACGAGATGAATCCATACGGCAACAATAATTGCAGATATAGCTACAACTACTTCTTGTTTTTGTACATTAATAAATTAATTATAATATACACTATTTATCCATCAATATTTATAATTTTTGAAAATTTTTTCATTGTTATTTTTATCTATTAGAAAGTCAATATTGGTTAAATAAACCATTAATTGAACCGGCCAATCAGATATAAGTCAAATAATAAAAATTTTTCATAGACGCCCTATTAAAGCGTCAACCTACTTTATAACGATTTCTGCTTTATTACTATAAAATTAAATATTAAAAAATGTATTATTATTAAATTAAATTAAATTAAATTAAAAAAAAAATTAAATTAAATTCAAGTCCTGTACCGAATCGATTTGCGCCGAAACGTCTTAAACCGATTGTAAATGCGCACGTTGCATTCACAAAAAAACTTTTTTTAGGTTGAAAATTTTGTTTGCTTTTTTGGGTTGAACAATAACCACGCTACTGGTTGAAATTTTCGTCAATATGTAAAAATTTGAAATAAATTTGATTTAAAAAAATATTTTATTTAATAACAATATTTAGTTGTATTCTTTCTAAAATTACATAAATCAGTCTAATAATAAACTAGTTTGATTTGATATATCTCTACTAATAGTAATACAGAATTACGGTATTCATGCTGGGTTATGTTATGTAGAAAGCACAACAAAATTACTCATCCCCTTCAGAAAATAAATGAGATTCAGCGGGAGGTCCATTTGGAAAAGATTCGATAAGCAATTTTTTAGGATTAATCTGTAAAATAAGTTATTACGTTTTCGAGATTTTAAAAATAGAATATATCTACCTTTTTCAGCTTTACGTCTTCAAAATTGTAACCTTTATAAAAAGCAATTGTTTGTAGAGTTCGTAAAGATCGTAAGCGTTGATTTGGATCTATTCGAAGTAACCTATTTAAAAGATCAAGAGAAGGTATATCTAAATGCACTCCATCGTAATATTTGTAGCAGACCAAATTATCTTGGTTAGTTGCAATCGGAAACTGAAACAATAAAATGGAATAACTGTAAAATTGAGAATTCATTAACTTTTTTATTCGTTAATATTATGGTTAAACTTTTTGATTACCACAAAGACTTGCCTAAAGATAAAGTTCTTAATTTTATGTACCTTTTCTTCACGAGATATTGCATTAAATTTGATTGATGTTGAAAGGCAACGACCTCAAGATGCGAGAACTTAAATACATAATGTATGTAATTTTTTTTTAATTGTAGGAACCTCTGCTACTTTTTAAATTTAGGTATGGAAAAATACCAAGTCATCTGACCTCATCTAACCCATCATCGTGAATAAAGATAAACGAGTTAAAGACGAAAAGCAAAATGAACAAATCTTCCTACAGTTACTTTTTCGTTTTGGGTAAGCATGAATCGTACAGAGTGGTTCTTTAATTTTCAAATAAATTTTTAGCTTTTATATTATAAAAAGCTAACCAGACGCACATCTACCTAACAGGTATTCCATTTTATAAAAGGAATTAAGAAAAAAAAGAACATGTAGCTTCCAAGAGCCGATGTCGAGCTATGACCATGACTGACCGAAGATGTTAAAATTACAAGATACAAACACGTTTCTATTTATAGTTGCAAACTAGTGGTTGTTTATACAATTTTCTTCGATTCTACAACTACTTTTAAATTTTGCCTCGGGCCGTTTTAGGCTAAATATATACGTAAATAGCATTCAGCAGACAAGCTAATTGCCATTGCAATTTTATTTTTATATCCTATACACAAAAATGAGCATAACTGGATTGTAATAACCAGAAGATCAACATATTGCTTTACATACGTGATAACCAATAGTTAAAATTTATAGCTTTAGTTGTAAAATAGTAAAAATAAAATTTAGTTAACTGTATAATCTGGTTAATATTTATCGAAGTATTTATAATTTTTTGTTGTTATGTAATTGATACCTTAAATAGAATATCCAACTATAAAATTAAAATCAAATTTCGAACGCATACATATAATTACAATCGTCAGCTTTTCTTCCTTTTCTGCAACACTAAATTTAGATAAGTAATAATAAAAAATAAATTACAAATTATAAAAAAATTAATTGAACTGCATAAACAAGTAAGTAATGGAATTAATTATCAATAAAATTTACAAAAAATACAAAATGCATTCCAATATCTGAAATTAATTCATCTTCAAGAAAATTATATGTGTATGTTTTTTCGAGAAGCCGTTGGCGCCTGCATTTCCCGTTTATCTTATCTGACGCCCATGGTAAATTCTTGAGCAATTATTTATCTACCTCGAAAGGTACATTTTATCACCATTATCAACAATAACATTCTAAAATAGGCAAATATCTCTATATCCGGAAATACAGTTAATTACCAAACATATTATGAAATATGGACGAAGAAATCGATAACCGGAAAAATTTCCATTGCCATGTTAGCCAGGTCAACCTCGAAGTTTTAGTGCCAAAATGCGATGCAATTTGTTTTAATTACATATAAAAATTGTTACTAATATTATTTTCTAAGATTTACATCACAATAGCTTACAAAAAATCGACAAAAAAATTGATTAAATGATTAAAAGTATCACATAGCTTGGGGCCGAAAACCTCATATCTTACTTTATGATAAGACATTGCAGACCATAATAATAAAAAATTCATTACAGGTGAAAGATTTAATCAAAGGGTCCAATGCAAGAAGTTACTATGTCACTTTTTGCCAGTTTTGAGATAATAAATATGATATATTATAGGTAATAATGCAAGGGATAAATATCTCAAAATAATTTTGTACACAAGACTCGGAATTCCAATGATTTCCATGGAATTCCAACTATTCTCAAAGAATTCCAATGATTTCCAACAAGGGCGAGGTAACTGCGCCCCCCCCCCATAACCCATCTAAATCAATAAAATTACTAAATTTTGTTAAAATTTGAAAAATATTCCTAAATTTTTATCAAAAAATTTGTATTTTACCTTCATTGCTCTGGTGTACAAGTGAAGAAAAATTTTTGGAAATCCCAGGAAGTCTTAAAAATTGGAAATACAAGGATATCTTAAGAATACTATAAATAAGCTTTTTTTTATTTTTTTATTTTTTCGAGATTTCCTTGGCTTTATTAAGATTTTCTGAGATTTCTTAAGATATCTTAGAATTTTCTATATTTTTTTGGAATTCTCATTTCATAGAATTTCTTAATATCTCGAAATTTTCTACAATTTTTTTAAATTTCTTTGGATTTTTCTGATATTCCTTTGAATTTTCTGATATTCCTTTGAATTTTCTTTAATTTTTCTTATTTCAAAATTTCTTAAGATATAGAATTTTCTATGTTTTCTTAAATTTTCCTCCTCAAGATTTTCTAGAAATTCTTCGAATATCTTCAGATTTCTCTTCACTAGTACATCAGAGTTTTCTAACGATTTCTCCCTAGTTTGTTGCTGGGAAACCGAGGGAAAATGTTAGGAAATTTTTAAAATACTTCAGATGAGATTTATTTTTTAGCTTTTAAATTTTCTGAGATTTTCTTGGCCTTCCTAAAATATTCTGAATATTCTAAATTTTCTCGATTTTCCCATTTTCTAAGTTTGCCTGACAAGAGAGATTTGAAGGAAAGAGGATAACGGCGCGGTGTATCTAACCCCCTCCTCGTGACAAAAACCAACAAAATCTAGTAAATTTTATTTAAATGTAAAAAATATAGCAAAATTCTTATCAAACTATAGATATTTATTTTCTCTCTCTCCTCACCAGCATCATTTACCCCCAACATGAACTTTGCCTGGATCAGACCCTTGATTTTCAAACTATTTTAGATTTATAAGAATTTCTATAACTTCCAAGGAATTCCAGAGATTTCCAAGGGAATTCCAAATAACTGTACACAAAATTTTCGAGATATTTACCCCTTGTAATAATGTGGGATAATATGGGGCTTACCGGGAGCCATATTAAAAATTTAAGGTACGTAAAACTGCCCTTTCGTCAGTCATAATCACTAAAAAAATTAGGTCAATACGATAATTTGGTTTTGAATACTTTAAAATGGATTATCTCATAACACGAAAAAAGTACTGAGTAACTTCTTGCATTGGACCCTTCAATTACATAGTACATAGTTCAAAGTTAATTGTTTCCTTTTTTTGAAAATCAAAATAAAGATTTAAATCTCTAATGTATCTTCGTTCCAACATAAAGCTTTACAACGCCAAAATATCTGCAAAACAGTTATGTAAAGCTGTAAACTACTTAACCCTCCACGTGAACCAAGTTTTGCGTTCTTATGGACGACACATGTATCACTGTCAGTTAAAAACCCACAGTTCATATGCAGGGTTAATACACTATTTAATTATGCTAAATTACACTTACGGCTGTCGCATGAGCTATTGCTACTTAGCTCAAAATAAACAAATTTCCGAAGAAAGTCATATTTTCCTTGTTCGGAATTTTGGCCGACAGCATTTGTTCCACAACTACTTAATCGACAGCATTTGTTTGACATGAAATTTTATTCGACATAGCCATCTTTTCTACTCGACCTTTTTTTAAATTTTTTAATGTTTCATAAAAGGTAACACAAAATTTTTAAAATTTAAAACATGAATTTGGCACCCTCTTAAACTGCCCCCGGATAGGGCACCTCGATTTACCCCCCTCCCGGATTCGGGTCTGGTCACAAGTGCCGACTGTCTAAAACTAACAAAATATGGTATAATAAATTGAAAATTCGGCAAAGCAGAATGAATTTAAATCAATATTTCAGTTTGGCCACCTGTTCCGCTTTGCTTGTCTTTCCCCTAGTTGTGGCTTGATGAGGTGAGATACAATCAGAAACAATAGAATTCGAAGTCAAATGGGGAGAAATGGCAATCGAACATTTGATATTATACAGCCACATAAAATTAATTGAAAAGGATAGGTGGCCAAAGAAGATATGGAATTGAGTACCATTATAGAAAAGAAAACAAAGAAAAAAAAATAAAATAGCAAAAGAAGAGTAAAAAGGATATTTTATACCTAAAATAAAGTAAAATGGAAAGTTAGAAACTTTTTCTGAGTTTACATTCAAAGGGAAAAGTTGGCAGCATTGCCAACATGCTAACATGTTCCAAATACATGAAGACATGTCGTCTTCATGTATTTGGAACGCAAATCGCGTTATTTCACTAACAAACAATGCTGCGAACGTGCTAACGAGCATTGTGTCTATCAAAATGACAGGAAAAATTATTATATTATATAATTATTATAAAATTTGTAAATTAATTTAAATTAAGGAAACGGAATCTTTGAGCCTCTTCACTCATTAAAAACATCCCTGAAGCGGATCCAACTCAAAAATTACGAATCTAGAAAGACGAAATTTTCGAGCTGCTCCACTCATTATAAACATACTTAAAGAGGCTCCAACTCGAAAATTTCAGATTCAGGAAGACGGGATCTTCAAGTCGCTTCATTCAATAAAAGCATCCTTGTGGTAACCAAAACTCAAAAATTCTCAGACATTTCCTTTCGTGTTTGGCACAGTTTACCATTACTAAATTTTAGTGAAATTTGCCTTTGGTCCAGTTTACTATTTTTAAAATTTTAGTAAAATTTACCTTTGGTCCAGTTTATCACTTTCAGGTATTTTTTTGACCCAGTTTACTTTACCTTCACGGGTTTTTAATTTTTTATTTTTTCCTTACAGCTACTCATGTATGTGACGATTATTTCCAAGTATCTGTAGTTCTCCTTCAATTCCCAGTATAGGAAGTATAGTATTCAGATTTATTTAAGTTTAATTATTGCAGACCCCACATTTCGTATTCCTCGATGAGTTTTTTAAGTAATATACTGTACATCGTATTCATCTGCCAGAATTTTTTTAAGTTCAAAGTTCAATGTGGGCATTGAACCAACAGATGTGAAATATACTTGATTTTGAAAAGGCGAGACGGCCAGAACGAAGTTCTCATTTCGTCTAGTATTGAACCTGTTCTGGAAATTGACTTCTTACTACGAACTTCTTGGGAAAAGACCCCGATTCATTAAATGTTCGAGATTCAATTTACATGCAGGTGCATTATCTAATTTAAAACTTGTAGAAGAAAACCATGAATCATCAAAATAGTTGCAAAAAATCCGGTATCCTATCTTAAATCATTAAAAAAATTTAATGTAAACAACCTGAAATGAAGATTACTTTTATGTTTATTAATTTATGTATGTCATATATTATTACAAAGCTAGTCACGGTAGAATAACACTTAATTATATTTCCCAAAAATGTCCAATAAAATTGGAACAAAACTGTTTTCTTTTTCTGTTCAACTAAAAGTTTATTAACATTGCTCGGCTTATCTGAAGATAAAAATCAAAAATTACACAAACTTTTCTTTTATTGCCAAACCGTAGGTGATTGATGAATTATGTCAAAGAAAAGTTAAAAATATCCTGCGGTTGCTAAAAATAAATGCGTACTTTTCGAAGGTCGATAGGTCAAATCAAAGAAGACCTAAGAACACAAAACAGGTTTAAACTAAAGATAGCAGAACATGAATTTATTCTTGACTTACGATACAATTTTGTAACGATTGTTGTTTAGCCATCACATTAATATAAAAAACCACACCCACAAGTTGCCAAATCAAGACTTAATATATTTTGTACCGTTATTTATAATAGAACATTAATTAGATTTTATTTGCCCGTCCATCTTTTAAATTCAACTGTCGAAAATTCAAAAAATGCTCTCTATATGGATTTATTTGAAGTCGGTGGGTGTAGTTTAAAAATCCGTGGTTTAATTGCAGAAAAATAACAATTATGCTATCGAATAGCAAAGATGAAACTCTTACTTTGCAAACAAAAAAGTATAAAATTGGCAAAATAGAGTTGTCCAAAAATAAATGGCAGACTTTAGAAAGGATTATATAGCGAAGTTGAAACCTATTGTACCAAAAGCAAAATAATGTCCAGTATTGGGCAATACCAAAATTCGATTAAAAGGTTACAATAATTGCTTAATATTTAATACTATTTTTGATAATCATAGATCAAGAGGAAACTACAAATCGATAGTAAATAGCGGAAACAACAACCTCAACCTGTATTAATTTATGTATAATTTACGTTTTGTAAAAGTTAATTTTTATAATTTATTTTAATCAAGCACGAAACGTGCTCAATTTAATCTTGAACTAAAATATTCCATCCATCTATCATTTGTTTCCTTTCTGGTCTGAATTTAAATGAAAATGGGGGGCAGGTCAATTGGAAGGAATTATCAAAATTTTTGCTTTAGGAGTTTTGATCCTTTTACTACGAATAAGATTACTTTCAAGCTAAGAAATTTAAAATTCAAATCTGGGATTTATGCTCAGTATCAGTCAGCGGCACGGCGAGCCACTGCAGTAATCATTAGTAATAATTAATTAAATAATAATATTTTAATTAAATATTAAATGTCTTTGTTTTAAAATAATGTGACTAATAATGGTGTAATCGGCGTGTGTATTCAATGTTTCGTTAATTAGTAAACAATTTCATGTTTATCATTCCATAGAAATCTATATGTATATAATATAAACCTTCAATCACAACAATAAAATTAATTTCTTGTGCATGTAATATAATAAATTTAGCATTCATCTAAAATGTCAGATTAATATAATTTTTTTTGTATTTGTGCATCAATTTCTTATTTATATAAGGTGAAGGTTGATCATGGAATTAGCTGGCTCATTCTTCCTAGGTATCGGGCAATTATCACCATTTTTTACGATAAATAAAAATCGTTAGGCACTTTCCTTCATATTATTGTAAATCATTTCTATAACTGTGAATAATTGAATTGATATGTGATGGGAATTTTCATGGTTATACGTCTTTGTAAGAAATAAGGAGTAAAAAATGGTAGAATTTATTATTTTATTGTGAAAGTTAATTTACAGTGTTATGCACATAGTGACATATAAATGTTGCAAAAAATCTGATGTAATTTAAAGAATTTAAGATTACATTATGAATATTATAAATCAATTTAGATTACCCATTACAAAATTAAATAATAAAAATTGAAATTGAGAAATTGTTTATATATTTTTGCAGTTTTTGCAAGGACTCTTAAGTTGGATCAAGAATGTGGACGAATACCTATGCATTTGCAATTAACATCATATTAGCGATTAGGTGATTATTGAAGCAGATATCAATCTTGTCGGTTATTTATAAAGGTTGATGAACTTGGAAAATAAGATAAAATTAAAGAAATAAAAAGAATCGTATTGCAAAAAATTGTTTAGCGATTCCTGCGATTCATTACTAATCGAATTACACTTTTTTTAATTACTCACGTTTGATTGCTTTATTCACACTGAACTTATATCAAATTCCTGCTTATCCATTGATCGAACATTCAACATAAATTAGCTTATATTAAAACTTGAAATTTCAATTTGAAAATCCATACCAACTAATCTTTTTCCCTAATCTGTGGATGTATTTACTGCTTGCATCCCTCTAAGCGTACAATTTCCAAATTGAAGGAAATAAATACAGATGCTTGCAGCAGAAAAAAGCTTAAATGATCCCAAACCCTAAGAGGATAGGATAGGATCCGCATGATCCTATATTTTCCTATATTAGCACTGTAAATTGTATTGTACGGAGTTTTTGTTCCGGCTTATAAAAATCGCTTTTACAGCAATATTTATTAGGCAGTTTTTGTTGTAAATTTCATTCGCTTCGTTTTTGTTTATATACATTTCTTAATTTCGTATAAATGAAAAAATACTTAAAAAAAAATTGTTTTCCGGGGATGGTATAAAGCATACTCAACGTCCAAAAAGTAAAAATCATGATATTAAGTATCAAGTTCCCACCATAAAGCGCGCAGGTGGAAACATCATGGTGTGGGGCTGCTTTTCCCATGATGGCGTTGGACCCTTCAACTAAATTGATAGTGGTATGAATTGATTCGTATATGGTGACATTGAAGAATTATTTTTTGCTACCACATCGCAATAGTAAAATTCCACACGGATAAATATTTTAGCAAGATAATGATCCACAACGTACTTCCAAACATCTAAAGAATATATAAATATGGATAATACCAAAATTCGCCTGTTTGAGTGACCCCATCTGAATCCGATAGAACATTTGTGGAAAGAGATCGAAAGACGTATCAGAAGTGAAACATACCAAAATACGAATTAGTCGAGGGAAGCTTTAGAGATTAAAGAATAAACAAAAATACCATTATAGCGTTTAGTGAAGTTGGTCGACTCTATGGAATTACGATGCCAAGCTGACGTACATATGTAGTTATCATTTTTAATCCCCAAATATTTAAAAAATAAATTTTTAAAATATAAAAGAGAAAATTGGAATTTAAAAAGTTATTTAGCAAAAAAGATTTTTCGCTACTGCATTCCACAGTCTAGAAGTGAGGTTCATTAATATTAGAAAGATCGGATAGGCACATGAAAGGGAAAAATATAAAATGAATAAAAAGAATTTGTTGTTATTAACTACAACAAAATAATAACCACTGAAAGTTTCAAAAACAATAAACACCAAAAATTGAAACCTTTTTCTCTTTCGGAAAGCAGCTATAGCAGTTTCAAAAATCATTATTTTTGCAAATTAAAAATATATCAAAATAAAGCTAAAAGTTACCACAATATGTATTAAATTTTTACATTGATAAATTAAAATGTCTACCCAGGAAAAATTCTTGAAATATTCGCATTTTTTCGACTTCCTGACTGAGTATAACCCCTTAAATAATCAATCTAAAAGCAACGTAAGCCTACAATTTATTCTGTGATGCAAAAAATATTTTTGATGAAACAAAAATTTCTTAAAATGAAAAAAAATTAACCAAAGAATTAAAAAAATTTTCATGCAACTAAAATAGGTATATAATCACAATAAAAAAAATTAATTTTGTTTGATTTAAACAAATTTTTGTTTGACCAAAAATATTTTATTTAGATTCAACAAAATCTGTTTTTTTTTTTCTGAAAAAAAAATGAAAAATTATTTAAAAAAAGTAATTTCTTGTAAGAGTCGGTATTCTTCCACCTTAAAAGTCAGCTATTCATTAAATCTAGCAATTAACAAAATTCTAACTTTTATTCTCAAAATTTATTCTCTCAAAAAAGACGGCTTTCTTGTAAAGTTTTAAATTTTATCCTAATTCTAGAAAAATGTTTGCAAATTTTACAATTATTTACTTCTTTACTTAGGTAAATAAATGAATTGGTAAATTACATAAAATTATATTCTACTTTAATGTTATTCTTTGAATAACTATTATTGAAGTTACAAAACAATCTTTTCACTGAAAAAGCTAGCATTTTGCTTTTATAATTTATTTCATTATTTTATTTTATTTACAAATATTACAATTTAGTAATTTGAAATTGTTTTCAATTTTGTTAAATGAGCACAGGTTCAATAAACTTCAAGTTTTGAGAAGAGTTTGGACCGAGGTAGGTTCATCAAAAACCCAAATATAAACTTTATTTATTAGATGCTTTTAAAAACAAATCATGATTTTCTTACAATTTTAAATTAAGTACAGGCCGTAGGAAAATTGGCTCTATTGAATGATTGGCAACAATTCAAAAATTTATAAGTAAAAAATAATGGCTACTCTAGGTATTAAATATTAAAATATTTCATACAATTTTCGTACCAGAAAGATTAAAATTGAAAATATGTAAGGTACCTGCACGTAATAAGGCCTATACCCTAATAAGGCTTAAACAACAAAAATCGTACTTAAAATAACCTCCCTCGCTCAATACCACAGTTACAGACAGCTATTGCATGTAGAAGTTGCTAAAATTTTGCGGGAGCCGAATATCCCATTTGTAGCCCCCAGTGTTACATCATTTATCATAAAGTGAGACCGTGCAGCTCCAAATAATAAAAATCGGTTCAAATAAATCGTAAATATTTTTTGTAAAATTACAGTTAGCTATATAAAATTAAATTTTGATCTTTATAAATACATGCTTCGATGATCTTAAAAATTTGAATATCGTATAGCGGGACAAATATTTTTTATTTTGTTTTTCTTATATAAAGTGGTCTGCGCTTATTAAGGCCTACTAAATTTAACCATAGTAGTACTTCGTATATCAAAGTTTGTTTGCTTTATAATGTATTTTATAGTACTTTTGAGATATTACGAATGTACATAATTAGTAGGCATATTTTATTACTAAATCATTGAGCGTTATTTTTAGTGATTCGAGCCGATGCCTCCTAAACGAGCCGCGTGGTCAGAAATCGATGATTTGAGTTCTCCAAGGCGTGGTAAATAATACTTTTTTTAAAGAATGTTTAGTTGTTGCATTTATGTGTATATTGATTTCAAATACCAAATAATAAGGGGATTCATGTCACGTTGTACTTTTGTCGCAAATGTCGTAGATCTTGATTTTTGTAAATTTTGTAGAATTTTTAATACAGATCTAGTTTACGAAATCTACGCAGTAGTACTTTATGTAGATGTCGTAGTTTCGTTACATTTAAGTATACGTTGGCGATACATAGTAACCAAGAAATATTTGACAATAAATAATGTCAGTAAATGTGAACAGAATAATTAAATTAGTTAAAATTTACCTCAAAACGTCAAAATAATCTACAAATACAAGTACGAAAGAATTTACGAAACAATGAACGGCGACCCAACTAGCACAACAAGGTAAATTTTAAGTAAATTTTACGTAATATTTAGTCGCTGACCTAACTACAGCGACTGTATTTTACTTAAAGTTTACGTGAATTTTACGTAAAATTTACTAAATGGAGAAAAAAATTACGTAAAATTTTAGTAGAATTCAGGTAATTTTAGGTAAATTTGGCTAATAAGACAATAAGCTATTAGTGAATATAACTAACAGTAAGTAAATTTTACGTAAAATTAAGGTAAACCTGACTAACATTGACCAACATTTTACCTGCATCTCGTAGTTCATATGAAGTTGTAAAAATGACTTCCCGGTTTAAATTTTTGTATCTCTATCTCGTTTCCTTCTGTTTCATAAGTATGTATAATCTTTCTAATAAAGTTTTGGAAGAAAATTATTAATTAATTTTTAAATAATATACTTATTTCGGTTACTTTAACACGCTGAAGATACACACACAATTTAAATTCTTTATAATAACTTAAATATGTTTCTATATTGCTTAATTTTACAATTTATTTTTAGAAAAACAACAGTTTTACTATTTATCGATATTTTTTATGAGATGACAAAAGAATTTTTATCAAAATTAATGGCGGATTTTAAATTCTTGACTAAATAGTAAAATTTAAATCGCTTTACTACCAAAAAGGTAATTGGTAAATTATTGGCAAAACCGACGTAAATTATACCTATAGTAAGATCCTAAAGTACAAATTTACCTACAAGTTAATAAATAAACAATAAGAGACTAACAGTACATTTTACCTATTTTATATCTACAGGTAGATGTTACTATTACGTCGAGTTTAGGTTAAATATTGGTAAACTTTACCTACATTTTTACCTAAACGTAAATTTTACCTGTAGGTGCATATTAGGTAAATTATTAAGTAAATTTACCTTACAAAATTAACCAAAAATTACTTTAAAGTAAAACAAACTTTCAGGTCGAAAAAAAATTTAAAATTACGTCAGTTTTACTTTTATATTGACCTAGTAAACAAATAAACTTCTAAAGTTATGTTTACCTAAAAAAATACCAAAAGTTACTTGTAGGTCTGAAAAATATGTAAAAATTACGTAAAAATTACATGGTTAGGTAAAATTTACTGAAAATTTTGTAGTGTGCTACTTGGGGAGTGTGTTCATGTCACATAAATACCCTTAATATTACGTATAATTTTATTATTTAAGTACGTTAAAGCCATAGGCCTTATTATGGTACCATATTAAAATAAAGCCTACTGGCAAGGTTTTTAAATATGTTTAATTTTGTGTTTGTCTATGGTACAAGTTACAATTTTTCGTTTATATTTTGTAGAAAATGTACCAAAAATTTGATTGTTATTAAAACATGTTGATTAAATTGGATATTTTTAATTTTATTGAACCCCCCTTATTATGGTCAGGTACCTTAGATACTATACCCAATAAATTCATAAACGTCCATTCTGTTTTTTTTTCTGTTATTTTCTCCATGTAATGTTCCTTTCTAACGTATTGATCACTGAACTTAGACTGAGATCAACCATATTATCATTAGTATCGGCGTTTAAACTGATTTTATCGTTTTCAGTTAAATTATCATCAAAGTCTACTTTTCATGTTCATTACTATTCCTAGGTACTTTCTTTGAGTTTCTAAATTTTTCCTTGATTTTATTTTGAAAGGACTTTCCGCCTGAAAAGTAGCAAGCTTTTTGACCATTTTGTTGTTTTGCTTGGCAGAATTCTTAGTGTTCTGGCTGCTCTTATTATCATTAGCTGGATTTTCGTCATTTCAATTCTCAAAATATTTTAGTACTGTAATTTAATAATATCTGGTTTTATTTTAGTCAAACATCCTCATGTCCGGTTTCACCAACCTTCGTCAAGATTGTCAAGACATTTGAGCAACGTCAAATCTGTTTTAACCAATTATGAAAGAGATTTTCAAGAGTTAACAAACGTCAAACCATTTGACGTTGATCCAATGCTTTTTTGACGAACATTGACGAAGGTTTGTGAAACTGGGCATCAGTGTTAGAAAATTTCTATTTTATTAATCGACGAACTTTTTGTTCCAGATAAGACAAACGAAATTTTTCATTCCTCCTGCCTGGTTTTATTAGAACCATTTAATTGGATTTTAATCATAATATGCACCGAAAAGTTTATATTGTAAGGTTGGTTTCGCTATCAAGTGATTGTACTCTAGAAATATTTGTGAATCATTGTAAATGATTCCATTTCGGTGAATCCAGGTAACAAAATTATAATTCATAAACACACCATACCATAATTATGACAATAGCATATTTTTGAACAAATTCATTTACAATTACAATAAATTTAGCCGCACGGATTCATAATATGATCATATAAATAATTTAAATAATCAATTTATTCTGTGATGGTAAAAGGGTCAAAGGGCCGAGTTAAAAAATATTATAAAGTTTCAGATTCAAACCCAGAATTTGGGGATGAACAAAACATCTTTAAAGTATTTCTTCATTGAAAGATTGATTATTTCCAAAAAAATTTTGCTACTTAATCAGCAGGTTTTTTCTTAATTACAAATATGCAGTATTTTACAGTATTTTAATGGTACATAAATAAATTAATGTGATCATAATTAATTTATAAATCTATCAACCTTCTTGAAGATTAAATTTCTACACTAAAAATGCAATTATATATAATTCCCAAAGTTCACTAACCCTTCTAATACATCATGCGTTAAAAGACTATTTAGCACCGACTTATTATGTAATAAGAAATGAAATTATTTGTTAACACGCTGACAACAAACGATTTAAGATTGACAATGTTTTATTAAAAACATTTTTTGTAATTTATGCAAGTGGCGAAAGGCAACATTGAAAATGCAGGCTACTATACAGCCTTACGTTCGGCAACGAAAATTCTTTCTTACTATATTTTATACCTGTCCCCATAGTCAAAACAATGATAACTCATAAGATTCACGAGAAATATTAATTTGGATTTGGATGAAGGATAATGCTTCGAATGAGAAATCAACAAATTTCATTTTCAAGTTAATTAACGCCAAGGATAAAAACTCGAATACATAAATGGATAAAGCAAAGGCTGATTTTGCACGCCACTGATTAGCAAACTGTTGCTAATGTTGGATAAAAGTTGCATGAATCTCGCCAATGCAACAGAAGCATTGACCGTGCAAGGTCACAAAAGCATCTTCACTTTTATGCCCTTACATAGCAGACACCGGAGATTCTAAACGCTTTTGCAAAGAAACTATATATTTTCAAATTTGAAGTGGCATTAATTCAATCAAAACGGAATAAGTGACTTTTCCAAAATACTTACAACATTTCAAGAAGTCTTCCACTATTAGATTTATTGCATGTAAATAAGAATTAATTAGTATTCGAAACCTCGACAACATCAATATTCAAAAACACATCCAAGATTTGTGTTCAGTGAAACATGAAATCGAGATACGCATCCGATAGAAGAGCAACCAATTTGATTAACACAATCATGATACATGTTAGTTTACAATTAAGAGAATTTGAATTCCGTTATTTTTTTGATATTAATCTTGTCTTTCTAACGAGCTTAGAACCGGAGTTACAGTTGTTGACCGTTTAAATTCTTCATATGCAGATATTTATCATTAGTCGACTTATTATTGGCGTCTGTCCAAAATATTTAATTATCTCAGATGTCTTGGTGATAAAAATGCTAATGGCTGTAATAAAATATCAATTTCTGAAGATTTAGAAGCAGAAGACAAAACTTTCGCAAGATTTTTTAAATTAAAAATTATGAAAAATTATTTGGCTGTACCAATATGTAACATAATCTTGATGCGCGTAATATGTAGAAAACATAATTAAATTGATGTAAAATATAAATATAATTGATGAAGGAAAACTGT
Source organism: Cantharis flavilabris (assembly GCA_949152465.1). NCBI lineage: Eukaryota > Metazoa > Arthropoda > Insecta > Coleoptera > Cantharidae > Cantharis > Cantharis flavilabris. The sequence goes on along the minus strand of OX424438.1, from coordinate 33,539,242 downwards.
GGTTTTCCACTTAAGCAATTTGTATATTTTTCTCTGTAAACATTTACTCAATGAAGAACAAAAATGATGTTCATTAAGTCTATTGTTGTCTCGTCGCAATTTCCTCTGATTTTACGCAATAAAAATAATTATTCATGAAAAGTCAAGGTTACAAGAAGATGTGGTAATTACGAAAATTATCTTTATTGCAAATAAATCGACAAAAATAATTTAATTTACTGCCATTAAAACTAACACTTTAAAAAAATTATAACAACTTGGATGTTATGTGAATAAAATGCAATTAGCCTGGAATTTTATATTACTTCTTAATTAAGCTCGACTTATTATACCAAAGCAGCAGCTTTCCTTTTATTAATTGCCATTTTACAATAAACATTAACAAAATTAATTTTTAATTGTTTATTAAATTTGGAGACAATAATTTTATGTAAATAAAATATAGTACAAGCAGAAAAAACAAAACAAAATTCTTGCAGTAATGTTCGAACTTTACGGTTTTTGATTTATTTTATTGTATTTTGAAATTATTTAAATTCTCAAAATACAATTTTATAAAAAAAAAAATTTTCTAAAATTTGTTTTATTTATTTGAACATTAAATTTGGTTTTTAATCATAACATAAGTTTTCTCCACTTCAGCCTAAAAAATGTTTAAAACCACACAGTTTTCCATCTTTTCTGATGCTTGACTGTCTACTATCACGATACTGTTGCCAGCTCAGACTATCCTGATATAACTCACAAGAAGTCTTCTCTGCAGATTTCTACATTTTTACAACTAGAAATTATTTCTATAAAAATTACGCTTTGGCTAGGAATAATCAAAAACTATGCCGTAGTAGTCCCAGTTTTTTTCAATTTCGGGTTAACCAAGCACAGGATTATTTTGATACAAATAACTTTCGGTTAGGTATAACTCGAGATTGAAAACTAGGCATTCAGGAAAGAGTATGTTAGTCCAGTTCCTGTATTCCTTTCAATTTAAAATTGGATAGTTTCAAAATATTTATAAATTCCAAAACTTCCTTTTTTTAAACACAAATTTTCATTTTTCAATTAAAATTTTTCATGTTCTGGAATGTTTCTATAAGATTATATTTTGCTCTTTGTTCAAATTTTAACTTACACTATTAATAATAATTTAAATTTTTTTATTTCAAAACTTCACATGCCGCTATGTTGGTAAATATTATGACAAGAAGAATGAAGATAGAAGACAAGATAAATGACAACCGCTTTAAAAGATTGGCATTGTGTAATCTTGATTTGGTTAAATAACTGCAGTTTAAAAATATATTGATCAAAAACATATTTGCCTTTGAACATTTTGGCTTTATGGTCAAAAGTCATCAAAAATTTGTTTTCTTATGAAGATAATCGGTCAGCGACATAGAACATTGTTCAAAATATTTTTACACTAATATTTTGGCGCCAATTCCCTTCAGGCGTGATCGCTATTTGAAGATACGGAGGTTAAAATACGAACATTCCGGGTTCGAACACAGACTTTCTAACGCTTATCGTTCATTAAAAACCATTGCTATGTAATATTCGTTAATAGGTATACATTTTTAAATGAATCGTCATCGAACCCCGTTTAAAAACAAAAAAGAGCATAACAAAGACAAAATTACATAACAAAGCCTTTGAAGTTTCGAAAAATACATTGTTTGTAATACATTGTACCTTGTTTGCTAATTTAATTTATTTGTCTAAATGATTCCATTTCAAAAGTCCTATAGCAATATTCATGTTTTGGTAGTCAGGTTAGCATCCTACTAGAATGAATACTTGACGCTCACATAACCAATAGGTGATAAAAGTAGACGCCTTGGCATTCAATTAAATACCACAGCCATTTATGCAGTAAAATTTATAGTGCTACTTTTAATTACTAGACGTAAATCCTGTTTGCTAAATAATGCCCAGATTGAATAATAAATGTTGATGTTTTTAACTTGAACAATTTTGATATCTATGTATCTTCAGTAATAAAATGATAATGAAATGATATTTATGTAAAATGTTACCAGTTTCCAAGAAAATTAGAAAAATGATATTACCATGTAACTTAGGTATTAGAATCAAAATTCCAGACAAAGACAATATTCCAACTAGAAGGAAATTATAAATATTTATTTAAAAAAATATTTATTTCATAAAATATTTATTTGATTGAAATTAATAAAGAAAGGAAAAAAGGTCCAGGTCTGTTAATATGATCAACAAAGGAGCTGCACCATCAAGAGAGGCTAAAATCATATTCCAAGAATCATAAAGAGACATTTCTGGAAAGAAAATGCCCTAGTAGAATTAGATAAGAATAGTGAAACCAAGCTGCTCAGTTTCGTTAGGCGAGAGGTATTAAAAGTTGTGGGACGTGAGGATAACCTCCTATTCCCTTAAATCTGCATTAAGTCAAGCCCAAACAACCATATTGAAAATGTACGAAAAGAGTGCAAAGTTGTTGTTAGGTGTTAAATCCATAATTATTTTGACGATTTCCGGTAAGCTACATTAGCTACATAGATATTGCAATGCTTGAGAAGCTTTCCTTTTCAAAATTTCCTTGTGCTGCAGAAGATCATTTCTGCATGAAATTTAAGAGAACGGGCCATATGACAAGAATCAAAAATGACACTGTGATCATAAAAGAGAAAAAATCAAGAGTATAAGGCTGATAACGAGATTAGGAAAAAAAAGTCCTGAGACTGTTACATCAAAAAAGGAAATGTACAGAAGAAATACCAAACGGTATTTCCTCTTGTAACTGTGAGAGAGGAATTTTACTGCGTAGAAACCAACCACTCAGTATGGCCTGTGATGTGCTTTACGAAGAGATAGATTAAATTTAGATTATGTCAGGTTAGGTACCTTGAGGTTGGGTTAGGTTAGGTTTAGTGTTAAATTAACTTAGTCAGTTAACTTAGTATGGGAAAGCCCATTATAACAGTAGAAATATATCACAAAATAATATAGCATACAAAAAGAAACAAAAGCAATTCTAAAATCAACAACATTTAGGAAAAAGAACTCAAAATAAAAAATTTTTTTAAGTAAATTTGTGGTGTTTAGTATGTATTTATGGTTAAATTCAAAAAATTATAAGAATAATACAATACGTAGAAAATCAAAATTCAAAAAATTTAAAAAGGAGACAATTAACACATAACAGATCTGGATTAAGAAAATTTGAAAAAATGAAAATTTCGTAATACGAAGTACAATATAACGTTATTTCATGGTTATTGCCATTCTTCAGTTGCACGCATCGATTACGATTACATTGTGAAATAAGAAGAAAAAATTTTCAAACTAAACAAAATTATCGACTAAATTGTTTAAATGTTTAAATTTAGTCGATAATTTTGTTTAGTTTGAAAATTTTTTCTTCTTATTTCACAATGTAATCGTAATCGATGCGTGCAACTGAAGAATGGCAATAACCATGAAATAACGTTATATTGTACTTCGTATTACGAAATTTTCATTTTTTCAAATTTTCTTAATCCAGATCTGTTATGTGTTAATTGTCTCCTTTTTAAATTTTTTGAATTTTGATTTTCTACGTATTGTATTATTATACATTATATCGACTAAATTTAAACATTTAAACAATTTAGTCGATAATTTTGTTTAGTTTGAAAATTTTTTCTTCTTATTTCACAATGTAATCGTAATCGATGCGTGCAACTGAAGAATGGCAATAACCATGAAATAACGTTATATTGTACTTCGTATTACGAAATTTTCATTTTTTCAAATTTTCTTAATCCAGATCTGTTATGTGTTAATTGTCTCCTTTTTAAATTTTTTGAATTTTGATTTTCTACGTATTGTATTATTCTTATAATTTTTTGAATTTAACAACATTTAGGTTTAGTTAGGTTTCGAGGGTTTTGCAAAGCTGGATTTATTTCTTGTTTTTAATGATTTTAGTTACGTAGGATAAATAGGTATGTAGATGTAAACTTGAGCTTTCATATTATAACTTAATAATTAATTAATATACTGCACCTTGACTTTCGATAAGCGTATCCCACACAATCATTTGTGCATGTTTTAATTATATTGAAAAAATAAAGAAGGTGTTAAGCTATTATTGTAGGAAAATATAGCATATTCAGGTAGTATTAATGGCGATTTTTCAGCGGAATAGTTATTCAAAATAAGACCTTACGTTTATTTCTTTCGTAAAAAGTAGAAGCTTTCAGTGTCTGAAAATGTATTAGACATACATTCATTAGACAATAATAGAATAGATTTGTATAATATTATAAACATAAGAAGTCCTACGTGGGTATATAATTATTTATTTTACAAATGTCAGTGTGCGATATTATTTATTATAATATTATCTAGTACCTACCTATATAATACTGATTGTGAAGTATAAAATAATATATAATAATTTAAAAATCGAATTAATTATAATGAAATTATTTAGTTACTATAGCATTTCAGAACCAGGTTTCCTGTTGCTTTACCAAGAATCATTTTAATCAATAAATAAATTTATTATAATTCGGTAAAAGATGCCCCAAATTGAATATATCCAAATCATGAAATACGACATAATAAATAAATTAATAACTATTTATGATTTATTTTATTTTATAAAAAGAAAAATATACAAAAAATTAAAAAAAAAAATTAAATAAAAATATTTTCTCGAAGTAAAATTTTTACCGTGCCAAGCACCGTGGCACTGGTCTACAAGTCGCCTTTGGTTTAAATATCACTAGATATAGGTAACAAACGAAAAAAAAAAATAACCGGGAGATACTTTGAGTTCTCTACAAAGATTTATTTGGAGACTTATTAAGGTTTTGGCAATAAGCAATAATGACAATAAATATAAACATTTTAATTAAATATAATTATTGTAATTGCAATATTTTTGCTTTTCTTTCAGCAAAATTGTTTGTTTAAATACATTTTCAGTGTAAAAAATTTAAAAATAAACTGTTCGCCCGTACCAACATTTTTCTTTGCATTTTATGTTAATGATAAAATGGATACTTTTAAGATACTTTTAAAGCCTGAAACGCAAATTTGCTAATATCTCTAAGGGCAGGAGTAGCCGGGAATTTTTACCGGGGAGGTAAAGTGAAATTTTACCCCCTAATCATTTTTTACTGGGGGTAAAATTTCCCTATGGAATATTTACCGGGGGTAAAATTTTGCTGGGGAATTTTTACCGGGGGTAAAAAAGTTCAAAATATTCTTAGTAAATTTTTACCCCCTTAAGAAATTTTATAGGTAAATAAGAATTTTTATATCTGTTTATGTATCAAATTCCATAATATTTTACTGCGAAATGCTAAAATATCTTCCTCAGATATTTGAAGAATAAAATAGGATATTTTAAAAGTTTAACACATTTATTTAAAAATTACAGTTTCTTATACACTTCTTTTTACCGAAAACTACCAATTCAAAATTATTTGAATTTTTATGGTTCAAATATATTGCCAGATTTTTGTAATTAGGTTCATCGGAAAGGTACATTGAACTTGGAAACTTTAGTCATGCAGGATTTTTTGAAATTTGAGTGAGAGTAAACGAATACATATCGGCTCCTATGAGTGTTGCAGTGAAAGGCATCTCAACATCTGTTGCCCAAATTGCATTTTTGTCCATTTTCGTGATATTCGTGTAATTCTCAACACCAAAAAACAGATCAATTTCTTGTTTTTGAGTTTTCATAAATTCAGTAATTAGGTTTCGTACTTCCTTGTGCTCATCTTCACTTCCAGTAATGCATAAAGATATGCATCTAAAAAAACAGTTACCGTCTATATTGACGTCTACCTTATAACAGTGTGATGCGAATGGAGCAACGATTTTTTTGTTTTTGCAAAGTCGGAATTCTTGTCAAATGAAAGTCCAAGCTTCTCTTAATGTCGTTTTTGCCAAATATTATTTATGGGACAAAAGCGAAATTTTGATTTTTACGGAATGCAATTAATTTCTTCCACAGATGATACATGTTCTTCATTTTCGCCATTTTTTTCCTGAGATCCGTTGTCGTGGTAATATTTTAAATTACTGATAGGATATCCCTTTTTAAAAGATTTTCCAACTTTTGACCGTAAAATGCACTTGCCATTGCTCAGAAAAGGGAAGTTCCTGCGCCCCACCCTGTATTACTACTACTTTTACTATTTAACTAATAAATTATCCTATTTCATTTATTTTTATTCTTCCAAAATCTAAGTAAGATATTTTGGCACCTCAGGATAAAAAATAATCGAATTTGATACATAAGCAGTAATAAAACTTCTGATTTACCTATAAAATTTATTAAGGGGCTAAAAATTCATTGAGGTTATTTTGAACTTTTTTACCCCCCGGTAAAAATTCTCTAGGGAAATTTTACCCCCAGTAAAAATGATTAGGGGGTAAAATTTCACTAGGGTATATTTACTGGGGGGTAAAATTTCACTGGGGTAAATATTCCCTGTTATACCGGTATTTTAGTTGTAGTTTAAGCTAAGATCAGAGTTTAAACTCCATTCATATTGATATCTGGCCAATTAGGTAGCCATAAACGTAGGTTAATCCTTGAATTTAGTTTAACTAGCAACTGAAATACTGGACCTTAAATCTTTTACTTTTTCCGGCAAAGTATGGCTACTTCCATTTGTACCAACCAGACGTAGCAAAGTATAATAAGTAGAATTAGAATTTTCCAAGTCCTTTGGCGAAACTATATTATATTATCTCGTGCAGTTTTCCTTCCGAGACTCCTATATCAATTAAAAATATGCATAATATAAAAAATTGATTCGTTTGCCTAATTATTTTTAAAAACAAAATAAGTCAATGTTAATAATTCAATGTTGTTATTATTTATTTAAAAAATAGATGGATGGAAATGGATGAACATAATGAGGACCCTTTCGGGGACTGTTGATTTTGGGGCCCATGGTTTATGAACAATCGATTGTTGTTGTTACGTCACTAGATTAGTTATTGTAGCAGTGCGGGGAAGTAGCCGTTTATGGATGTTAGTAAATCGACCTACAGACTCTTCTAAAATCGATATAAAATGGAAAAAATATTTAAATTTGATTCTATTGTCTCGAGTTCTTCTATCGGCAAGGTGCACAATACAGTTTTGTTTGGAATAAGAAGCAACCTTATGGTAATTACTTCCATGGTGTCTCTTTTTGATCAAAATATGCTCGGAATATACTCCAAGCACAATCAAAAGATTTTCTCCCATGATGCATGGGTTTACTGATTTATATTAACATTTGAAGCTATAGATTGCTGGATCCATCCATACATCTTTGGTAAGATGTTTAGATTGGAATACTAAAATGATTTTGGTACAAACGACATCAATCTCCTAATTTGACTCATGTCCCGTCGAGTTGGAGATTGTATAAAACTGAATCGTGTAGGTTCCCATTGTTACTTATTTAAAATAAATTTTTTTATGGTTTGCTACTTTCTCCCAACATTAATGCTTGGTAAAGTACCAATAAAATATTATTATATTGCTTTGTGTTGCATTTTTGTTGTGGTGGGCAGTATAACATGTTTTGCCGATAAAAAAGATCCGCCGATATAAAATCATGCAGAATTACTTCATTATGTGCATATGCTCAATCAAAAAAATATTTTAATTTTGGTAATGACCACATTATAGAGAATACTGGCACGTTTTTGTAAGTTGAAATGCGTTTGACCAGTCGTTGATTTAGTAAAATATAACAAAAAAAAAGTAGTCTTAAAGCATTAAACAACCTGTTTAGTTGCATGATGTAGGATTCAGTGTGTCTGTCTTGCTACACAAATTACAAAAATATTGTAATGTGCTGAACTCTGAAGTATTACTATTAGCTTAATAGAAAATTTTATTAATAAATACAATATACCGTTACTTCATGTTTAAATAAATTACAATTTGTTTTTACAATCCTTTATAAACATTTGCATTTTTCTTCTTACAAAAAAATTTATTGTGGTAATAGATTATATAAAATTTATTACTTTTAATGAAACAACGAGAATTGTATGTTCAGTTCCCGAAAAGACGCAGTAAACCCAATAAGCCTCATTTTGGTAAACCCTATACTCAGGCATTTCAATATCCATTATCGCTAAAATCATATGAAAACATGAGACTCAACAAAAAACCAAACGGTAAAATGGCTTCAGTCGATTGATCCATCTGTTTAAGATGGATACTTTCCCTTGCATATACCCAGCCAAAACTTTTTTGGGCACCAAACTGAAGTATAATTGCCACATTCCATGAGACGCAAAATGCAGATGCATGGTTTGACAAAAAACAAGAATCGTGTTAACTTATAGCAAGACTGGAGTTTCGACATTACCCAGCTTTGGCTGGGTATATGAAGGAGAAAGTGTCTATCTTAAACAGATGGATCAATTGACTGTAGCTATTTTACCTTTTGGTTTTTTGTTTTATCAAACACGGTCAACTTTGATATATTAAAGTTTGACTATATTATTCAAATTTTAGTATCAATGAGACTCAACGTTCCAACTCATAGTTCAAAATTAAAATTCCTCCACTGGATGTTATATTTATAATATTTATGGCAAATTTAGACACTCCCCTATGGATGGTTCCACGTGAGCTAAGCAGTTGACAATAATAATCTGCCGAACCAGATGTTCAAAAGAAGATCATATTCTTAAAAACTGAAGCTTACGGAACAAGGTGTTTGTACCAGTTTTGGTCAAATCAATGTTCAACAGCAATCATACAAAATTTGATCAAACACCTCAACAGCCGAAAGACCAATAGGCCATTCGCACTGTATAGGTTTATATCAAATTTTTGTGAATTTAAAAGCTAAATATTCTTTGGTGAAAGCTACTAACGAAGTACAACTAACTTGTTTACAAACAACAAAAACTGTTAAATAATCAACAGTAGTTATAAATGTAATAATTAATTCAAAATTTCAGACCACTTCCTCCCAGTAAATTTGTTTCTAAAAACAACTGATTCATCGCATTCAAAAAATGCAATTCCAATATCAAGTACGAGGTCTTACTACTTAAAATTTGTTAAAAGTTTACTTATCACCAGATTAAATAATCACTACGAAATGTAGATATTAGCAATTCTCTTTTTGTGTAACTGTCAAAGATAAAAATTAATGCGAACATTATAAACTTCCTGCTCCAGATACCACTTACTATTATGATGCTCATCGTAAAATTTTTGGCTATCTTAAATGTCAAACAAGTGCAAAAGAGGAGAAAATTACATATTAAAAAAAGAAAACAAAAGTTTTCTTATATAAGTTTTACATCAATAAAAACAGGATTTTTCGTAATTTGTTATTAATATTATTTGAATTAAATTAGATAATTAAATCCATTAGATGCTTTATGTAATTTATTAAAACAAAATAAAAAAAAAAACAAGTAGCTAATCAGAATCTCATGGATCCATTCACGACCGGCATCGATAGGGATTTTATAATATAAGATTATAATTTCCAAACTTAGATAACTTTTTTGTAAAGTACGAACCACTTCTCTAATTTCCGTAATTGCGGTTCCAATTCGTAACCTCAAGGCGAAAGGCCCAGTTTGTGAAACACTGACCTACAGTACCTAAATTAAATCGACTAAATAAAATAAATTAGATATATTTAGAACAAACTTAACAGCTGTATATCGAATGATTTTTAGTGAAAGGGCAAGAAATTAAACTTAAGTTTTCTTGGGAAAATTTTCCAAACTGAGCAATTTCCACGATTGCATCTGGTGGGGTAAATTGGAAATTAGTCTGCATCGGGACTTTCAAACAAAATTATAATAATCAATTCGAATAGTAATTGTATTCGTCTAGAATTTTACTGCTAGACTTTTAAATATAAAACGAAATATTCTTATCACGTATTTAACTATAGTCGATGTTTGAAATTAATTTGCAAACTGTTTAAGATAAGGTAGTGTGAAAAAAGTTGTTTATGCTAATTTCAAGTGCATCTTCAATGCAATAAATAAACAAACGATTCGAAGACATCATGGCGAAGTTTTTGAATTTTATTAACCTTATACTAATACCATAAATTCATAATTTATAATATTATATTAATATTTTTGGAAACACCAAACAATAATGTCGAGGCAAACTGCAGTGTTCAAGTAAAAACAGCATAAGTGGTGTCATGGTTATGTCAAATATCAAACTATATCATTGATTCCAATTTGGGAAAAAATTAGCTCCACTGTTTGTATTTGAAAAAAGCGAAGAGTAAGAACGGAGGAGATAATTTGGTGTTTGTGAAAGAAACTTTTTAAAGAATTTTAAAAAATGGTCACCAAAATAGATTTTCAATTTGAAAAGGAAACTTGGTGCGGTAGGCATATTTTGTAGGTGATTTACGCCTAGGAAAAAACCTTGCGAAATAGTTTAACCAAGGCAGTTTGTGAAGTACAAACAAATGTAGCACTCGAATTAGAATTTAGTAATAAATAATTAAATGTAATCATGATCGTAAAAAGATGTAATAACATAAATGTTAAGCACGTTCAAAAAATTACATCATTGATCCTTGACAATGACTCCCAATCAACAATATTGAAAACCATTTCCTTTTAATAAAGCTTAATACAGTGAGTCACTATAGGTATAGGAGTGGTTAATTATAGATTTTTTTTTAATTTCTGAAAGTACATCGTTAATTAAATTAACTCAATATTTATATAATTATCTTTACGAAATTTTAAACCACGCCATTTTTTTTCCTTAGAAGACTTGGTGCAATAATAATTATTAAATTCGGAAAAAAGTACCTTAACCGAAATGTTAAAATTAATTGATTTAACTGAAAGTCTAACTGTAGGTTTCCAAATCTAAGGGAAAATCACAATTAACCAAAAACATTGAAGAAAATAAAAAATATCGATAAGGGCTGAAATTAATTAAAATAAAAAAAATGAATTTCGTAAAATATAAAAAGCAGTTTGAGAAATAAAATCCAAAAATTAAAATTTGAAAATCAAAATTTACAATTTATTCTTTATAATAATAAGAAATTAAAGGTTGACTATTGGAAACTTAGAAATATCTCGAGGACACAAGGACTATTTTGGTTGATTTTAAGCACTGATATGAAAATGACTTATCTTTGTCCAATAGTTATTAGCAGAAAAGATAGTGATAAAATGAAGAGGGGATTATAGACTATAAAACTGCCCACCACTACAATTCAGTGCAAATACCACTAACCAGTGTCCAGTGCAGTGCTGAAGACTTCTTTGCAGCCGTCCAGAACATAAACACTGTCTTTACTTACATAGTCATTCCATTAAGGATTGGTTTAAACAAAATAAGGTAGGACACTTTAATTAATATTTAGCCGGTTACTTTATTGATTTAATTGGGCTAAAAATATTTTGCTATTTTCAGCGTCAACTTGAGCTGTTTTTAAGTTCAAAATATTTTTTCTTAAAAGAAATTTTTAAATTTTGATTTACATTGTTAATTTTTATTATTTATGAAACTTTTGTATTTCATTATAAATTATTATTTGTAAATTAAATAAAAAAATAAACACCCTTCTGCAGAATATTTATTATGAAATCTTATTATGGCTTTCATAATAATATCCTGGCAGAAGAGTGTTTATTTTTTTATTTTATTTATCAATTAACCTGCAGTTATAAAATAACAACTTAATAAATTATTGGCATTGGAAAAAATATATGTTTTGAAATTTTTAACTATATTTTTACAAGTCAACTAAGTATGCAACTTAATTAAAATTGCTAGAAATTTAAAGAAAATAATCATTTTATTTTTTTAATTAATTTTAAAATTAAAAAAACTTTGGAAAAAAAATATTGGAAGATTTTTGTCAACATAAATTATTTATATTTTATAGGTATAAATGGATTTAAAGTATTTAGTCTTATTTAGTATTCATCTGTATATTATTTATACAATGGAAGCAATTATTCAATCGGGTTGTTTATATGTAGTATTATTTGTATAATTTTCTTCTTACTTAATTGAAGCTTTTCAAAATACCAATATAATGTATCATATTGAAAATGACGTACAATAAGCTCAAATTCACATTCTGAAAAATAATCAGTTTATAAACAAATATGAATGAATCAAAACAATTTTTATAAATCACATTGTTGTTGATAATCAGTGAGTCGATATAAAAAAGGACAAACATTCTAAATGATAAAAAGTGTAAACTTACCTGGCAATAACAAATTACTGTTTAATTATCGTTTATTAATAGTCGTCATTCATAGTTAGTCATAGAAATTGGATAGTAAAAGAAAATTGAAACCGAGAGGGAAAATATACAATTTGTTCGAAAAAAAATTTAAAAAATTTAAATAATTATATATTAATTTGGTTGCATAAAACTTGACATCTTTCTTTGGTGATGTAATCGCGATATAAAAATGTAAAGGTCGTTTACATGCACATTTTATTGGATAACAAAGAAGTAGGTAATTTTAATGAATTTTTGAAAAATGTTTATTTCATTAATCACATGTCAATTACAGTTTCTTTCTAGTACGGAAAGCCTTGAAAGTTACTACTGGTTTATATTAATTATTCATCATCATTATTATGATAATACAAATATTTGCTGTAGGTTAATGCCTGTCCATCAGCCACTATAATTATCCAGACATCGTTTAAGTTTGGCAATAATTACGTAATTAACTAATTCACCGCTAATGTAATTGCAAGATTAAATTAATAAACTATCGAAGAAAAGTAAAATTAATTAATAATTAAAAAAAAAATTATTAAGTGTTGTAAAAAAACTGCATTTAATTATACTAAATTATTCTATTCTAAGTTTCCCACAATTATTGAAGATCAAAATCAATTATACAAAAAACATCCGCTAACACAAAGTGAATTTAATCACTTAATCGCTAAACGAGACTTGCAATTTAATTGCAAAAATTAATTATAATAACTGAATTAGTTGTTATAGTAGATAAGATGAATTGATAAACATAGAAAAGCTTTGAAAATGAAATAGAAGCTTCAAAGCTTCCAAAAATTATAAACTGCTTGACTTGCACTTTATTGCATTGCAAGAAGTTGCAATGCAACATGAGACAACTCGTCTCTGTGTGAATGCTACTTCGTGCACCCAATAGTCGCACCCAGTGACAAACCTAGTGATTTGTAGTTGCAATAAATAGTTATCTAAACATTCTCTAAATAAAATTTTTAAAATTGTTTATATAACACCGTATAATTAATTGTTTGCTAGAGCAACGGTTTATGAAATTTCCACTCGATAAGGTTATTTAAAAACAACCGAGAAAAGCGGGAATGCTTACGACGTTCAGCATTGAAGTGCACTTCAGCACTTAATCGATAAATAAACTCTTCCTGTAATTACTTAATTTCCTTTTTGTTTGTCCTTATTTAAATACAATTTAGCAATGACATCCCAAGTGATGAATTCCTACAGGTTCATTGAAATAAACACGATTAAATTATTTTTGCCCTTAAAGATCAATAACGGTGGTAATGGTAGTAGAATAACAATATATTAGCGCTTTCCTGTCGCAAATTATTTTTAAGCCTATTTACATTACTTAAACAATGTTGAATAAATAACTTAGGCCTTGCATATTTTACAGATCAAGCTTAAGTGCTTGACCTTTTAGCTACTTAAACTAATTTTATTTATTTTTTATTTTTAGAATGAAGTATATTCTTGCGGCCGTTTTCTTAATTAGTACTGCATTGGCATACCCATTGGCAGAGCAGGAAGAAATTAAACCAGATGTTCCTCTAGTCATAACCGATTATTCTTCCATAGCCAAATCCGAACCAAGCGTTGAAGTCCCAGCAAAAGTACAGCAAGATGAAATTAAGGACATCAGTCACGAAAGCACCAACCAACAAGATTCCTCCGAATCGAACGAGTCCGCTTCCGTAGAATCTGGAGAAAAACCTCAAGAAAACCCACAATCGTTGGAAGAAGCGGTTCCTCAAAAATCAGAAGAATCAGAGAAACCCTTACTCGATGAAATTCAACCACAGGTTTCTGCTGAAGCTCTTCCAGAAAAACCATTAGTGGAACCGGTTCCACAAACTCTTGAGGAAACAAAACCTGAAGAACCAAAACCAGAAGTACCACAACTTAAATCGATCGAAGAAAGTATTGCTTTGGTAATTCCACAAGAAAAACCAGTTGAAGCAATTGTTGCAGAAAAATTACCTGAACCAGATGTTGCATCCAACGAAGCAATTCCCGAACCAAAAATTTCTCTTTCAGAAATTGATAAAGTAATACCTCAGGAATCAGCACCCGTTCCAGTTTCCGCCGAAACAGTGCCACTCGTGGAAGAAGCACCCGTGATTCCTGTTGCTAAGATCGAAGAACCTCTTCTCGAAAACAAATTAGAAGAAGAAAAACCATTGGAAAATCAAGTCGAACAGAAATCATTACCCGAAGAACCAAAAGTAGAAAATTCACTTCTTAGCGAGGAAAAGTTGCCAGAACTTGCCCCAGCTGAATTATTGCCAACATTAGTCGAAGAAGTAAAGGCTGTTTTGCCAGAACAACCAAAACCAGAAATTGTTTTAGAAAGCAAAACAGTACCTTTGGAAATCGCGGAAACTCAACCAGCAGTGGTTGCACCAGTCGAAGAGAAAACACTTCCCGAAGAAACTTTACCAGCCGAGCAAGAAAAAGTTGCTGAATTACCAGCACCTAACAAACCAGAAGAATTACCAGAACTTAAAAAACCAGAAGAATTACCAGCACTCGACAAACCAGCAGAATTACCACAACCAGAAATTAAAATAGACGCACCATTAGAAAAACCAGTGGAAATAGTACTTCCAGTACAATCTTCGGAAGAATCGTTGAAGCAAGCACCAGAAAGCGAAGAAGTATCGGCATCCGTAGAAAAATTACCCGAACCAAGTCCTAGTTCTTGAAAATGTTTAAGTAATTTATACTCGTAAATGATTACAATACTATGTATGTATGACTGAAGAGGACCGCTTGCCCTTTTGTTCACAATTCTCACTTAATTTAGTAATGAATGACTGGGATAAACGGACCTCAAACTATTTATATGTTTAAAATTATATGTATGTATTACCATCTATACGAAAATCCGAAACGCAGATTACTATTTATATTTGTTAAAAAGTCTCAAATATAGTTTTAATTTCGTTAGATTTAATAAGAACTAATTGTAGTTACGTATGATGTAATTAAACAACGACGCATTAATTTTAAGAAAAATCCACACTTCTAGGCATTCCGGAAGTTCGTCAATTACTGTATTACAAAGTAATCACGTTTAATAAAGTTTTATAATAAAATTTTTTTGGTTTATTATTATGACTTAATAAAAAAAAACAAAATTATCAACACGAGAAAGAAGAAATCCCTTTTCCCCAAAATTTAGATTAGGGTCATAGTTTGAAGCAAATAAACATTTTGAACTAACAGTTTTGAACAGAGATAAATTATTATAGAAGGGTCGTATTATTGAATCTTTTAGAAGATCTACTTGATTTTTCCTAACGATCTGAAATTTTCTTTTTAGAACCTAAAAGCGATGGAAGTTCCATCTTCTACATTGTGAGAAAGCGAGACAAGTCGAACTCAAGCATCAACCCCAACATGCAGCTTTTAAAATACAAAAACTGCAAGAGCAGTCTCGATAGACTTTTTTTGTTAAGATACCTACCGTGCAACATTCCAAGGGTTAAAGACTCCCATCTCTTGAATGACCTAAGTCTGTGTAAGAAACTTACACAAACTTGAAACTTAATGAACTTGAGTGGTTATTAATCTTTGTTACCAAATGAAATGTTAATGAGTGAATAGTTCATTGATAGAGCATAATCACAATATACAGTTATATTCTCTTAAATTTTACAAAAAATACATTTGAATAAAATATTAAATTTATGACAGACATTAATTAAATTATTATGTTCAAGAAATAAAAATAAAAAAAATAGTTAAAAGTCGACAGCACATAAAATTGAATTTATTCAAAAAAAGTTGCTATATAATCTACTAATAGAAAAATTATCTATAAGAATTGCAATGCCTTTTTTTAATCTAAAGAGCATACATTTTCGAAATGTGGAAATATAATTTTTAATAGACTTTGGTAACAGATATAACAGACCTGCTAGATAAAAACCATAGCAATATTTATAGTTAGATATGATTATTTAACGTTTTGTATAAATATAAATTTCAAGAAAGTTTCACCGTCAAATAGTACTATATACTATTTTGTGTTCGAGCTTGTCTTTGCAAGTCATTTTGAGAGTAAAATCTTCTCTATGATGTGTAAAAAAAACTTCAGAGAAAATATTTTATTTATTTTGAAAAACTTGCAATTTGCGTGCAATCTTACCGAAGTAAATTAGTAAACTAAATGAACCCCAGATCGAGAAGGGAATCGCAAAATAAATAATTCAATACAAGATTTTCATTTACGAGATATACCTTGGATTTCCTTCAGGGTTGCCTTAGATTTCTCATTCAAAATAGTCGAAGAGCAAAAAAATGTTCATTGCTAGTATTCTAAGATTTCTTTAGATTTTCTTGGTTCCAAGTTAGAAGCAAGAAGAATAAAGAAGCTTATCCTTAAATTTATAAATTTAGAATAAATTTTAGAATTTAAAGAATATTTAAGTTTTTAAAACAAGTGGGGAGATTGTCCATTTTATCTTTGAGATATTCCTAAAAAACCAATACATCTTTATAATTTTCATTTCTATCCATTTTATCTTCCAGATAACTAGAAAAATTTTGTTGGCGAAATGATAGCTCCCCTTCCCCACTTTGAATTTTGAAATCAAAAAAGTCTAAATAGTTTGTATCTTCTTTATTTTCGCTTGTATTCATTTTGTTTCCCAGATATTTCAAAAAATCTCAGTGAAAAATATTTCAACTATGGATCAAAACTGTATAAATTGTTGGTAGCTCCTTTGCTTTTAAGATAACTCAACCAGTATTGAACAGAGTTCACGAATTCTGCTGTCCATTCACCCCATTTCAAATCCATTCATTTTATAGTGTTTTTTAATAGGGAGAAGTGTAAGAAATCCTACAAACCTTCACGTGGAGGAGGGTTATTAAAAACTCCGACATTTTTTAAATATTTACCAAATACCAAAAACTCTTACAGGTTTATCGGAATTTTTCTGAAATAAGCATTTTTAACCATTTAAGAAAATAAAATGTAGCTAAGATAGTGCATTTAAAAAAATTACCCTGTGACTGACCTTATATCCGATGATATAGCTATTATTAAAACTAGGGGAAATAATCAATAGTTTTCTTCTGATTGAAACAATATTGTTCTGAAAATGGAAAAATATTGGATTGTAACTTTTTGAATTTATTGGATTGCTAATGTTGCTAAGGGCCGTGTTTGTAAAAATCATGGTTGGCTGGTTTGATTTTAGTGTCTTGTCATAAAAAAAATTGATAAAATGTTAAATTACGTGCAAATTCAAGCGGCAAAGCCCGTGAAAGTTTGGTTCCGACAAAATCTAAAGCTGCTTACATTAAAGCTTAAAAAAAGACTTTCAGGAGTGGAGAAGAAAAATTTTGGTGAACGGTGTCGACGAATAGTACATATATTGTTTGGCTAGGGATGAAACAAAAAGATTTCAGACCAGACGATTTCGCTGTCGCTCGGGCAGGCAATCCTCACCCTGGTCTGACATAGTGTTTCATTCCGTGCCATACACATTATTTTACATAATTACCTGCAGTGAATCTGAGAGTTTCATTAACTAACCTAACCTTCATAAAATATAAAAACTGTTATTGTCAGATAAGTTGACGGTTAAAACGAGACGGTTTCTGTTCTAAGGAAGAAACCAATTGAAGAGCGTTATTCCAAAACTTCCTAAGTCCAAAATTAAAATTTTGGAGGTTTGGGTGTTATACTGGAAAGTAAAATTAGCTGTATTCACCTATCTATTCTAGTCCGGGAGCCCTGGGCCTTTTTGACAAACAATTAATACTTAATAATAAAAAAAATTAATTAATTTTTTTATCCGATGTCCTCAAGAGCCGAAATCAGCCGGGCCAGTTACGTTCTTCTTTTTACTTTGACCAATAATAATAATAATAATAAAACATTGTAAAACTAAGTCAAAAAAATTTTTTTTGTATCCTTTAGATGTCAATAATAACATACTAAAAAACCAAAACCATTGGATTTTATTTTCCCATAGAAAAAAAATTCCTAATAAAGACATTGAAAAACGTGCAAGTTACCAGACTACTACCTTAAACACCGCATATACATAGTTTCATTAAAACCAGGTTGTACTACAATATTGCTGTCGGTGAATAAGTGGATAAGTTAACATTTCTCAAATAATATTCACTAATGTAGACCATTTGAATTTTTGTTTTGATTTTGCTTTGCATTTTGTCGTATTATTGCTTTCGTTTATATTTTCCAATAAAGCATAATAGGAATTAATTGTTAGCAATTAAAATAATTCTGTTCAACTGTCCAAAATTTCATAATTAAAATTTTATGAAGCGAATAACTTTAATTAAAGTTACTCCAGCCTCAATCCACAGGAATAACTTTTTGCCCTTTTACAGAGACCCATTTTTGTAGAATCCGCTAATCTTTAATTTATTCCTCCTGAACATTTTACTTTTTTTGTGTTGCCGAGTTATTCACGGTTACTACAGATATAATAATAACCTTCCTTCGGCAGTCGGGTAAAAAGCCAGAACACGCTGCTACAGGAGTGTCATATTTTTGGTTAAAAAAATTCGAAGACGCAGACTTGATTAATGAGAAGAAAAACAAAGAGGATAAATGGAAAAACAAAAGAAAAGAAGAAGTAACAGCAATTAGTGAAGAGATAGATACCGCCTGTCAAAGATATAAGAAAATAGTAAAAAGAGAAGAGAATAAAGCTAGGAAATTGAATAAGATAATATGAAACACGATTTCAGACCAGGGTGTTGCCAGCCCTCGCTATCGCTCGGGCAAGCAATCCTCACCCTGGTCTGAAATCGTTTTGTTTCATCCCTAGCCAAACAATATACTATTACATAGTGTTCATAACTTTTCGTTTGCCTTATATAGTTTTTGCACCATGTTTTTTGCCTTCTTGCGTCATGAATTAAACAATATACATCCTGGTTGTTTGGGTAAGATTTACTTACCTACATTGTTCCATATTGCATATAACCCGATAACTTTTTATATTCTAAATTAGCAAATAAAAGAATTAAAAATAATTACGATTTGTTTAGTAATTGGGTTATGTACCTTTAGTTACACGAAACGCCGGGACGTTTCAACGCCAGGACTAACAATTAAAATTGGCAATATTAAGAAACAATGTGGTTTTTATTAACATAGATCGTTAAAATAGAAATACACCGGTCGATTTTAGGTTAGCGTTAGGAATTTTTAAATTTATACTGCCAAAAAAGAGATCCACCGTCTATCTGCCCGTCCACGGACGGGCTTTCCAGCTAGCCAAACTGCCGAAATAACGAAAATGATTACAATGGGATGAGCAGCATTTCGGAAGCTCAGGTGGATTCTGAGGAACAAAGAAATAAGAAAAGAGTATAACAGAAGATCAACCTCGGATCAGGTTTAAGTTAAAGTTAATCATGGGTTTATTCTTACCCGAGTTTTAAACAAAAATAAAAAAAATCTCTTTAAATTGATACTTTTATCGTTCATATTTGTTATAATGGAAAACAGGCATTGGAAAAAATTCAAAATTAAATGTTATTTCTTTTACATATTTCCTACTATGAAACTGTGAGTTTCATTGCATGTCGAAACACGACAATTGCTGATCAACGCGACTGCTAGTCAGAAACTAATTGAAGAGCGTTATTCCAAAACTTCTTAAGTCCAAAATGTTAATTTTTAGATATAATTGATTTTCTATAGCAGCTTACTCACAGCTAGTATTACTAAAATATTTTACGATTTTTACGATAAGGTTAATAATAAAGTATATTAATGTAAATTTAGAATTTATTTATTTATTGTTCTGATAAACAAATTTTTATTTCAAACAGGATTTCAAGTCCATTTTTTAAGTTCATGAACTTAAGATACATTTGGAAAAAATAATATTACTAAAATGGTTCTTCAGCATCGATATCATTGTTTTCTACGATGTCATCATTAATATTTCCTAAATTTTTTAGAGCATTTGTATGAAAATCGCTCTCCTCTTTTGTCAGTTGCAAATACTTTTAAGTTTTATTTTGTTTCTTGCATCTTCCTCTTGAAGAGCATGTTACATCAACATTATAATCAGCACACATTTTATTTAATGAAATACACAGAAATTAAGTAAGAACCTAGCACGTATACTAATTTAATAAACTAATGAATGCATTTTTCAATCAGATTACAATCTTATTAATTTAAAAGCGCAGAAGCCAAGGACTTAGTTAGTTTTGCATTATCAGTGATAATGCATAAAATAGTTTTGGAATACATCTCAAACAATTTGGCTTGTTTTAACTGATAAAAAAAATATTTTTTAAATATGAATAGTTCGGGAGCCCTGGGCCTTTTTGACAAACAATTAATACCCGGCTAATTTTTCGTTATCGGCTTAATTTTACCGAGACGCCCAAGTTTTTCCTCTGCGAAAATTATAGAAACAGGTAGCTAAGCGCGGGTGTAAAAAATGTTGATTTAGTGATTAAAAAAAATTGATTAATACTAGTTAATTTTTTATCTAAATGTTGAGATTATTTTATAAGGAATTGGAAACAACAATTGTCCTACCAAAAAATGGTATAATCAACAGCCCCAACACCCCCCCTCAAACATGTAGCAATTACTCGGTGATAAAATATGATTAATATCTGGCTAATTTTTTTACTATAGATTGGTAAAAATTAGCATAATTAAATGGCCACATTGTTCTACAAATAAATTGGTAGGTTTTCCTAGTCCTACACTCGAAAGTTGTCGAACCCACGGTAATACTTTTTTTTATTAATACCTGTAGGACACTAAAACTACATGATATATTAGCATATTCCCTACACAAATCAACCAATGTCCTACAAAAAAATAGGTAGTTATCGCTAGTGCCATAAAAAATATGTTGATTGAAATAATGCAAAAGCAGCATAAAAAACAATAGTAATTTTCAATACAAGTTAAGGAAACAATGATTTTGCAGCGGGAGATCGGTTGTTTCCGGACGAGCCGAAGGCGAGATCGGAAACCGTATTGAGTGCTGCAAAGAGAAGCTGAGAAGATTTTAGGTCAACCTGCAGTCATGCAAGGAGTCACTGTTCAACCGTAACCTTCAACATCAAAAACTGCCGAAGCCGTCCCTCAGGTTTATTTTCATGATTTAAAAAATGTAGTTGTTAATTTAACCATCAATAAATAGCATTTTAAACTCTATGTAGTTTTACTTTTCACGCACTGGTGCGTGAAAAGTGTGACTTTCATGACATGTGGAGCTTATTGAAATATGAGACTTTTCTTAATGGAGTAATGAAAATATTTTTTTCTCCAACCATATTAAAAGCAGTACATTTTTAATAGCATTACCTCAAATGAAAGTTGACGTTTTTGTTACTAATATAAAAAAGCGTACATTACTAAGCAACACTTTTTTTTACGTGCATTAAAAGAACTTTTTTTTGTTTTAGACCTAAAAACTATGACAACTTAATATAAAATAACAAAAATTCAAGTTACTGGATTTTCACTACACGAATATTCAAACAAAATGTTTGAAGTAATTTAAATTTTTGGTTGGAGAAAAAGTAATATGTCTCATTTGGATTAAAAGTGTCTTTGTTTGACGTGCAATTATTGCGTTCGCTCGGCTCCGCTGGCGCTCCGCCTCGCAAATACGAAAATTGCTTGTCAAACAAAGTTTCACTTTTAATCCGAATAAGACAATGTACTATTTTCAGTTGGTAAAAAAATCGACCCGAGTGTTTCCTTTTTCACCAAAAAATGACACGCTGTAGCAGGAGCCACAGCAGCGTGAAGGGATTTTATATATTAGGATTATAAAAAAAAATAATAAGAACCTTTCAACTTTGGCATTAAAATAATCTAAATTTTTACCAATGTACAATGGGTAAAAAATGAATAAAAACCTAAAACTTCGGAAATGAAATTTCACAAAGTAGACAATCTTTGGAAAAATATTTAAAAAAATAAATCTTTGAATGAGGCGAGTTTTAATAAATTGTTAAAAAATCTAGAACTGTAGAGATCCACAGTAAATTTTTATGGTTACTTTATAAACTAAAATAAAACGAGAATAAAAAATGTATGCCACAAAAGTAGGTTTACAAATACAAATTCCATGTTAGTAGCCAAAATGTCCCAGCCCTTTGCCAGGGACGTGCCTAAGGTGGGCGAGCCTCCCCCTCCCCAACATTGGAAGAAAGTTGGTAATTTTAATTGAAAGTTGGCAAAACTACCAATTAGTACAAACGGCATAAAACATGGCATTCCCTTGAATAAAACGCGAAAAAGCTAAAAAAAGAAAGCTCATTGATCGGTCAGGTACAACTCGGCGCCGCCAATTCGGCGCAGCCAACTCGGCGCCAGGCCAACTCGGCGCCAAAACAACTCGGCGCCGGCTAACTCGGCGCCAAGTAAATAATAAAAATTTTTAATAAAATGTTTGTTAAATCGTTATTGTTATAACTATTTCACATTCAGGGTCGTTCGTAGAGACCGGATTTTAAGCATTTTTGCTTATTGTCAATTTTAAAAGCAGCTCTTTGAAATTTGAGATGTGAACGAATTACATAAAAAGATGTATTTTAACTTATAGTTTTTCATGCTTATTCTGCTTTTTTTGCGATTTCTTGCTTATTTGCTTATACCTGAACTTATTTTATACTTTTGTGCTTATTTTGAACTTATTTTCTAACTTTAAATTGAACTGACTTAAATTAATTTTTAAATTAATCAAAAATAAATTTTTGATACAGAGTTATCCCTAAATTATCAGTCAGTGGCGTAGCCAGTTAATTAGTAATTAATTAATTAATAATTAGTATAAATAATATTAATTATAAAAATAATGTATCGTAGTTAAATAAAATATCGTTTTCTAACCTAAGCTTAATCGGCGCCGAGTTGTCCTGGCTCCGAGTTGGCTTGGCGCCGAGTTAGCAGCGCCGAGTTGTCCCATCCCGCTCATTGATATACTGCGAGGAACGAAATCGTTGGCAATTTTACGACTGCTCCCCCCTCATAAAAGTTGGTTCGGCACGTCCCTGCCCTTTGCAGTGACATAGTTGCTAATCGAGATGGTAATGACTGAGCATACTTATATTGTTACACTCATTTAAAATAATATGAAGATTAGTTAAATTTCTGGGAGATCCTCCAAAAGTTCTTAATTTTAGCAGAGACCTATAATTTTCTACAGAAAAAAGATTTTCACTTTAGGTGGCTAGTCTATAACGTTAACAATAACATCAGTAAGACAATTGATGATAATTTTAGCATGGAGTGTAGGAACATTATCCTGCTGCAGGATTAAATCATTACTAATGAATCAGTTACCTTCAGGTATTACTACCTCCATTAAAGAGATTTAAATACGTCGTAGCATTGACTCTTCCTTCCAATACTTCAATTTTTTTAGCCCTGCTAAACACATATCACCCCCAAGTAATTAATCCCTTTTATAATGATTTTAGTTTGGGTTCGGTGCAATTATATGAGTAAACTTACAAACACAGTTCTTTATATATAAATAAAAAAACATAAAAAAACCGAATAGCTCGTGAAAAAAAAACTTCTCAGAATAAAAATCTATTGCTACTTACTTGACCTGTTAGCATGAGACATGTGATAATTCCTAAACTCCACCAATCAACCGCATGGCCATAAGATTGCAAACTTTCAATTTCTGGAGCTGAAAAGAAACAAAAATCACTTACCTGAAACAAATTATTACTTTGTGATAAATTTTGCATAATTATAATTCACGGGTAATTTCTCCGACTCAAACTAGAAATATTTCTTCAAGTTTAAATTCTAGATATATTAGTAAATAAATGTAGATATTTTTATAGTAATATTTTATTAATCTAACACTCCTAGTATCAGTAGTTGTGGTATTTTACAAAATAAATTAGTCTTTTCATATTATCAATCACAACATTTATATATCAACTAATTATTCACAAATATGTACATCATTAATATTTATAATATCAAATCTTCTTTAAAAAATAATTAAAAGATTTTATATTATATGTTATCTACAAATCTAGGTGGCTGAAAATACTCTTAAATAAGCACAGGTGCACAACTAAAAATTGATGTGTTTATTAATATAAAATTCATTTGTTCATTAAAATAATTACACGATAACAATAATTGTTTGCTCTTATTTATTAGAACACGTTTTACGCTAAAATAAAACAGGTAGAAAACTTCTAGATATAAAAAATTTTAATATTCTTAAACATTACTTGGTACATCTACAATTTTCAATATACAGAAATAATGGAATAATTTATAATAAAATTGTCGCCGCGTTATTTCCGATTTATTTTGTTTACATTAAAATTAAAATATTTTTAAGTAGTTCAAGATTAGATTTTAAGGACATACCATGGCAAGTTAAAAAATTGATGTGCTGTGACATAAAAGGTTCAGGACCTTGTTAACCATAAGATGTAATAAAAATTATAAACAAAACATCACTCAGATTTTTGAGCTGTACGATTTACATTGATTGCATTATTTTGGTATAAAATATTTGAAAGTATAAAAATAATTCGTTGCATGCATTTTGTTGCTTGCCTGGAACATACAAACATACATCTATTCATGCTTATAAATAGTAAACAATCAAAAATTCAAGACGCACAATTAATTATTATTAAAAACTAAATCATCAGGTTAAATATTTCATCAATTTCGTACTTCACAAGAACACAAGAAAATCTAAACAGCAAAATTACAAAAAATTTAGGAACTACAAATTCATTTACAAAAAATTCACTATCGAAAGTGTCGAAACAATGGCGACAAGTGCAATTAGGAAAATACACGCTGCAACTTCACAATATTCCACAAGAAAAAGAGGCTAGAAAATTCACAAATAAATTATCAACACAAATATAAAGATATATATTTCCTCATTAGCAAAAGAAAAGTTTAAACTCGGAAGAATGCCTGATAGTAAGTAGTAAAATTGGTTATACACCACCATAGATAAATTTGAAAACATGACAAACCTTCTTTTAGTTCGATAAACCCTACCAAGTTTGTAGTGTCACTACAACTTTGTACTATTTCAACTCATTTCGTCTGCACAGAAACCTTCTCAAATTATTATTATCACAGCGTTAAAATATCAGGTACAAATCAAAACAGACGACAATGAGAGAAAAATTGCGGTTACAAGCTGCTCTTAAGTTTGTGTTTGATTCAATTTTAACACATAATGTTTTTCTCACAAAATTCGTGTGTGAAGTGGAGTACTGCTGCAATTTTGCCCCTAATAAGCAACATGGATCGAAGATAAAATAAACAAACTACACCCCATTCAAATTTTTGAAATGTTGATAGAGAACGATTAAATTTAACACACTTTAGCATTGGTTTTTTGGCAGTGCTCTTGCTAAGACACAAATTTTATGTATTACGAGATATCAATTTGTGTACAAACCAATTTTACCAGTGCACACTAAAATTGGTTCTAAGGGAGCTAAACTTGATACCTACACAAGAAGACACAAAAACTTATTCTAAACATATTTACTAGGTTCTCTTACATTTTACAGCTTTTTATTAGTTTTCCAGTGGAAGAAAGTTGTCAGCTACATGAAATATTGTCAAAAATATTAAAAAATGCGTGTCGGGAGACGTTTAATTGTTTGCAAAGCTAATCAAATGACAAAAAATTCGATATTGATTAAATCTATTTCAACAATTTTTCTTCAATTGCCATTGAAGAAAATTTCAAGATAAGATCCAACAAGGAGATACAATCAAGTTTGCCTAGGGAAAATTTGAAGCAACAAAAAGCAGCACTTGGCTCAAGTTCATTTGATTATCGATGCTTTTTGTTGCACTCGGTGCTGCGATTCACTAAGGAAGAACATGCAGCCGCCATAATTTAAAAAAACATATAAAATAATTTCAATGGTTTTAATTTACAAGGCTATTTTTAATAAAATTTTTCACAGCGGAACCTACGTTAATACCTTCGGACGGACCAGGTATAGAGTGAGAGAATCTAAAATTATAAGGTTGTATGTCTTCAAACGTTAAATCATAAATGTACGATAATTCGTCCCTAGTTGCAACTTTAGGTACATAATGGTCTTTATTTATCTCTTCGTTAATGAACAAGATTTTTTCGGACAAAATTTCGCCAACACGTTCTCGAAACGAGTGGCGCTCATCTTCTCTATTGACTTTTATTACAATAAGCTTCGTAGTCCACACTTCCCATGGGATGCACGGTGCTTGAAAGTTCCATTTGGTAGGTCTTTTTTGATAAAATTCTAAACTAAATTGACCGACGAAGGATTTATTATTTGTACATTCATTATTTGATCGTAACAGTTCCGTAAAACCTGCTATTTCTCGCTTAATAAGCCTATCCAGACTGTCCGAGCTCAAACGAGCATATGTTAAATCTATAAAGTCACAATTGACATCGGTGTAACCAATTACACTCTTAGTGTGAGTTGAACCGTGGTAAAGCGACTTCCCTTCAGTTCGTAAAAACATTATCGTATGAATTAAACTCAATAACCCTTCCTCGACTTGACGGCCTTCCACTTTCAAATCGAAATTTACAGTTCTTACATTCATATTGTAAAATCACTACACAATCACAAACTTCAAAAAAACTAAAAATAATCGTTTACACGTTTGCACAATTCAGATTAAGAATGAAAATGGCTGGTAACTAAAAATTTTACCAAAACAGTTTGAGAGTTCTATGGCAAAATAAATAAAAAGAAAATCTATTCATAAAACAGCAACAATATAAAATCACAGCTAAAACCTGAGTTGTATTATTTGCACTTAAAACCTCCAGAAACACAAAAATTATGTTCTAAATCATATAACGTAATAAAAATCTTTCTTTTCCTTAATAAGTAACAGTTTATAATGTCATACCCATATAAAAACGGGTGCCACACACCATACGAGTTTTGCTACCGTAAGGTAACCATTCGGCAAGACCAAAATCAGTAACTTGCACGTGACCTTCACTGTCGAGCAAGATGTTTTCTGGTTTTAAGTCACGATGAATTACTCCAGCGTTATGTAGAAAATCTAAATTGAAAAAAGAATTTAAGTAAGGTAAAAAAGTAAATCTCAAGACTTACCCAAAGCTAGAGCAATTTCAGCAACTAAAACCTGAACCAAAACAGTAGGCAATATTGAATATATTTTCAATATGTTAAATAATTCTCCGCCTTCCAAAAATTCAGTAACTGAAAGCAATTTGTTAGTTTATCATTTATAAAAGAAAATTACGCTTACCTATACACAATTTCTTTTTAGTTTGCCAGTGGTAACAGCAATTAACAATAAACGGATTATGACCACAAACGCGTTGTATATGAACTTCTGTTTTAACCTCTTCAATTGAGTTTTCTTCTATGATCTGGAAACAACTTGGTATTAAAAACTAATTAAATCCAAGCGAAAGTATACAAACCTGCGATTTGGATAAAACTTTAAGGGCAAACAATTTGTTGGTTTCAATGTGTTTAACTTGATAAACTTTGCCAAATGATCCTTGAGCTATTTCTTTCAATATGTGAAAACTATGTTGGTTAGTTTTAGAATGAACGGGAAAGTCAGGTAAAAATGCTAGTTGCAATTGGGTAATAGGCCAAGTTGTTTTACTTGGTAAAGATGGTATTGTTGCCGATTTTTGCCACCTAGAACATAAACATGTTTGAAACTTATTATCATAATCCATACAATCAATAATAATTATGCGTTTGTTTACTAATGACCTTGTTAATTTTGCAAACATCTATCAGCAAATTTAAAATAATATTTGCTTTGATTAGCACCAATTCATCATTGCATATTAAACAAAATTCACAAATTATGTTTAAATTCATATATATTGTGATTTTCTAACAACCAATCAAAGTCATTGGCCAACTCAAAAATAAACAATAAATTGTTTTGAATTTTTTTTCAAAATTACCACGCTTGCATGTCAAAATGGTGCGGTTCGATGATTGCTTGATATCATTGATTTGACCTCAAGTACCCACAATACGCAATTTCTAGTGCGTGTGATATAGGCCACTTTACATAATAGCGGACCGATAATTTTTATCTTAATAAAATGTTTCACGCTGTAGCAACCACATTGAATGTGGTCAAGGCTTTGACCTTGAGACTGTAAATACACTCTTAAATAATTTCTCTATTTTCGTCTAGTAGTATTTGAATAAAAAGCTCGTCAAGTCGACAAAATGAAATTTTTATGTATAAATCTTACTACTAAGGTCAAAGATTATCAACTTACTTTTAAAACGGGAAATATAATTTTGTATAAAAATGTTCTTGTTATAATATCTGCATCTTTTCTATAAAACTGCGTCTCTAAATCGTTTTCTACGACATTTTATCTTTATTTTGTTAATAGACTTGAATAATTAATCTTCAGGTACGTAATCTTCCGTCTCTGAATGCAGTCATACATCATTAATTTTAAAAATAGTTGTAATACTCTGGTCAAACTACCTAACAGTAATACTATTTTAGAGTTTATTATTTGCAAACAATGAACACAAAGAATTAAACATTTAAGCTTAGTAATTTCAATGAGCGATACCCAGCAGATATCCATGCAAATGGTATTATGAGAAACAGTTAAATACACACGTGCAGACTAGGGAGTGGGAAACCGCGGTTCTATCCCTGGTCACACCGAATACACGCTGTGATCCAGTTGTAATTTACTATTTATAGTTTATAGGATATAATATACTCAAATCTTTGAGTATTAAATAATAGTACAGTAAAAGCCCTCGTATCCGAAATGAACGGGACCCATTTCCGTTCGGATAGGCGAATGTTTCGGATAAGTGGAAGGTTGAAATTAATACCATAACATAGTATATCCATGACAAATACAATAACAAATCTGCAAACATGGTATCATATTATTCTTGATTACGATAAGAATTTATTCTTATCACAGCAAACTTGATGATTTTATTTAAATATACAAATTTTGTAAAAAGAATTACACCTTTTTGGCAAAAATTTTATTAGATATCTACAAATAATCTTTAAAATAATTTTATATTTTAGAAATAAAATTTATAAATAAATAACAAAATTGTCACAAACGCGTTACAAAATAACAAAACTATAGGAATAGAATATAAATATTTTATTTTGAGAATAATCTTTCTTTCAAATTTAAATTACTATTTATTTTTATGACATTAAAAATGCTGTTGGTTTTATTATAATGTAAGCATTATAACGTAGGTAATCAATCCGTCTACCCACAAGTGTTCTCCTTTGAGTCGCGGCGTGATAAAGCTCACAAGCATCTTTCGGTTGACGCGATAAATTCTAAGAATTTTCGGATACGAGGGATTCAGATATGAGGGCTTTTACTGTATTTCTAAAAGATCAAGTTAAAAACAACTACCAACTACTCAAACTTAAAGTGATCCTCCCTGCATACTTAGCATTTATTCTATTACTGCACTTGAAATTTATTTATATTTTAGTTTTGGCAAATAAAATATTTCTCTTTGAAGGTAAAAACTCAAAATTTTGGTATTCAACAAAAAATTTCCTCAAAATACGCCAACTCATTAAAAAGCCAGAAAAGCCTACCAACACTGGTGCATGTTACAATCAATACTAAACTTACTAATTATCAAACTATTTTTTAATGAAAACGGAAATTTTGAGAAAACCAGATTTTTTCCATAATAAAAATGTTATAAATAACAAAATATATATTTCAACCAACGAACTTATTTATGAAATTTTCATAAATACAATGAAAAAATTCATTAATACAATGAAGAAATTAATAGTATTTATCATCAAAAAATTTGAGTGTCTCAAAGTGATTAAGGTTTTTAGAAAAATCTTGGTTTTGATCTCATTTTAAAACTGGGGTGCACATAGTGCGTTAACTCAGAAACACATGAAAAGTTTAGATTGGTACATAGTTAAACAGTAGGCCCAACTGAATAACTGCTCGATTCTTGTTAAGGTTAAAAGGTAACTAGTCTATTAAAATTAAATGCGTGTTTGCTTATCTTTTCAATATTATAACGAGATCAATTTTAGACTGGTAAACAAGGAAACACGCACACAATTACAATCGTTCGACAGGTATATTTGATAATAGTTGTTACTGGATTGTGAACAGGAAATGAAAATGAACTCGACTTCCTATAAAACATTAACAAGATAATTATTATACAAAAACATAAAAACAAACAAATATTTCCTGACTTTTCCTGACCAAATTTGTCCAGTTCTAAATTTTCTGACTTTTTCAGATATTCCAAACGAGTAGAAACCCTGTTTTAATTTTAAGATATTTTTGTATTATAAATATTCTATAATTATTCCGCAAGCATTTTTGAAGGGTCTATGATATCTGAAGCTAACGTGGAACTAGTAAAAAATAATCCTGGAAAAAGGTAAAAAACTGATTACAGCACTTCGTGAAGTCTTAGTAATTCGCCGAAGTGTTATCAAGTATTTGGTTAATCAGGCTGCGCCTTCATGTAATTCAAAGTCAAGAACAAAAGTTTTACAGGGAAATCCTAACCCGAATGAATCATCATTCTATCAATGCTGTTACAACATCCAGCCAAAGTTCATGAAAAGCATGAAATTTTTCAATGATGAAATGTAGGAAAACTTTTCAAATTTATAATAATTTGAGTTTATTGATACTTTTTTCTCGATGTTTGAAAATTCATGAGAGGGTAACCCTCCTTCACCCTTGCATAAATTTAAAAATATTTCACAATATTAATGTTGGAGCCTGGATTTAGTAATTATGTACTTTTCGGTTGGAGAAAAAGTAGTTTGTCTCATTTGGATTAAGTGTCTTTGTTTGAAGTGCAATTATTGCATCTGCTCGGTTTCGCTGGTGCTCTGCCTCGCAAATGCAAAAATTGCGTGTGAAACCAAGTTTTTCTTTAAATCCGAATAAGAGAATAATTTACTATTTTCCAGGTACCTACTAGAATATTTAGTGTTTGAGATGAAAGTAGTAATAAAAACTGACACAAAAACGTACAAAACGTTTTGGAAAAAAATTTCAATTTTAAATTGACCTAACTGTACATTTAATATTGTGACAGCTGTAGAACCCCTCTTTAGGATCGACAGCGTTAACTCATTAAATTTTTCAAAATTGCAACAAGCAAAAATGTACCTGCCTTTATTGCGGCAGAAGATTAACCCTGCAGCATCTAGAAGTTAAGATTAAAATCCTATGCACTACAAAGTCAGTACTTGAAAAATATATACAATTGCATGAACAATAAATTTCACCAACAATTTGTATTGTGTTATTTCAAACAAGATGCGACAAAAATAGAGCATATTCCAATTTTACCACTATATTGTCTGCAAGCGTGCGCAGTACAGGCAAATGTATTTTTAATTTTTTGGATAATTGTTAAATTTTGCAGATTAACTAGTTGTGTTAGTTTCGTCCAAGTCAAAAATTCGAAATTATCAATTATTTCACTTTCTAACAAAACTCTAACACTCTAACAAAAATTTTGTAATAAATTTTATCCTTAGATCATATATATTACATAATTATAATATATATATCATATATATGATATAAGATTTTATCACTTAAATAAATTTCCCCTCGCCGAATCGACGTAACATGGATTAAAATTTGTTTAATTGCTTAAAAAGTATGTATAATAATTATGATACCTGCGATACGTAAATAAATATTTAATTTAATAATAAAAAATAATTTTTTTAAATATTTTTAATAAATTTTAACACTTAAATAAATTTTCCGTCGCCGAATCAACGTAGTCGAATTTTCTGTCGCCGAATTAGAATCGCCGAATCGCTTTCGCCGAACTGCGGTCGCCGAAACGACATGTACCGTGAATAATCACATTCAAAAGAAGTATTTGTTTATTATAATTTTATAATGATTAACTAAAACACGAAAATTAAAAATTAAAACATTTTTTCGTTTTAAATCCTCAAAATACCTTCACATATTTGTAATGCGATTTAGGTCAATGCAGAGAATTTGTATTTTTCTATGAGTTCTAAAAAAGGAAAATAGCCCTCACTGGATCCGCCACTGATTTTACATTATTGATATAATGTACTTCAAGACTTTGAAGTGAAACATTAAATAGATTTGGAAGTCTTAAGAAATCATAAGAATCTTTTAGAAATTCTTAAGGAATATCTTACTTTGAAAACTTCTTTGATTAAATTTTGGATGCACTAACCCTCGGAAAATTGATCGCAAACGACATTTTTTTAAGTAAAGTATGACATAAAATAAATTTTTGAAAAGCTACCGAAAACAATAAAAAGCAGTAAAGAAAAAAATATTTAAAATAAAGTTAAAAAAATAAAGACTTACCATGAAAACACAAAATATTAAATTGAAGAGATGACGTGATTTTTAGTGAATTGTTAAAAGTAAAATAAATAAGAATTTCTTAAACGGCAGTGCCGTTAGATCAAGTCCCATAATGCACTGCAGTCTAGTTTGACTTTTAATTTTCTTCACCCCTAGTTATCTCTAAAGATAACTCCTAGGCTAAGAAAGTATTAGAGAAATTAATCAGTATAATCAATCAGTCAAATAAATGTTTGTTTATGTTATTGTCTGATTGGTTAATTATCTAGTAAATTCATAATGTAAGAGATATTTTACAGAAATTGGGCATAAGTGAATGAAAAATTATTTTCAAAAAATCTGAAAATTTGCTTAAATGATCCTCAGGCATTACCGAACAGCATACAAAAACCCCAACCGTCAGCATCATTGTTTTTCGATAGTAATAAAATATGTTTAAAGATCATTGCGTTTATAAGAAATTCGAAACAAATCACTTATTTTCATATAAAAAGTTAATTTTCTTAGGTTATAATTTATTGCTATAAGAAAAAATATAAATCATTTTATTTATCTTTAATATTCCAAGTTTGATTTAAAAAAAAAATCCTCAAACTTCAGATATAATATTTAAGCCAATTTTTAAATACAATAATTTTGGCTAGATTTCAGCAAAATTTTGTTAATATTCATAATATGACTTACGACTTTATTACTATCCAAAAAACAATAACCTCGACATTTGCAATTTTTAGAAATTTAGCATATTATTCAGCTTGAGGATTGTTTAAGCCGATTTTCAGACTTACAATACTTTTTCAAAATCAAATGCTAGAAGTCCAGGGTTAATACCTTGAATTTCAAAGTTCGTTCAGCCAAATTGTTAACTTTAAATGAAAAATATGTAAATTTGGCTAAACGAATTACTATGAAATTTAAGATCTAATTAGAGAAATGTGTGCTTAAATTCACAAATATTTGTGTACTATTAAACAAAATTTTTAAATTCTGCTTGTCTTTTGTATTCTGAGAGATGAAATTTTCGATATAAGAACAGTCACGTGAACGGTAAACAGATGGTACAGTATTCTTTATCTGTTTTTTAACCATGGAGTCATACACATCACACTTCATAATATGAGTATGATCCGGAACTAAAAACTTGAGATTCACAATTACATTTGGATTTTCAATTTGGGTTTTACCAATGTGATCGGAATAAAAGGTCACCTAACTTTTTAATAACGGTATAAGCAAGATGCGATAGTCTCCTCCCTTGGAAGCAATAGATTCATGCCACACATACTTTGTTAATTTCCCGTAGCATTATAATGAATAAGTAACTATATATACAATATTATAACTATAAGTCGATAACTGTATAGAATACTACTGAAAAAACAAAATAAAATGTTATGGCTAACTATTTGTCTAACTTCTTTACCTGTGGCTTGGTCTTGGTGCAACTTCTGTTTTAAGTTTTCATCTTGATTACCTAATAGATCACTAGTAATTTTTATTTGCATACCAATGGTATCACATTTTTTGAAAGATATTTTCATATTATGAAACTACCTCTCATACAATGTTCGACCAACAGGAATACTTCTTTCTTTCTTATTTAAATCATACATAACCCACAGATTTAAGTGAGATGGAAAGCACCTTTTATCATTAAAAAGACTCTCATATGAGAAAAGATTTAATATGTTCCTGTACATCTTAAATTTTCTTGTTAGATGTTTTTTTTACATTGCTGATCGTATTTGGGATACCAGCAGCACTATAAGTCTTTTGTTATCAAAGACACTCTTCATAAACAACTCTTTTTCATCATAGGTTTTACAAAAACAGTCTTTACATACTGACAATTGAGATTGAACAAAAAAATTATCTTGGAATTATCTTGAAATTTGGAGTCCAGCATTAGTACTACCACATCTTGCGTGGTCGTCCTGAAAGTCTTCTGTAGACCAGCCTGTAATTCTTTCATTGTGATTTCTCGACTGTCACATTCTTGATATTATTCATGTCCTCATATGCTTGCCTTATTTGTTATTTCTTACATTATTTGTTAAACTAAATCCAATTACAGAAGGTAGTCCATATTACAAAATTTTTGCAAAGTATTTCAATTACTTATCAGTGAATACAGTAGAACTCGACTGATGTGCAACTCGATTTATGCACATCTTGATCAATAGCAGGTTGCTATTGGGTTGCTATTGCAACTATTGCAATAGCTATTGCTATTGCAGGTACCTGCGTTACACATTTTTTTAGTTAGCACCTCCGGTCACATTTAAAAAAAAACAGACAAAAGACAAACAGAATTCATAAATATATAATTATATTAGATGTTTATTGTTTTCTAAATATGCCTTACCCCAAATATCATCAAGTAGACAATTAGATACAGTTGCTGCTTTTGCAGCTTGTATATTATACACTTTATGCTGTTGGATATATTTGTATCAAGAATCATTTACCTATGCTATAGACAGATTATCTACAACAAGCTTACAGCAAAGTGGCTATTTAGATATTGCTATTGATTAATATTTATATATTAACTTGGCCATTGGGGATATCAATTACAAACATTAAATTGTCAACTGTGTTACTTGTCAAAGTGTTGAAAACACCTAAGTTAAGAACATTGACATGCACTTCATATTTTGTATCTTATCTTAATAACACATTAAAACTAATCAATTCTTACCAGGAACCTTACAATGATTTTTTAAGAAGAAATAAATAGCTTTCATATTAAGAAAATTTGAAAAGGTTCTCTAGGTAATACGTTTGGCTAATGTCAACTAATTTACTAACGTGGCAGTTCACTTATATCTTTTCAGTGAAATTAAATTGATATTATTAAGAAAGTTGAGCGATTGATTTTGTTTCCACAACAATCACTTATCACACGATTATTGAAAAAGTTTGACCAACAGATTCAGTTTTGCAAATGGTGCTAGCTGCACAATCATATTGAAAATGTTTTTAGTCGAGATAAACTGTTTCAATTTAAAATAACAAATATGTAAACCTTTTAATCAATTTTAAGTTCATTCACTTAAAGCGTGTAGTAAATAAATAGTTCAAAAATAAAATATTTATTACTTGAGCAAAATTTTGAAATTGTGATTTTAGTCATATTGCATGGTTTGTATGCAAATTAAAAATGGATATGAACATGATGTAACATAACAAGTAAAAAAATTAGGAAACAAATTTCATAAAACATAAATCAATTATTGCAAATTTTCACAATTACAACATTATCCTACAATGCAATTGAAAAAGTTTGATCTAATTCTTGGATTTTGAAAAGTAAAAAGTAATGATGACATTGCCTTAACCTTATTTTATTTGGAATAACAAAGAAAGTGGTAAAGGAAAACAAAGCACTACCTTAATTTTCGATACCAGGAACGAAGTCGACCAGCACTGGAAGTTGAGTAAGAGCTTGAACCACTAGTGAAGGATCCCTTAGAATTATTTAACGATTTGTGATTACTCTGAAAAATTTGTTACATGTGCTTAAGTATGACGCAAAAAATTATAAATAAAGGTTAGAAAAATTAATAACAATCTACCTGTTTGAAACCTTTATGGGCTTCCAAATCTTCTTCTTGTTCTATACTATGAACATTTGTTGTGGGATTGATATTTCCCATGTAAATTACTAGCAGTTACTAGTTTAATTATTACTGTAGCATAATTTTCTCTGAACATTTCCTTAAATCGTGATTTTCTGACCTCAATATGTAGGTAACAAAACCTTTGTGATTTTTTTGGTAGCTGTCAATCACATATCGCATTTATTTTTATCCCGTTTGCAATTAACTATATAAATCTCTCACAACAAATAAAGATAGCAATTTACGTAGTAAACAAATTTATTGTTTAACCAATTTAAGTTGCTTGTTACAACGCCAGAGCGCAATTACAATGTTTATCTACCAACTTTAGGCAATTTTTGTTATACCAAAGAAACGAGTCATGTGATTTATATTTAATTTAATTCGTGCTACTCTTATCGTCTGCAACGATTTGCACTATCTTAATTGGAACGGACTGAATAGTTCAGATCAAAGGTTAACAAAATTTGCTGCTCAGATTCCGAATATAATTTTAATATTAGAATCGTAAATTGTGATTTCTAAAAATCTTCCAATATAGATTTGACAGAACAACACCCACTTTTAAAAACAGCAGGTGAAATGTCAAATGACAAGTGAATAAGAGGTTACTGCAATGTTGCTGATGTTATTCAATTATCAATCGACAAATTAGTAATAAATTAAGTTAATCGAGTACCTCTAAGGTATGGTTGTACAAATGTTAAGAGGTTATTTTAGTTAAAGTATTTCAATTTCAACAATAGATATTTCTTAAAATTTTAAAATGGAGGAAGTTGGAGATCAAAATGCACTTGATAACATAGATAATGGTTTGTATAGATACATAAATTTGTTTAATTTTGATTTAACATATTTTTCTGTTCAGATTTACAAATTAAGGTTACCCAATTGGAAAGCGATAACAAACGACTTAGAGGTGAATTTGATAGTCAACGTGCAAAATTGAAAGATCTGTTTCTACAAAAAGAAGGTAAATATTGGATTTCAGGTGATTTATTAAATTGATTTACAAGTTGTAGTTGAATTAAAACGTAAAAATGATGATAATTTAAAATTACTTGATGAAGTTCAAAAGCTGAACCGAGAACTAAACGAAACAAAGAGTCAGCTTACTCTAGCTCAGTTACAATTAGAATCTAATGACGAAAACATTAAAGCACAAAATGAAATAAAATCTTTGCAGCTGTTAGTACATGGTAAGGATTGTTTTAATTCTCTAATTTCTAATGTTTTACTTCTGTTTGTTTTAACAGAGACGGTCGAAGAATCTAGTACTTGTAAATCAATTTACGATATGGAACTCAAAAAGTTGTACGGTATCATACAGCAATACGAGACTGAAATTCGTGAACTCAAAGCTGAAAATCAATCTCCACATCACACAGTTCAGGTATTTTTTCTTTCAATTTTCTCATTCATACAAACACTATTGTTACCTGAAATTTTGTTCTTTACTTATCTTTCAAATTTAAGTTCCCATGTATTTTCACTTCAAAATTGGATGCTGTATCCGAGATTCCCATCTTTTGGCAAAAATTCTACACTAAAATATTAAATTTTTTGAAAATTAAAGAAATTGTTATTAATCTTTTTATCTAATTCAATCTCATTTAGTTATATGATTTTTACGATCGATTTCAAAAAACTTAAACGTTATGATTTGTTAACAATAACAAATTGTTTTTAGAAACATTTTCGTGTTTAGTCTAAAGCAAAATATAAAATAAAATTATCCACATAATTTCGTCAGTCATTGTAATTTATGCTATACTGCTTTACATTTAGGTTAATATTTCAAGCATATTATCTGTTTATTGCTTATTATCAAAACATTACCATAATAATTTATAATTACTATGGTAAATAACTTCACGTGAGTGAAATAAGTAGTCTAGTTATTTAAACGTGGTTCTTTTATAAAAAATGTCTAAACTCCTAAATTGTATCTTCACATTAAAAGTAAAAACAATAATTGGCTAATAATGTTGATGTATTTTTAATGTATCTTTTCTTTAATAGGAACAAAGTAGTATGGCTCCAAGTGTGATGTTAAGTGCGGTAACAAAAACTTTAGTAAGAAAATTGGGAGCAGAAGCGTTTACTTCGCAAGATAATTTAGAAGACAGTATGCGTAAGGTAGATGATGATGATCATGTAGGTTTTTTTTTATTTTTTTTATTTTGAATCATTTAATTTATTTTAATTTTTTTTACCAACGTTTTAAAACTCTCTTCTAATTTTGTAAAGGCTCAAGAAGATGTGGAAGTTTTACGTTCTCTTGTAGTACCTTTGGAAGAAGAAATTAGAGCTCTGAAAGATAAACTTCGTTCGACAGATGAACAGTTGCAAAAATGTCAACTATGTAAACATTTCCAACCAGAGGTAAGAACACTTTTATAGTCTAGTATTTAAAATTTTTTAATTTACTTTAATTTAGGTTCATTCTAAAGATCCCTCTTCGAATAATTTCAATCAGTCGTCGTTAGATGCTTTTAAGTATCCAAAAGACTTACATAGTCCTGTTATACCATGTGATATGTGTAGTAATTACGAAGCACAACTAGTAAAAGAGCAAAAAAAGTCTGAAGATTTACACCTGAAAGTTTTGGCTGCCGAAAAAGCAGCTGATAGGCATAAAGAGGAGCTGCTGAAAGAGATTGGTTTCAGAAAGGAAATCGAAGAAAAATGGAATGAAAAAAAGGAAGAACACAAATTACAAGTTGCAGAACTGACTACAAGAACTGATTGTGCCGAGCAAGATTTAAAGGAGTTGCAACAAGTGTTCAAACAAACCTGTGGAGAAGTTAATCAACATCTACTGCATCTGACCGACGAAAGAGAAAAAGTTCATCAAGAATTGGACAAGTGAGTAACCATAAATGAATTATTTTGGAAAATTGGTTTTTCTTCTTAGGTTACAGAGAGAAAATGAAAATTTAGTTGGCAAGTACAGCATACATTCTCAACAGTTGCAAAGTGAAATGATTAACTTGCCCGATACGGTTGAGGTGAGTAAACTAAAATTATTTCAACATTAAGTTAAGCTTGTTTTTTAAACTAGGAACTGCAAGAAACAATTTTAAAAGTGCATCAAGAATTAATTATAGCTAAAATTGGTAAAGAATCAGTCGAAGAGCAGGCTAATGATTTGCGATCAAATATTAAAATACTAGAAGATAAATTCATTAATGAACAACATCGTCGACAAGAAATTGAAATTAGTCTTAATACTGAAAGCAATAACTTGAAGTAAGTATACATGTTTGTTTATATCAATTACAGTTTTAATTGGATTTGCTGTAGATCTGTCACAAATCACTATGACGTGGAAAAGAAGTCACATCTAGTAACTATTGAAAAGTTGGCTGAGTTTGAGAGAAATCATAAGGAAAATCTGATAAGGATCGAAGAACTGCAAATAACAAAGGTACATAATACTACTGATTTTTTCGTACTGCAATTAGAATGAAACTAGTAAACAATTGAAGAGTACACGGGAATAACGATCGGAGTCACAAGTTTTATATTTTGCACAAATTACAATTAAAGATTTACATACCCACAGATGGGTATGTAGTATTTAATATTTAAAAAATGTTTTGGCGTTGGATTATCTATCTTCTATCAGATGACATTAACAGTTTATTTTTCAGCAAAATTGGACCCTGATCGTTATTCCCGTGTACTCTTCAATTTTATGCCATTTTTTTCGTATATTAACTGATTTTTTTTAATAAAGGACGTAATAATAGCATTCTTTAATTTTTGACATTCTTTCTACCCTTAACAAAATAAATTTCTTTTAGAGACAACTCGAGGATAAAATCAACGAATTAAGATCAAGAGTTGGATCGTTGCAGCAAGAATTAGATAATAGTGAAGCAGTGCAAAAAGATTTTGTAAAATTATCACAGAGTTTGCAGGTTGGATATAACTTTTATTGAATGTTCAAAGAAATATTTATTAATGCATTTATTACTTATAGGTTCAGTTGGAAAAAATTCGTGATTCTGATGCTCAAGTCAGATGGCAGCACGAAGAAGATACTGACGATTGTCCTTCATGTAGAAATTCATTCTCAGTTACTAAACGTAAGAAATATAACTGCCGCCATTGTGGACAGATATTTTGTTTGTTTTGTTTGACACATTCTGTTCCGAGTGGCCCTAATCAACGACCGTCTAAAGTTTGTGATGTCTGTCATACTTTACTAGTCAAATCTTCAGCTCCTTATTTTAGCACAGAAGTTCCACATTCCCCAGATTAATTTTAAATTCTATCAAATTTTATAAAGTGCATAAAATATATCTATTTCTCAATCGAATAGTTTTTTGATTTTTGCTTTTCATATTATGTATATGAAAGTTTTAATAAAACTCAAATTATTATTTTTATTTGTTGGTATTTATTGTTCTATCACTCGAAATTAACATTTAATGTTTTTCTGGAACCTATTTGTTATAGCTTTCTTGTACTAACTTTATCTTGTGGATTGTTAATCAAATTAAGATATTAAATGAAACTAAGTCCAAGCTGGATCAAATCTGAATTAAAAAACAATGGCGGATAGTATATAACGTCGTATTAGATGTGAAGAGATCTAAGTCACACAAATTGGTAAATTGAGTTATCTACATCCCATCAATCAAAAAACAATGAAGAATATAGTGTTGAAGAATGCTAAGTGATTTTATTTTTCTAAAATCTGCAAATAAACAATTGAAATGTAAGCAACACATTGTTTTAGATAGCAATTTAAAACTCTTTTTGCTAATTATCTCTAAATAGCAAATGAGTGGATTAGATTTATTCCCTTCTAATACGACGATAAATAAAATACATTAACTTAAAAAAAGTATGGCGCGACTTTTTATATTTAGACATTTTATTTCTTGCTCTGCAAAATACCTTGGAAGTTCCATTCACATATTTCTAAAATACGTAAAGATGGTGCGAGTTATTCTAGAAAAATTAAAAATTTGTCAAAAAGTAATATTCTTTCACCATCACCTTATTTTATAAATCGTTAATCTTATTTAAGGGCGGGGTAAGGTTAATCTGGTGAAAACAATACATGTTTTCAAGAATTTTTTTTGGCGATACCGAGAGTGTTAGTTTATTCGGTCAATTTTCATATAATAGTGCAACATTTGAACAATGTTTTTCTAAATTTTCATTGCAAAATATTGAAAAGTGAGTAAGTGACAGTGAATCTCTGGAAGCGCCATGAGAAAAAGTTGTTTTGCGGTGTATGTACATCATAACTAGCAACAGAATCATCTGAAACAAAAAAATCAAAGTGCTTTTGTGAAAGGAGATGTTTCTCGAGGTAACAATGGGAGGATTTCTTTTTTTTCAATTTTTCGTAGCACTTGAAAGTCAAAAATCCGATTTTCGCCAAAAAAAAGTCAGTTAACCTGTTATTGTAAAGTTAATAATTATTAAAAAAAGAAAAGCTCCCATTGATACCTGGGGAATTATGTGAAGAAAGCCTGTTCAAAATTTTAAACCGATTGGTCTAGTAGATTTTGAGTTATGATGTACACGGGCTTTAAAAACAACAAGTTTTAGAAAAACGCTTCAAAGTTTTAGGAACTACTAGAAACCCGCTTGGAGCAATGGAGCTCAAATACTCATAACTTCGTCAATTTTGTTCCATTCAACTTGAAATTTTGACACAATATTCTTGAGATATTATGCATTCATTTAAAAAATTTAAGAAATGATGCAAAAGAAAAGTTTAAATACCTAACCCCGCCCTTAACATATATTTTCTTTTGTTCAATATAGGTTTTGAACCATTTCTTTCTTTTTTTTTTTTTTGTTTAATAATTTAATATCAACAATCAGAACAATAATAATATACAAAGTTCTATAAGCTGATTTGTTGTCCATGTCGTATAGGTAATACGCGCATCAGCAATATCCGCTTTCGAATTATATTCGCTTATGTAAGAAGATTACGAGGCCATTTTCTGTTCAGTCGTCTATATTGTCGTGATATAATCTGTAAGGGGGATGCCTTACAGAAAAATGTTAAATTTTATTTTTTTTTTTTTTTAATTTTGTAAATTTTGGTTTTACCGCGGGTTAGT
This sequence comes from Cantharis flavilabris, assembly GCA_949152465.1. Classification (NCBI taxonomy): domain Eukaryota; kingdom Metazoa; phylum Arthropoda; class Insecta; order Coleoptera; family Cantharidae; genus Cantharis; species Cantharis flavilabris. The sequence continues at coordinate 33,496,886 of OX424438.1, read as the reverse complement.
TAAGCTGAGCGCCAGCTAGTGACTAAACCTGGCTTTTGCCGATTTGAAGCCGCACGAAGCGGACGGACCGGAGTTGGTCTCCGGTAAATTTGATTTAATTGTGATTTTGATTGAAATATTTATTTGATTGAAAAATAAAAGTTATTAGTTTCACTTTGGACAATTATTTGGAATTTTTTTGATGAGGTTTGGATTGGAATTAGATTTGTCAATGATTGGAAATTGGTTAAATTAAAAATATAAAATTCTAAAAATTGGAAATAATAATATTATAATTATTGTTGCTTTAATTAGAAATACAAAAATTTTAAAACTAGAAATTCAAGGAAAGGTAAAAATTTCGTATCGTGAAGTGCAGCGTGTGGTCAGGTGGGTTCACACATTTTACAGTGCTATTTTGCAAATGGTATTTATTGCAAAATTTAAATTTGTAATTTTCTTGCAAATATAATTAGAGATTTTTGGAAGTTGGAAAATATTATCTCAATATATATTTTCCCGGAGAAGATGATTGGTACTAGGATTGAGGTGGTCTTGTAATCTTAGATTGTGTTTCTCGGCACGTTCTCTAATTTCCTTTATTATATAGTTGATGTTTAGATCGTTATGCAGAGTTTGATTTGTTATGTACCATGGCGCATCAACCATCATTTGGAGGGTCTTGGACTGAAATGTCTGTATTATTTTTATATTGGACATACTTGCACAACCCCATAGCTCTATGCCGTAGGTCCAGATTGGTTTAATGATGATCTTGTATACCGAGGACTTTATTTTCAATGGAAAGCATTGATTTTATTCCAAGAATTATTCTATAAATCGAATTATTTTAGAAAATATTGCAATGGTATTTTGTGAAAAATTTTTTTCTACAAAACCTTCTCCACGCTCCTAAATTTACCTCGACTAGCTCTTATTGTCGGTTTGCAGGAACTCCTCAGTAGTCGGTTCCTGTATGCTTTTTAGCAGCACCAATTTATTTTTCCAAAATCCAAAAATTACGGATAATCATAATCAACGGATCCAAACTTTTCAAAAATATCCAAACCTGTCCAATCTTTGGACAACTTCCAATCAAAACAAATTTTTACTCACGTAATTTCTACTTTATTATTTTCTCAAAACAAATCGCAAAAATCAAATTAATCCCAAATTAGGGACTCAAATTAAAAATTCTCTCGAGATTCACCAAAAACACGTCCGCTCCGTCCAACGGATACGGCTGGAATGCTTTATCACGTCTCCCTGTGCCAACATAAAAATGCCAACACCAAAAGCGCACAAAAATTCAAAATTTACAATTAATCATTTACAAAATTAAACAGACTAACTTAAAATAAACAAAATCTTCTCAATTTAACTTTAAATCAAAATTTTACGTTTGAAACACGACAATATATAATGGTTTGTCAGATATTTATGTGTTATTTCAGGCCCGTAGCCAGGATTTTATTTCGGGGGGGGCACTCATAAAAAATTTTTTTTTGGGGTTCCCCTTTCGAGAATTTTTAGGGGAAAAAAAAATTTTTGTTGCCACTTTAAAAATATATCTATTTACCTATTTTATTTTCAAAATTTTGTTTGCTTTTGATTATTTCGGGGGGGGGGGGGGGGGGGCACGTGCCCCCAAGTGCCCCCCCTGGCTACGGGCCTGTGTTATTTTATCTTCATACCTCGAAGTTTCTCTCTAATTCGAACTTTTTTGGTAGTCCTTTGAGATTTGAGTTAGGGAAGTTTGCCTGTATTAACTTCACAATATTGGTCTCAGTTTTTATCCTCAACTCCGTTACAATATTAATTATTTCATATAATCAAATTTGATCTAAATATGTAATATAATTCTTTAAAATAAAAAAAAAATATTATTTAAAAAAAAAATGATATTTTTGACGATTTTTGTCAACATTTATTTTGGAATTCCAATGTTAAAACAATAGTTATTGAAATCTGGTGTCGGTATAATGCAGTGTGGTCTTGAATTTGTGTAATAAATAGTTGGAAGTTTAAAATTAAAAAGTTTAAATTATAAAAAAGTTTTTTCAAAATAAATATTCTTTCTATTTTTTTCCAAAATACGTGATTTTGTCTTTTAATCTGATAAACAAAAAGGTCCATTTATATTTTTGAGTTTTAAAATCCATTGCTAATTTTGATAGTCCAAACTCCGTTAGTTTTCTAAGAAAAATTAAAATAATATTTTTAAAATGAGATTTGAACTAATCTGGATAATGACCCTTTACCATTAATTAGGTCATAGCCTGGAGCCACCCTGGAGCTTTAGTCAGTCTTCTTTAACCTACTTATTTGTTGTTTGACTTCATTTTTGTTGATTTTTCTTATCGGTGGTGACATCTGTAGCGGAGTTTTTCTAAAAATTCCATAACTTCTACATCAGGCTCAACAGAATAAGGTTTGAAGACCTCTGAAAGATGGCGTGTAAAAAGTTCGGCCGTTTCGGCGTTCGATCGTGCTCAAGAATTATTTGGGTTACGGAGAGGCGGGATGGTCATTTGGGATCATTTAAATCCTTTTGTAGCTTTCCAGATAGAGTGGTCCTTGTTTGATAAATTTTTTAAGAAGTACTCGAAAGTTTCGTTCTTCACTTCCTTCAGCTTTCTTTTAAGTAGATTTGATAGGCGGTTATATACAGTTTTATCCATAGGATTGGAACTTCGCTGCCATCTTGCTCTAGCTCTTCTCTTTTCTTTTATTATTTCTCTGATTTCCATAGGGATGTTGCAATTATTATTTGTTTTATATTCTAGCGTGAGAATTGAAGTCCAGCCAGCATTTTGAACTGGCGTTAAGAAGTGCTCTGTTGCGTGCTCTAATTCAGCGTTGGTCTTAACGCTTAACGTGAAGTTTAAATTTTGATTTATGTACCTACTCTCTGAAATGATCCCAATTAGTATGTTTGTTATAGAGAGTAGGCATTGATTGCTTTTTAATAATAGTTGTACTATCTGTGTACTGTGAGAATAACTGGGGTGTGGTCCGATGTTAAATCTAAGCTTGATTGCACTTCAGTAAAGTTTGTTGAAATTCCATTGGTTATATAGAAATCTAGCAAGTCGGGCAACTTATTAAGATCAGCAGGCCAATAGGATGGTTCACCTGATGTGAAGATATTATAGTTGTTGTTATCAATTAGGTACTTGCAGAAGTTCTTTTCCCTTCGTAGTTATCAGTCTAGAGTCCCATGCAGTATGCGTCGCATTGAAGTCGCCACCTGCTGTGAATTTCTGGCCGAGCGTTGTAAAGAAAGGTTGTAATTGTTCTTTTTTGATATTGTGTCTGGGAGGACAGTAAATTGAAGATATTTTGATTTAATTATGTAGTTGATTAATTTGGATTGTAGGGGCTTGAAGGAAATCTTTCTCGTATTTATTTTCCTCATGATGTATCATTGTTTCTCTAATAATGATAGCAGTCCCTCCATGAGCTCTTCCATCAGGATGGTTGGTGTGGTATATTTTATAATTTCGTATTTTTATGTGTAGTCGAGAAGTCAAGTGCGTTTCCGAAACGAGGAGTATATCTATATTATTATTTCTTATGAATAGTTTAGTTTTATTAATTCTTAATTGTAGGAAACTATAGTTGTTTTCAACTACAAAAAAGATAGCTAGGTAAGAAAGTACTACACATGTTTTTATTTGCGGCATCTATGACAAATTAAAGAAAACGTCGTATTATTAAAAAATTACTCACATTTAAAAATATGATTAAAAGTTGTTATCCGACAAGAGTGTCGCCATCTACTTAAAGAATAAAATTATGATATACAGTAGGATCCGCTTAATGTGATCATTTTGGGCCAAGAACATTTTGATAACATTAACCGACTGATAACAATAAGCAAATTTCAGAAAAAATGAATTTAAGAAGAATTAGGTAAATTTAACAAGAATAAACTAAACTTAAATTAAAATGCTTAAAGCAAAGTGCATATTTATCAAAATAAAAATAGAAACACGCCATGAAACGGGAAACTTAATTCGTTTTTGTATAGAAATTAAAACGAGTGACGTGTTTTGTAAAGATATATAAAATTTCAATGACCAATCAGAAAAAGATACTTCGAAAAAGAGAATATTGTGTAGGAAATTCCTTGAAAGTGATAATAATAAGCGGCTTTTTGATCACATTATCCGGTGGTTTTTGTATGTAAAGTGATTAAAGCGGACGGTTCCCAGTCAAAATAATCACAATAACCGACTGATAACATTATCCGTGATCACATTAAGCGGATTCTACTGTACATAAATTTGTATAGCATTTTCTATCTATAAGTTTTAATACCTTTGGTAAAAGAAAAAAGATAGTATTTTATTTTTATTCGTTAGTTATTTAATAAAGAAGAGCTAAAGAAGAAGTGAAAGAATTGGAAGATAGGTATAGAACAATGAAAACAAGGCCATCAAATAAAAAAAGTGTATTATGAAAACAAAGACTGCAACTAAGTACTGTATAAATGAAAAAGGAAGTCAAGACAACAGCGGACTAGAATTGGAGATACACTTGTAATAAACGATGAAATAATTGAAAAGATAACATTTCCAACGGAGGGAGAAATAGAAAACACAATAACAAAATTTTAAAATAACAAAAGTTCAGGTGAAGAGGGCATCCAAGCAAAAACGATAAAATATGGAGGTGAGCGGATAATCATAATTCATAATATATAAAATCTCAGCATATGGGCGCCGGTAGGATTATTTTCAGGGAGGTGCATCTGAATCTACACACTATATTATTAACTAATAGTAATAATCAGGTCTATTATGTATGAAAAACGTTATTATAAAGGAGACAGTTATGACATAACATTCAAGGTTTTCGGCAAATTGGTATTACCAATAGTTTTTACAAACCGTTATTTCAACATGATCTTTATAATGAAGGTTTTCTTAACATTTATAGTTCATACCAATTAGCCGAAAACCTTATTGTATGTCATAACTATCACCTTTATAATAACGTTTTTGATACATAATAGACCTGATTAAGTACCTAATTTTCACAAGACAGATACTATATACCGGGTGCTGAATCTAACGTAAAAGTTAAATGAAATCTAATGCTCTTATCATTCGTAGTTGATATTTCTACATTATTTTTGTATCTTTCATTTTTTCTCTAAAATAATTAAGGAAGTAGGAATTAGGAATTTGCAAAAATAAGTATTTACATGTTAATTTCCTATGTTCGGCTAACTCATTCAGCACCCGGTATATTCCCTAAATATGATTTGTGCAATATATAAGCAAAAAAGTGGCCTAGACACTTTTTTAGATAAATTAGCCCAATTTACAGAGAAACGCCCAAATACCAAAACTCGACTTGAACTTCTTTAAGTTATGTTTTTTTATCTATAAATTACTAGTAGTTTAAAAAATACTATACAAAGCTACCTTATTAAATTTTACTTTTAATAATATGGTAAATTATTTACATCTTAACCCTTTAATGCATACGGTTGCAGATTTACAACATAGCGTTCTTGACGTTGTAGTTATGTTAAGGTAATCATTAAAGAGCTTATATGCATAGTAGCACATTCCTACAACATTACCCCTTCATAATTTTTCATGATAAACTGATATTGCTGTTTTGGACAAATGCAAGCCATTCTTAATTATTTAATTTGCAAGAACAGACGCAACATAAAATTTTCTGATGTTTTTCATTTATTTTCAAGTGTGTTAAGTGAGATTATTGGATTGAAATAAATATCAGCTGATATTATAAGGTTAGTAGATAAAATTTTGTAATATATCAACATCAAGTTGTGTTAGTTGGGGCCTGAATGCAAGAAAAATATGTATGTTGTAGAAATACAACATTATGCTATGAGTTACATTTTTATTATGTTTATTGAAATTTTGAAAAATTACTTATAGTTTGTGTTTCATTAGATTTATAATGGCGAGAAGAAATAAAGTAACTCAAAAGAAATTTGAGAATATTTCAGATCATTTAAGCGACATTAGTGAAGTTGGGTTAGATTTTTCAGATACCGATAGTCTGAATGACCCTGAATATGTGCTTGAATCAGATCAAGAATCTGATAAGAAGAATCTGACAATAGAAGAAATGGTCGCAGCAAAAAAAACAAAGGGACCAACTAAGTATGTTCCTCCCAGAGATGTACGACTTGATCAAGTAGGACATTAGATGGTTTGCACAACAAAAAATAGGTGTAAATTCCCAGGTTGTAGTGGATATACACAAACATTTTGTGAAAAATGTGGTTTGCACTTATGTTTCAATAAAAAAAACAACTGTTTCAAAAAATTTCATACAGAAGCATAACTGAAAAGTTACCTTCCTACTGCATAATGTTGCACATATACAACAAACCCTTTTTTGGAAGTTTTATAGCTTTTAACTTAAAAAAAAATTTTTTTGTTATTTTTTATGAATAAAGAGTATCAATTTATACATTATATATTTTTTTTATTAGTTTTAAAAAAATCATGCATTAAAGGGTTAAATTGTTTAAATTTAAATTAAAAAAAAAATTGATTTGTTTACAATAATTATATTAAATAAAAATAGTTCAGCCGTCGCACAGTGATCTAGATTTGAAAAAATTGGGACATTAATCCTTTTTTCGAGTTTTGTTATTAATTTTTGTATTCACGGGGTTTTGGTGTTGTTAGTATAAAAATATTGTAATCTGAAACAACTTTACAAGTTACAACTTTACACAATAAAACTTTTTTGCTTATTTTCGATATTGTTGAAAATTTTTTTTTTAATATTACCATGTTAATAGTATTATAGTTATAGTTAATAATTATAGTTCCTAGTATAATTACTAGGAAAAACCTAGAACAATTTAGGGATATTTCTAGTACACTAAATAATCAATTTCTCCGATAATCCACTTATCGTCAAAAATCGCGATAAAATAAATGTTTGCACTTTGTTGCACCTGATTGCACTTGATATGCCTACTGTACAAACAAACAAAACTGGTGAATAAAATTTTAAGACTCGAAGTAATGCGAATCGATTTGTAGATCTAATTTTACAACAAGCATGGGCATATTTATTGTATTTCAGCATGTCTTCACAGCGAGCGTCATATAATGCATATTAATGTTTTAAAAATCTGATGTGGACACCACATAACTTCCTTGTAATTTTTATAATAATTGGACATGAATCTCGTTAATCTATTCATGCGCGTCATTAATTACAACTTTTGGCACGGACAATCGCAACCAAAAATAGGAGGTGCACAACTAGATGCTATAAGTGTCTCAAATCCAAAATTTCAACTTTCTACGACCTACCGTATTTGAGTTATGCGACATACAGGCGTCCGTACATACGTACGTACGTACGTACGTACGTACAGACGTCACAACGAAAATAGTCAAAATAGATTCAGGGAAGGTCAAAACGGATATTTCCGTCAAAATCTGGAAATCGAAAAAAATCGGTATTACAATACTTCCTTGTTTTACAAGGAAGTAAAAACATTAAATTTTTTATAAATTTTTTAAAATACATTAATAGAAAGCGATTAAATTAAAACTGTGCCGTTTTAAGGAAAAAGAAGACTTCATTGCTGATATCTAAAAATGCATTTTTGTTGTATTGCTTTTCTTATTAAGTGACAATCAAAGTAAGCTTGGTTGATATAGTCAAAACCTGCCGTCGTTTGTTATAAAAAGGAGTAAAAATGTAAATTTCTGTTACTCGAAACCTTCTTTTCTGCTTCTTCAATATTCATATTGCAATATTCGAAGTTTCAATAAATTGATAATGTCCCACTTTTTTCAAATCTAGATCACTGTGCGTCGGTCCGGTGATCTCTTATACTTGACCTGTTACCGTTTCGTCCCGACCTGTTTTCGCGTCCGGACATTCCTTATACATTTAGTATTGGGCAGAGACGTTTCAGCTCCCGACACTTTAACTTTTGTTAAAAATCTCTGCAATTTTTAACACACGAGGGAGGTGGAGTACACCCCCTTAAGATGACGTCGCATTGAATTTTAGTCACTGAACCTTCGGTCGTAGACACATGGTTCTTGCTAACGCTAGCTCCACTTCACTATGGGCATTTCTTATACACCCTGTATTCGATCGGATACAGAGCAGTCCGGCTAACCTGTTACATACAAAAGCAAGTTTTATATTTATAACAATATTGACACTTCATATGTCAATTTATTGGCGTAACCCTCAAAACTTTGAAAATTAAGTTATTTATATTTCTGGATTCCAAATGTTGTAACGCTCATTTTCTGTCATTGGAGTAACCAGAAATGTAAATTGAATGCATAAAATATGCAAATTTGAATTGACACTTCATAAACCAATAGGCGTAACCATCATTTTAAATTTTTTTCAGAAAGTAGTAAAAACTAAATAAATTATTCAATTTTGCATTGGTTTTGCATATTTTATGCATTCAATTCACATTTCTGGTTGCGCCAATGACAGAAAATGAGGATACAACATATTGGAACCCAGAATATGCATAACTAAATTTTAAGAATATTGAGGGTTACGTCTCTTGCTCGGCTCCGTCAAGTTGACCCCTCCATTTTGGAATTTGATAATATTTTTTGCATAGTTTGGAAGTGCTCGTGAAGTGCTGGCGAGTGCTGTAATTTTTTTTGAAAGTGCTGGGTTCGTTAATTTTTTATTAGCGAAATACAATTTTTGGGCCGAGAGGGACCAACTTGACGCACCCCCTCCACTTTGGAATTTTTAATTTTTTTGCATAATTTGGAAGTGCTCGCGAAGATCTGGCGAGTGCTGTAATTTTTTTTAAAAGTGCTGGGTTTGTTAAAGTTATATTAAGAAATCAAAATTTAAAGATTTGGAGGGGCCAACTTGACGCACCCTCTCCACTTTAGAATTTTTAATTTTTTTGCATAATTTAGAAGTGCTCGCGAAGTGCTGGCGAGGCTGTAAATTTTTTTGAAAGTGCTGGGCCGGTTAGATTTTTATTAAGAATTGAAATATCGACAATTGTCAAAAACGTCAAGTTGGCCCTCTTTTTTTCAATTTTATTAGATATTTAAATTTTTTTATATTATTTAAAAGTACTTTTGAAGTGCTGGCGAGTACTGTAAATTTTTTGAAGATACCTATATTATTAAAAAATTTGAAAAATAAGCTCTGAGCAAGATACATCAAATCCGAAAAAACTTTAGAAAGTAGTTTTCAACAAATCGATGTTTTTCTTGGATTTTAAATCAATATGAACAAAACAACTATCTTTCTTTTAACTAACTAGTGTCGATTTTAATTTAAATTTTAAATACATAGAACATCAACACACCGAAATCAATTCAGAACCCTTTACACACACCAACCCCTTACAGTGGTCAACTCACCAATAGAGAAAATAATTAAGAAATCTAACGAACATTACAATTAATTAATAATTATTGTAACATAAAACTTCTGTCTAAAGTTTTAATAAAACTAACTAGGTATCATAGGATTAGGGCGGGAGGGGGAGGTTAACCCGAATCTCAATCAATCTCACACGTGGAAAAGGGGGTTCTCTCCAAATATCATGTAATTTATTTGTCTTAACTAGTCTTAAATAAAAATAATTTGGCAAATTATGTTTTTTTTAAAAAATCACTAAAAATATGCATTTAAAACAATCTCACTTGAGATTAGGGGGTCAGGTTAAATCTCACGACATTTCACAAGGAAAGAGGGGGGGGGGTCAAAAAATTGCTAAAATCGCCTCACGTAATTAATGAACGCCCTCATACTTATACCATTTGATAACATTGAAATTATTACCTGTTATGATTCCATTGTTTCCTAACTTTTCATCAATTGCATCAAGTGCTCCGATGGAAAGTAATTTTAATAATATAAAAATTAAGTTTTTTCTAGAACACATCTACTGATGTCCTATTTAAAACCTCAAAAAGACTAGACGTTTTTATGTTAACAGAAACTGTATTCCAATTGGTTTCCTCTAAAAATTACAAAAAATTTGATGAATTTCCTACCCCACGTGTTAGCATTGTCAGAAGAGATATTGAATATAATTTAAATAGTATAATAATTCAAAATCAGTTGTTATTTTGCACTGTGACACAAAGACTCAAAGTATTGAATTTGTTTTGAATAATCATTGTTTATTCATACAATGGAAAACTAATAGTGGAGGAGATAACACATCTCAGCTATCAAGTATCCCTTCTACAGTATCAGTAAAAAATCAAGAATATCATCTGCGAGAAGTTTTCGAAAATTTTAACCCGAATAATGCAAAAGTAGGTCATTTTGTGGCTTATGCTAAACAATTGCATGGGAAATGGGAACTTTACAACGATTTTGATAAACACCGCAATCCTGATAAATCGATTTTATGTACACTTTTATTTTTTTCGGCATTTTAAAAAATTTTGTTAAATTCAAAATTTATATTATACTACCATAAAAATAAATAAATAAACATAAATTGGTTACGTTTTTTGTAATAATAACAAATAAATTTCAAAACTCAATAAAATTATTCAAAACTCCCTTTTTTACGTTTTTGTATCTTGCTCGGAGCTTATTTTTCAAATTTTTTAATAAAATATGTATCTTCAAAAGATTTACAGCACTCGCCAGCACTTCAAGAGTACTTTTAAATAATATAAAGAAAATTTGAATATCTAATAAAATTGAAAAAAAGAGGGGCCAACTTGACGTTTTCGACAATTGTCGATATTTCAATTCTTAATAAAAATCTAACCGACCCAGCACTTTTAAAAAAATTTACAGCACTCGCCAGCACTTCGCGAGCACTTCTAAATTGTGCAAAAAAAATTAAAAATTCCAAAGTGGAGGGGGTGCGTCAAGTTGGCCCCTCTCGGCCCGAAAATTGTATTTCGCTAATAAAAAATTAACGAACCCAGCACTTTCAAAAAAATTTACAGCACTCGCCAGCACTTCGCGAGCACTTCCAAATTATGCAAGAAATATTTTCAAATTCCAAAATGGAGGGGCCAACTTGACGGAGCCCTCTTGCCCTCTATAAAGCGTCAGAGTTTTTATTGTCTACTAAAAAAAATGTAAAATAATGGTTACGTCAATTGACCTATGAAGTGTCGATATGTTACGGTCAATGATGACAATTCAGCAATTAACGTTAATGGTCGAACAATGACATCAATGCCCAGCTGAGTTGGGCATTAACTTCATTGACCGGTCATTGACGTCAATGACCATGTCTTTTAGGCGATGTTGACTATTAAAATTTCATATGTGGTTTTTACATCATTGTCCGGGCAATAGCGTTAAGACCTTACGTACGTCTAGCAGCGTCAAAAATAAGCTAAAATAAATATTTTTTTAGTAGAAAGAATAATAGAAATTAATAAAAATAAATAGTAGACATTGTTTATTGGTATTTAAACTTTATAAAAAAATTTATTTCACTTTATTGTTACAAAAATTATTATATAAAAATTCACGTGATCCACAACACTAAGTTGTTCCACGGTCGGCATCATATCTCCAGTAAATGTTTTGCGTAAATAAATAAAATATGGGGAGACAATAAAGAAACAGTTAACGTAAATAATATTAAATGGATATAAATTTATAAAATGAAATAATAAAATCAATTTTAAAATAAAATGACGATTAATAAATAAATTTTGAATTGTGACAAATGACATAATCAAATAACAAAAAACTTTTTGAAATAAATCAAATCAAAATACAGTAACTAGTATTAAATCATCCCCTAAAACCGAAAAAATTAAATATAAATAGAATATACTCAAGGTAAAACATAAACTATAAGTGTGTGAGACCAAAAATTATATAATTTAACAAAGACTGCAATTAAACATATAAACAAGTTAAAAAAATCTAAACAATAATCTAAAAAAAGGAACGTAATTATTATAACATGGTGAGGATTAATATCAAAAAACTAAAAAACTAAGTTGAATACTAAAAGGTACAATCAAAACAAAATTAAGGTGGTTTAATTTTGTTAATGAAATTTCTCAATAGGTTCTTGTATCCGGCGTTAATATAACCATAGTCTGTCTGTTTATTCATGTTGTTGTCAGTTGTGGAGATATAGGCTGCCTCTAGAAAAATTCTTTTTTGATGTCTGGGTGTTCAAAATACTAACATCATCCAAAGAAAAATTATGTAACCCTTTGGTCATATGTTCGGATAACCCTGTTTTTTCGGAGTTAGTTTTAATATCGTATTGATGTTGTTTAATCCTATTGTTTAGTTTTTGTTTTGTTTGGCCTATGTAATTTGAAACACAATGGACAATTTGCATAAAATTCAAATTCACCTGAAAATGGCATTTATTGATAGTTAAAAGTAGCTATAATCAGAATATTTTAGTCATTATTCAAAATTCTGTATTGTCAGCCCGTAAAAAATTAATGAAATGTTATAATTTATTTGAAAAATTCACGTGATCGAAATCAGGACATGACGACACGAGCCTCAATAAGTGATACCCATGTACTATGCCAATCACCTGTATAATTTCCACTAAAGTATCTAGTGTTTGTAAAATAACGAAGAGTTGCCTATGAAGTACAACCAAATTTTAGTTACTAATCGCCATTTTAGTGACGTCAAAATCCTCAAAAGTTACATTAGGCCCGCCCATATTTATTAATACGATTTCGCGCGACAAATATACATTTAAATTTCAATATTTTTTTCTGGCTTTATTTGTGAACCAAATTTAAAAAAATTAAAATACATTACATATGTTATTATGTAGAATAGTTATATGCAAAAATTAAAAATCATGCAAATTGTCCATTACATTTGATGTTATATATTACGTTGTTACGATGTAAGGAAGATATTATGTCTTTAGTTTTAATAGTTAAGTTAATATTTAGTTTAGTTTTAATTCGTTAATACTGTAGTGCTCTTTCTCAACTCTCTAATTAGAATGGTCGTTGGTTCTCGAAAATGGTTACATGACGACAATAAAAAACTGACGAATGATAGAACAATTTATTTTAACCTGAACACAAGAAACAATATATAAAACTGGACTCACACGGAATTACCTGAGCACGTAATTCGGAGAACTTTCTTTGGATATCTGGTCCTGGATCCACCTCCTTCCTCGGATACTCGATTTGTTCCAATTCGGGACTAATTAATGCGTAATCAAGTTCTTCAATTATATAGTTTCTGCCTTTTTTATCCCAATAAATTTTATTTTTTGATTGAACTCTTCTACACCAAACCCTTCACTTCAACTTTATACGACTAACCCCTCGGGCTCTCAAATTATAACTCTACACCATGACTTGCTTCTCGGGCTCTCAATTTTAGACTCTATACTATTACTAGTCTCTCGGGCTTTTAAATTACGACTGACCACCACGACTTGCCTCTCGGGCTCTCAATTTTAGACTCTATACTATTACTAGCCTCTCGGGCTTTTAAATTACGACTGACTGTTCTTCCTTTTATTTATATTTTTTATTTCCTTGGTTTTATTCTCCGTGTTCTCATTTCATTGGTTCTTATATTTTTCTTTTTTTTTTAAATAAAATCAAGATTTTCGCGTACTGCTCAGCTGCATTCGTGTGAGTCGCTAAACAACAAAAAATTAAAAATACAACTTAACTAACGAACAAACTTAACACTAATAAAAACAATTTGAAAAACGAAGAAACGAGTCTTGCTTTTATTGTTCCTCAGGTTGCAAAGTCAGTTCTTTATTTCTAAATTACGCAACTCACTTTTCATTTCTTTATCAGAACACAACAATACCTAATTCGCTCAGATTTTGAAACGACTTTGTTGGCATATTAATACTAAAGAACATAATATTCAATGCATAAAATCCGAATTCTACTGATGACTATGGCAGCGCTTCCTGCCGATTATTAGATTTTTATCTTGTGATGGCTGTGATTAAGATCTTGTGCTGATTAGGTATTTTGAGGATCTCTATAATTAAAATATTCTGTACTATATTATGGCTTACTCAGCATTTATAGTAAATACTCGCCCAATATGTAGTATAGTATACTATAGTATATTGTTGTTTTAACATTAAAACTGTAAATAAAAGAGAAATTTTTAGATTAATGGTGCGATTCTGTAACTTTTAACATTCTATAATAATTATGTTATATGGATCTATGTTATTAACATAATGTTATCGTAACATTCTATAATGTAATTTTTAGAGAATCCACCATAAGTTAAATAAAATGAAAATTAAAATTTTTCAGTTTGAATAAAAACAGATTAACAAAAAACATTGGAAACTTAATTTATAGTTTTAACCTGAGGAGATGAAAATAGGTAGTTATAGAAACCATCTTTGAAACTCGCCATTTATATTCTAAACCACGATCGTGAGGTTCGTGGAAATAGTCGATATGGAACAATAACATCAAAAGCAGTTTTGACTAGAAAAAATCATAAAAAAGGCATTCGTAAGTGGTGAGTACGTAGGTTGAACAGATTGAGACCTGTAAATCCTGTGAATAAATTTGAAACATAATAACAATCGCAAATGAAGCCTTAAATGGATATAAGAATAAATTGAATAGATATAAAGATTACTTTATAGAAGCAATATACTCAGCATATTGTAATTTCTTTACCAAAAGAAAAGTTTGTTGGATTGCAAACATAGTTTGCTTAACTTGCAAGTTTGTTGATAAAAAATATAAATTTGTTACTATTGTGATATTTCGTTTTTCCTCTTTTGACATGATTTTGTAATACTAGCAATCAAATTTAAAATCGAAAATTTGAACGTGCTTTTGTCACGTTTTGGAAACACACGTAACTAATATATGGCTGATAGTGCCAATCAAGGTTATCTAATTTTAAAAAACAATGTAGACTATTTCAGTCAATATTGAAAAACGCCAATACAGAAGAAGTTCAATAAATTAACAAAAATGAGAATTGTGTATTTCTTTTTTGTATTTCTACTAACTTCAGGTAAGTGTAAATGTTCGGAGGCATCATTTTGTGTAATATCCATTTTAACCACATTTATTGTATTTCTCCTCATGCACAGAACTTAGCTGGAAGTTGAATGCTAGTTTGTCATTATCGACTTCGTGCATGAAGAATCTTAACGATATTTTAAGAGAAGAACCATGTCGTCGGATAATAATTAATGCTTTCAGATATATAGAACATAGATTAAGTCGAGCGTTATTTAATCACGTTTGTAAAAATTTGTTTTATGTTATTAAAACAATTAACAAAAACTATCACTTACCATGCAATTATAATTTGTTATTAATGAACATTATTAGAAAATTAAGGACGAAGCAAGACGTAGTAATTTTCTCAAGAAGTTTAGCTGTAATTACTCGGCTTTGCCTCCATTACGATCCGAATTTACTTAAACCAATCTTAATCGACCTGAATGTGAATCCGAATCGTTTTAGATTTTTACTATTGCAATTTTATTATCAAAAGCATAAAAATGTAGAGCTTTTATCAAATTTAGTTCGACTTATTAGGATATTGATTGAAGAGGAAATTGAAAATTTTGAATATTTAACCACGAGCATTATAGAAATGAGTTTTAGAAATTTGCATATAAATAACAAAATACCTTCCTACTTTATACAAATAGTAAGAGATTCTAAAAAACGAAAATTAAATTTAAGTCAAATATTTAGATTAGTACATAGATTTTTTATGAAAATTTTAACCATCAGAGTTTCATTTTTTGACGATAACTCAGTTTTTATTATTATTTTGAATATAATTAATGATTCACATTCCAAATATGTTGTTGAAAAATTAGATTTGTTATTTAGATTTATAATTCAATTGCTCTCAAATGGATACGACGATCCAGCGAATAATTTCGTTAAATTTTTAGAGAGTATACAATGTAAACCAACGTATGAACTTTTAAAATTAACATGAAAAGTATCAACAAAAATATTAATTTTTAATAAACAACTAAATTAGTAATTTATTTAATTATTTTCCAAATGCTGTTGTTCACAGTTCTCTTATTTTCCCGGATTTACTAAATGCTTTAGATGTAATCTCTTGGAGATATTTACTGTATTTAATGTGTAAAGTTTGTACTGAATGGCAGACTCACCGGAAGAAACTGTAAAATAATCTGATCTGAAATAAAATAAATTTTTGTTTATTTCTCTGTTATTTTCACAACGTAGAAGTGAAATTGTGAAAAATATGATCCTGAAAAGTGCTATGCTAACTATGAAGCAATAAGTAGTTTGATGAACGCCAACAAACACAGAAGTGAAGTAGGTAATTCTAAAATTTTGTTGAAGTCAAGTCGTTATTTTATTTCAATTTCCAATGCTATAAGAGTAGGTATTTTTTTATCGAAAATCAATCACGTATTATTTCCAATTTTTATATATCCGAATTTAGCAAAAGTAACAAGAAGCCATATATGCATTTTACAACATAACGACTTTAAAATAACACCTAACTTTGTTGCAAAAAAGGAATAGAATTTAGATTGAGCACTAAACAACTCCATTAAATGCGTATTTATCAGAAGAAAGAACGCCGTGATCACATCAATCCCACTGCGCGACACTAATAATGCGGCATTCATTGGAAAAAGCTTGCTATGAACGTCTCTTTAGCACATAAAATTCTAGATTTATGGATTGAATCTGCAGGTTACAGATTTATGTAATTCTATAGTT
This sequence comes from Cantharis flavilabris, assembly GCA_949152465.1. Classification (NCBI taxonomy): domain Eukaryota; kingdom Metazoa; phylum Arthropoda; class Insecta; order Coleoptera; family Cantharidae; genus Cantharis; species Cantharis flavilabris. The sequence goes on along the minus strand of OX424438.1, from coordinate 33,480,216 downwards.
CTGACATACCAGAGATATAATGCAAAATGTAAATGTAAGCAAACGTATAAACCTTTTTCTCAATTTATTGTACTATTTCATCATTTTATTTTACAAGAAATTTTGAATTTTCATATACATAATACAATAATATATTGTTTACATAATTATTATATTATAATATATTAATAATATTGTAACGCAAATTAAAAGAAGTATTTAATTGAGACCTATAATATATTTGCATACTCGTATAATAGTTTCTGACAATAGAATAAGGAGTACACTAAGATTCACACTAATACTAAAACACACTACAATTAATAATAAATCAGTTAACGATAAGTCTGTATTTATTTAATGATATTAGCGCAGATTTAGTGGTACTTCATTTCATTAATTAAAATTGAAAATAAAATAATCTAACCACTCAAGTGGGGACTAAACCAGTATATTTATGTAACACCCTGTATATTTATTATCACACCACTATTTTTTGTTTACAAGGTATTTATCTGAACGCTTACAAGTCTGAATTAAAACTATCCTTACAGAAAATCACACCTGTATTTCGTCGGCTTACAAGGAAAACACACTAAGTCAAAAATGATAGAATTGAGAAAATCAAGTTAGAAGTTTTTATTTGTGTATGATTTGTGGGTTAGAGAAAAACTTAAAACTGTAATTTTAGTTTAACGTGAAATTTCATGACTTCAAGGATTTTACCAGTCAATAGAATGGAAGAAAATATATAAGATAGTGTCAATTAGTCAAAAGTGAAAAAAAGTGAGTTAGTGTGTTTTCCATGTAAGCCGACGATTTATACCCTTATGGATCTTTCTAGAAACTTTTAAAAAGATGAAATCTGCAAGTCAATTACAATCACACTAGGCTATCTAGGTCATACTAGGTCATCATGTACTATTAGATATTATGTATAAGTCATCATGGATGAGTCATCAAATACAATTAACCAGTGTTGTTTTGTAAAAAATATGATAATATTGTTCAAAACTTTTTGTCTTCCAATTAACATTCAGATTACATTTATTTAAAGTGGATTTGTACATTCAGATTTTATTATTTTATGATTTGTTTTTTCTTCCACTTCTAATTATTTTATTTACCTTGTATAGTAAAATCTTAGTTTAACATAATTTTAAGTTGTTTATTATTGTAACAGTATTATTTAACATGGCTTTTAGCTGTATTTCTCCAAAAGTTAGCAATGCCGTCTGCTAGTGTGATTTTTATGAACTTTCATTACAACCAACAAGCTTTTATTCAAGATTCGTAGAACCTTTCATAAATACATTAATTTTTTGGCATTAGATTTTTCAAGTTAGCTATAAGTCAACCATCAGCAAGCACACTTGACTCTGCGTGCCCTTGTTTGCTTTGCTAGCTACAAATTAAGTTAATTCAAGATAATGCAGTAGTTATACCATTTTATGCAAAGAAAATCATTGGTTTTTATGTTTTACGTTAGGTTATAATGGAAAATATTTTCAAATTTTAAAATACAGCATTGCCAAGTAATCTCTTTCAACAGGTAAGCTTCATTGAGTTTCTAATAAAGTAATTTACGCTTAATGAATTTTTAGAGAATCAAAGTAATTAAGGAAATCAAACGAATGAGATGGACTTTATGAGCTATCACCAACGTCAGTCTTCCTGTAATATACAGGATGTGATCAGATAAACCAGAGATAGGAGACGACGTTGGAGGGACCATGTTGAGAGAATGGAAGAAGGAAGATAATAAATCATTTCTTTTCAATTTTGTTTGGGTTTCCTGGAACTTTCGGTCACAATTACATTTTAATTTTATGTTTAAATTGCATCAACTGCTTGTTATATAACTTTAATCTTTAAATTTTCGGCCTTCATAACATTCATAACTTGATTAAGTTCCATGTAGTTGGTTTTATTGTGTTTGTCTTGATATTGCAGTAATATCTTCCAGACAGAAGTCTATTAACCAATTAATAGGATAAAATTAGGAAATCCAGAAAATATATTAGCCACAATTAACAGAAATTGAACATAAGTTGTTGCTATTTGAGCAATTCTACAAAATTTTGTCAATTGGTAGAACACATTGCGTTGTGGTGAAAAAGAAAAGAATAGTTGACTTAAATAGATACAAAGAAAATAAGGTTTCACAAAAATTTAAAAAATTTTGAAATTAAAAGAAGAAGCTTTCATTTTGTTTTAAATATCGCTGGAAGGATAATAATTATTAGATGCAAGTAATAGACAATAAGTTTTGTATTAAGTATATAATTTAGGGTCGTATTCACTAAATTATCCCTTAGTTAAGGATCTCTTAGTTAAGGACAGGGTACTTGAAGGGATCCATTAAAAAACCCATTCTTTAATTCATCCTTCAGGTAAATTTTTGTACCTAGCAGTTGTCGTTAACTAATGAGGAGGATAATGTTTTTAATCGTAATAGTACACGTGGTGTATAAGAGTAATGTGTTCTCATTGGTCGATTTAAAAAAATAACCTATAGAATATTTTACGTTTAACGTCAAGAAACAATAAACGACAATTTATAATTGAACAAAATTTGAAGTACGGAAATTTAAAATAAAAATTTATTAACAAAATAAATTATAGTTTTGTAGTCAAAATTTAAATTACGGTAATTTAAAATATTTAACAAAATTTTTAAAAATTAATAATTGAAAAAACTACTGTATTTAGGATAACAATATGCAAATTAGTTGAATAATTTATAAATATAAAAATTCATTAAACAAAAGAATAATATTATTACGAGCGCGTCTTCCTAATAATTCTAATAGATTATTATTTATTTCTTCGTTATTCAATTCTTCTTCAATTTCTTTCAAATCATCATCTAAAATTTTACAATTTATAGTAATTATTATTTTACAACAATTGATTATACAATTGCTTGATGTTATGCAGTATTCTGCAAGCATAAATAATTTTAGTTATAAATGTGGGGTGGTAATTCATTGCTAAATAATTATAATCAATTTATTAATTTTTAATTTAAAAAAAGACATGTTAGGAAATCGTTTCATAAGAACGTTTCTATAATTTTTGCGTAGGTATATTATGCGTTTAAAATATACCTTTTGCGTAATTTATCAAGAATATTATTTAATTGAATATTTATTTTGAAAATAAATTCACTTTTCAAGATTCAAGTTCACATTCACTAATAGAAATAACCCTTCAATTTTCTTAATGACACCTACTGACCATCTCTCAGTTAAGGGATCAACTTGGTGTATTTTGACGCTGATTATGGATCCCTTCGAGTTACAGAATGCGCAAATCCTTATACCTGAAGAGATCCATCACCACTCTGCCAGGTAAAGATCGATCTTGAAGAGCGGTATCTAACTAAAGAATCTTTTATTATTACAGAATAGGTTTTGTCATTAGTTAAGAGATCCTCTCCGTTAAGATCCCTTAAAAGTTAGAGAATACGACCCTTAGTAGGTTTAAGTAATAAATAAACTAATAGTTATGCGCTACGAGCGTATCAGACTCTTGGCTTTGAAGTAGGTAGAGCCTCTGTTATATCAGAGGATCAGAGCTGTTTTTGATATTGTGAAGACAATGCAGTTAGCACTGCGATTGTATGGCTCATTACTACTTACCCTGCAGTCTTACCAAGAGATACTGGTTACTAAGTGAACATAGGTTTTAAGACTCTGAAGTCTGAAGACCTGTGGAAAATATTTTTTTGATGTATTGAAGAACTTGGATATTAAACCAGAGCCAACAGATGTGCTTCCTAGGTCACGAAGTTTTGAAAAATCCAAATGAATAAGCTTAATAAAATGAATTGTCGTTTTCCTGAAATGTAAAACAATCCTGAAAAAATGAGAAATTTGTAAAACATTATTCTGCTCAAGTTTAAATTAAAATAAAATTACCAGACAATGTAAGAATTTAAGTCTACTTTTCAATTATTGTTTTCGTAAATTTGTTCTAATTTTGTACAAACTTTGTAACGTGAACGCTGAACGAAAACAATTGAAATGCACCATTAAAATCCTACTTACTTTAATTTAAATTTAAATTAAATGAAATGCTAGTAATTCTTTTCAAAATTTCGCTTCTTGGAATTATTTTTGAGTGATTTAGATATTCCTTATTTCAATTTTATATAATTTATTTTAACAATGCAATTAAAAACACCGAAAGTTGAACCATTAAAAATTACAAGCAACTACTCGGTTTCTTCTTACTAGTAGAACCAATTAATTATGGAAATTAATTAGAGCTATAATTATTGTTTCTTTATAGTATCTACATGTGAAAACATTCTAATGCTTTTCGAGTAATGCCTTGTAATAAACTTGCTAAATAAGTTTTTATAAAAAAACCTATTTTATGTTCACGCTTAATGTGCTTTCAGAAGTTTTATATTTTTTATTATTTTTCTTGCACAGTTCATTCTAAAAAATATATAAAGCGCTAACTAGAATTTATTATTTTGTAAATTATGTACCTAGTAGTTTAAATTTTATGGAATTAAAGCTTTTTAAAATAGTAGTTGGGTAGCTCAGTAACTTTTAATTACTGTTTAAAAGTATAAATCATTTCACTGCTATAATTCCTAACTAATGTCAAAAGTTTAGCAAAGTATTATTGGCAATAACTATAGATCACTAAAATATTTCGTCTTTTTAGCTATAAAATAGTTCAATAGATAATATGTCACTTGCATAAAACGAACGAACGGCAGTAAAGTGGTACTTTAATGCCATCAAAGTTTAAAATAACAATTGCCTTTCCTTAGAAAATTGGTTATTCCTCTCACACCTGGAATAGGTCTACTCCAGTAATGAATTAAGTGAGGCCTTGATGTTGAATTTACAACCAGCTCTGTTAATCGATCGGAGGCAAGAAGCTGGATTTAAAACTAAAAATTTTTAAAGTCCTAGAATCAATTTATTGTATCTAATTAAATTTGTCAACTCATTGTGTGAGTTTTATTTAAAAACCGAGAAAAAAAAATCTTTAGCTTTAGATCCGATTATATGACAATTGTCCGGCGAACAAAAGTCCTAGGCTAATCTAAATCTAAATCTAAAAATAAGATTAAGGTCTACAAAATTAAACTTTAGGGTAGTTTCACCTACATCATTCTAAAATGAGGCAAAGCACGAGACTTGATCCTTTTGGTTTTCGGTTTAGGGATTTTTCACTTATTATGTTTCTTTGACTAATCTGGTCTCGATGTGGTTCTTAATAACCTTAGTTCATTAAAAAATAATTATACTGAGATATTAAGGATGTCGTCTGATGTAATTGCACTTTTTACAGTGCAATAAAATAAATAAAATAAAATCCAATCATTTCAAATTTTGTATATGTTATCTAATATGTTATCTGCATATGGGGCATTCCACGCCAAATCGGATACCATTTTGCATTTGCATCTCGGATCTCTTTGAAAATTATTTTTCTTTTAGTACTAGTTAAGACTAGCATTCATGAATTTTTTTGATTTTTTTTATCACGTCATTCAAGAAATAGAAATTTCTAAAAATTTATGTTACTTTTTTTTGAAATGCTTATAACTCCGCGAATAATTGACCAAATGGCACGTTTTTTTTTTGAAAATATTTCTTATGAAACGTACTTTCTACAAACAATATTGCAAAATATTTTAATACAATATTACTATTCCATTTTTAACAATGTTCGTACTGATGGATTTTCTTTAAAATTTTTTGTAAAACACTGTTATCTATTTAACAAAACTTAAGTTTAGTCTCATCATGGGCAAACGATGGGTTCTATTTTGTTTTTTAATTGTTGAGATTATATAAATTAAAAAAAAATTACGTTACTTGATTTTGAAATGCTCATAACTCAGCAAATAATTGACCAAATGGAATGTTTTTATTTAAATGTTTCTTTTAAAACGTACTTTCTTAAACAAAAAATTCAAAAAAATTATTGTTCTGTAAGCTTGTCGTTATCGCAGGTAGCAGATTAATCACCTACAGCCGCATGCAACTGAATTAGGACCACTGAAAATATATGTTATTTCGATTTTTAGGTAAAATTAAAAGACACACACAAACTCGAACTTCAACTTCAACTTTTATTACTTTTACACATTGTCATTCATATTTTGTGTTTCCACCCTTTGCTTTAATCACAGGAGGTACCATTTTTGGCATTAGGTTTATCTCATCTTTATTTTCCCAAATAGTATCTTGAATTTTATTCTTCACATCGAATCTAATTTCGCTTTGGTTTACTTTAAAAAAATTACAGCAAGACTAATTCCAACACAAGTAAATAATTTGTTCGATTAAGCATTATTTTTGTATTTGTCTTCAAGGGTTGATGGTAGGGTAGTAGGGTACAATATCGTGACGTTCAAGTCTGGAGGTACTTTACTATGCATTCCTGACTTACTATATAGTAAAAATTTAGGTAGTCAGATAAAATTTGTAACTTAAAACTTAGAAAAATAAAATATTTTTACACGTGGTCCTAATTCGGTTGCATGCGACTGTATCCTTAAACGTTAAGCTTCCCTTAAATCGCTAATCCCCACCCTATTTCACTACATACTGATTGTCCATTGATTAGAATAAGATTTAAGTGAAACCTAAGTTTTAAGGATAGGTGGTGCAATAGAGCTTTAGACATTTAAAAGAAAAAATAAATCAATTACGGACTTGTGTAACAGGTTTTGTTGAGCTACAACAAGACGCTCTCGAATATGTGCTATTCTTCTTAATTTCTTTCTTAATATTTTGAATTTCGGTTTGAAATTTCTACAGTATATTATTGATACGTTGTACTTTCGAAATAAATCATAAAAAAATCGATTTTTCAAAACCAACACATCAGACTACATCCTTAAAATAATTATTGCTTAATTATCGATTGGTGCTAGTTGTTCATTGATGTTAAAAAAATATATTGCATCTTCTAGTTTAGTAACCCTCTCTGTGGATAATCTTTTGAACTACACATGATGCTTCCAAAATTCCCATTTGTACTTAAGTATTATATCTGATATTATACACGATTTATTATCACGAGAGATAGGACCCTCCTGTGTTAACAATGTAAATGGTACATTTTGAGCATTTCTTGTCAAATAAAACTTGATTTTACAGTAAACTTTTTTAGACATATTTTGTTGAAAATTTTATTGTTTTAAATTTTGTCTATACTATGTAATTTTTGTATTTTGTCGCTCCGTTTCTGATTGACAACGACTTAAAAGAGATTTTTTAAAATATAAAACATATTTTCTGTCATCTATATCTCAGAAACGGTGCAAGGAAATAAAAAAAATGAATAAATATTTTTTCTAGTAAATTTAATTCTCCACCTTTTTGTTTATATACATTATTCTATATATTATGTCGCACTGCTTCCTGGATTAAGTGATAATAGTTTTTGTATTTTACAGAGTCTTGTTTAAGTCGCTGCCAGTCCGAAACGGTGTGACAAAATAAAAACATGTATAGAAACAAACTTGAAAACAATGAAATTTCCAATAAAAAATGTGTACCTAGTCGGGACATAAGTTCTGTTACACAGTATTAATTAAATTTTTAATGTTTCAAAATAATAAATTCAATTATGATATATATTGCTTTATTACTTAATATATAAAGAATACATTTTTAATATATTTACTAAAAATGTCTTCCTTTAGCCTTTACACAAGCCTTTAAACGCCGTGGCCAATCATCAATTGCGGCACGGACGACTTGCAACGGTATCGATGCTGCTGCTTTCACCAAATCCCGCTTCAGAAGCTCGATATTTTTATGAGGCTTACTACAAGCCATGTTTTCAAGAACTGACCACAATTTATAATCCAAAGGATTCAGATCAGGACTTCCAGAAGGCCATTGTTCTGCTGCAATAAACGCAGGTAAATTTTCTGCTAGCCACCTTTGGGTTGTCTTAGCTTTGTGTGCTGGTGCAGAGTCCTGTTGGAAAACCCAATGGTTTCCTTGAAAGAGAGAGTCGTTAAGAGGCTTTACCACGTCTTCTAACATTTCTTGGTAAATTGGTGCCGATGTTTTAACGCCTTTTTCACAAAAGTGAAGTTGAGTAACCCCTTCGTAGGATACACCCCACCAAACCATCACAGATGCTGGATAATGGCCTCTTTGAACCCTCGGAATTTTTTCTGAAGCTTTTTTTAGGGCTGTGAGCATAAACACGATCGTTTTGCTTATTAAATTTTTCTTCGACGGCAAAAATTTTTTCATCGGTAAACAAAATATTTTTAAAATTATTATTACCGTGCCTCCTTAATAGGGTTTTCGATCTCTCGTGCCTAATTTTTTTTAAAGCTGTTGTTAACCTTTGTCCTGTTGCTCTACGAAAAGCCCCAAGTTTTGGGTCCTGCCTCAATACGCGAGACACGCTTTTTTTTGAAATTTGCATCTCCTTAGCAATAATTTTTTGTTTTCGCAGAGGATTTCGTCGTATTCTTTCACGCACTGCTTTAATCACTCGTGGAGTTCTTATGGTACGAGGACGTCCACTTCTTTTTCTGTCAGCTATTGCATTTGTATGGGTAAACCGTTTGCTATAAAACGACTTACAAACATTTTTGATATTTTTAACGGCTTTAACAATTTTAAAATTTCACTATTTGATACACCACATTTATGTAACGCAATAACTGCTATCCGATTTTCTTTCACACCCCAATCCATGTTGCTGGTTGAACTCAAAATTTTTAACTATAGTCTGTACAAGTTGCCAAAAGAATGGGCTTTCTAAATATGTAATTGTTTTTCACCCTCTGTAATCTTAAGCTGTAAAATCTAACGGTTCTTTACAGGTAACAGAATTTATGTCCCGACTAGGTATAAAGTTTTGATGTAAAATTATGATTTTAATTTGACAAAGAAAGCTTCAAAATGTAAAATTTATAGCTGGGTATATACATATTAACTAAAGTGATTCTTTTGATTTTCTAAATAATTATAATATTAAACATATACATTTTATAAAAATTAATGCAAAGTTGATTAAATATGATAATAAAGCTATTTTTAATAGATATCAAATAGAGCTCATTTAATTTCCATAAAAAACTCAACAAATTTAACTAATAGTATTCATGGTACTTCATACATTCAACTTCGATTAAATTATATAATATAAAATATCTGCCTTCGATATGAAAAAAAATTATAAAAAAAGTAAATAGTCAATTAAAAGGATAAAAATATATTATAAAGATATACAAATCCATAAGTTAATATAAAAATTAGCATCTTGTTTTAAACTTACTTATTTTATTAGTTCCACATTTCTTTGCAAAAGCAGTCAAATACAGACACTTAATTTTAGTGAGTCGTAAAATGTCTTTTTAATGATTCTACAAATACTTTTAAATATAAATGCCAGGAAACTTAAATTATATTAGTAGCATTTTACATTTTTAATCAAAATAAATTTATTGGGCTATTATTTAGGTAACCTTTGATATAATATATGGTTTTATTTGTAGTTGAGGGTGTAGATCAGTTAAATACAAAATAAAATTATTTTACGCAATTTTGGCCTAATTATTAGTCCGTTATATTTATAACGTGTAAAATTAACTTATTGCAAAATATAAATATAAAAGTGCTTTAAAATCTCGACATTAATAAATTTTGATATTGTCACTGTTACATATTCTTACAAAATACGTGTTAAGTGCACAAAAGATCAAACATAAATGATTGCATTTTCAGGTATTACTGTTTATCTATTTTTATTAAACAAAAAATTTTTTTAAATTATCTTTATAATTTAAAAACTTAAAAAAAAGAGGACATATACCGGATATATGTGTGAGAATTAATTAAATTAATTAATTAATTTAATTTAGTATGTTTACATCATTCGAAGTTTATTTTTTACTTATTTGTGAATAAAACCGCAAAATAAAAGTACGAAACAAAATTAACCTTAAGGCTTAACCCTAAAGTTGGCAAGCACTAATTTTTCGGTATAAAATTATTTCTGTCGGAGATTATATATCTTATCGAGTTTTTCAATCCTACATGATAATTGGAATTTTTGAAATTATGTATCTTGCGAGATACATTGCCAACTTAAGGGTTAAGGTTTGTATTAGAATGTAGTAATACACAACAAACACATAATACAATGTTTGCATGCATAAAATTTTGATTCTCTCAGCAATATTTTTTCCTCCATTTTAAAAATATTGTTTGATTCCATATGTAATATATCAACTTACTATTGTAGTTGATTACTCCGATAAAAATACATATATATGTTAATTTAGTTTTCATTAATAAGTAATAGCTAACTAATCGTGAAATTATGCACCTAGTCTAAATAAAATTAAACGTTCAATTTAACTTTCAAGACATAAACTTATTATGTCATAGACGCTTCGAGTAGTGATGAGTAAATTTTGAAATAGCTAAAGTTTAAATGTAAAATACCTTTGCAAGCCACACAGCACTGCGAAAGGAACTAATTCATGCATAAATTATAACAATGAAATGTACATAACATCCAATTAACATAAAATGATCTTTTCACGTGGTTTGGAATTCACCTCAAACTGTAGGTTCCGTTACAGCGTATCCGTTGCTGTCCAACTCCAAAAGTGGAGTTATAGCAGTTTAACACTCTTAATCGACGATTTGAGCTGTTATAGATCTACTTTTTATTTTAGGGACTGTCAACGAAGCTGTGATGGTCATATCAACGATGTTGTGATAAAGGACATAAATCAAACTATTAGACACAATAAAGATTTTCGATTTTCCTTCATAAAATGTGTGTTTTATTTAAGAAAAACTTCCACGCTAACCGTTGGATCACCCAATATATCGTAACATAGATGTTGACAACACTATTGCATAATATTTTATTATATCCCAGTCTGATGATATATTTTGTATTGTCTTTCTTTGTATGTGATTTACTTGTGCAATAAATGTTTTATTTAAACTTCATCACGTCTTGGTAAAATTGTGGTTAATGCAATCGATGTTTCCCCTAAGCGTTGATATTTCTTTCAAAATTTATTCAAAATGTTTTATGTATTTTGTAAATAAACGTAGGTACCTAACTTTAGTTTTTACCCTCTATGAAAAACCAATAAAGAATTTGAAACGTCGCGTCGGAGACAAATATTTGTCTTTTACTGACCTACACCATTAACTAAAACTTTAACCACACAAAGTGATGTCTTGTATTAGCCTACGTGATAGACCATAAACTAAACTCTGGAATGGGTGCTCTGATGCACCGGGTTTATTTGAGAAGCAACAATATCTATTGAGATGGTAATTTCATATTAAAGTAAAGGCAGAGTTAGATAATAATGTCAAAAGTTTTTGTTATTTCTTATGAATTAAAATTTTACATAATATATAAATATCTTCGCAAATATTTTGTATTTTTAATTCTTTAAATATAATCACAACATGTTTCATATGAATAATCATACATCATCAGGTGTCTACAGAAGAAATTAATTAAAGTAAAAAATACAATTCTTTAAAATAATAAATAACATACCTAATTAAATTTAAAATGAAATTATGAAAAAATCTTTTATTTTTAAAGTTGAAGTATTTAAAATATGAGTCAAAATATAGGTGCAGTGATTTTTTGAAAAATAAAAATAAAGGAGTGTGAAGATTTTTTTTTTTAATTTGGGAATAGGAAGGTTAAAGGAAGATGTTGTAAAGGGGAAGAAAGTTTAATAGTTCATGTTTGTTAAGTAAAGGTTGGTTTATTTTAGTAGCTTTTTGAATTTCATATGATTCCCAAATTATTCTTTTTAGATATTTGTCTTCTTTATGTAGGATAATAGATTTGTCAAGATGGATCTGATGTTTTTTGAGTTTAATATGTTTCGAGACTTGGGAAATTGAGTTTAATCTTTCATGTTCGGAAATTCTAGTTTGTAAGGGTCGTCCAGTTTGTCCTATGTATGAATAGTCGCAGTTATATAACATATTATATAACATACTTCGCTTGACGTAAAATATTCTATTATTTAAAACATTACAGTTTGATATATTATTGTAACGACTGTAAATAAAACCATATCTCCTTTGTATCGGATTCCATTTCAGGCTGAAATTTTACTGAAACAAAGATAATTTTCTAAAAAAATGTCACGAATGATGTGGTTTCTCATTTAATTCTTTATAACGGTCCTGGGTATGACCGAAAACGACATCCACGGTTGCTAACTCAAAAATTTTTTCAAAAACATTTTTTAAGGTTTTTAAAATAACTCATTTTTATTAGAAAGTGGCCAAGATTAGTGTCAAATTAAAGCCCTTTAAATCCTCTTTAACTTAGCTATCACACAAATCTGTAGGATTTATATAACTGAAGTTATAATAGTTTGTATAATTGAGAGTGAACCAAAAAAGTGTCGTTTTTGCGATTTTTAGAATTAAATAACTCAAAAACTACAAAAGTTTGAATAAAAAAAAATTATATTTGATTTCAAGATGTTAAAGAGTATAATTAACCGAAATTTCAAAGAAATCTGTGATGGCCAATTTGAAAACTATTTATTTTTGGTTGATTTCTTATATGGAATGACCCATTTTATATAAAATTATTTTTGCCTAAAAAGAATTTTTTGTTGCCAAAAAGTTCGTCGCACTCCTGTAGAGTACTCGCGGCACACTAGGGTGCCGCGGCACCCCATTTGATCACTGCTATAGATTATAGAAAGTAACATACTTCAGTTAGTTCTTAATCGACGCTGCTCCAAGCAACAAGTGATGCGCACGAATGTAGGAAAACATCACCATCACCATTCTAAATGTTAATTCAAAAAAGTGAATGTAAGTCGATTTTCGGTCGTAAGGATCTATCATAAAATGTAGATACTCCTTTGACAATATGTTATTCAATGAGTAAAACGGAGCTATAGCAAAATTAACATCTCCAACTAAAAATATATATGTTGCGGTCAATGACGTCAACGCCCATTAATGGTGGGCAATGATGTAAATATTTTCATATGATTGAAATATTTACGTCTTTGGCAGGTCAATAACGTTAATGGTCAAAATGGATTGGACAATGATGATATTAAAGAATAATTACTATAAGGAACAGCAATATGGCGATGCACTTCAACTAGGGACAATTATTTTTTGTGTACGCATTTTTCCGTGTAAATGACATTAACGTCATTGCCCGGGCAATGATGTAAAAACCACATATACAATTTTAAATGTCAACATTGCCAAAATGCATGGTCATTGACGTCATTGGCCGGTCAATGACGTTAATGCCCAACTAAGCGGGGCATTGACGTTATTGTCGGGCCATTGACGTTAATGACCGAATTGTCAACATTGACCGTAACATATATAACCATATAACATACAAAACATACCAGTCTAAACATGGATCTTTAAGTTTTACAGTAAGTACTACCGACGGTTTCGAGATTACCCCAAAAAGATTTCTCTTCATTAGATTTTTATATGAAAAACGCGGCTTCAAAATGTTCAATTTACATTGGTAACATAGGAGCATCCGAGTTCTTTTAAGAGTAATTGTACCTATGTCGAAAATAAGTATTATATTGATTTAAACGTTCATTTTTTGTCATTATTACTATTTATATTATTATTCATTTCTTTTTATTACTTTATTATTCTCGTATTCATTGTTTCAAAAGTCAAAATTTTCAATATTTAATTTACACCTATTTAACAAATAACTGCTAAATTAAATTGCACTCGGCATAAAAATTAATTCAAGAATATTCTTTTTATCCCGTTTTAATTTATAGGTTTACTGGTCTTTCTTCGAAGTGACTAAAATTTACCGACTTTAGTAGGAAACGACCAGCATATAAAAAATATTTAATAATTGCCATGTGTTTTCCGATCCCACGAAGGTATAATGGTGCAAAAGTTACCAACTTTAATCAAATACACCACTCGTGGGATACCTCTTATTTTCTATTACAAGTGAACATGTTCAAGTGTAATCTTATCTGCAAATAATTTGTAGTGAACGCATAGGGAACGAATCTACTTTGAATGCATATCAAGTTTTTACTTAGAAAAATGCCATATATCAAAACCATTACCGGCCAGTGTATAGCCAGGTATAAGCCAGCATCGATGTTGGCTAAATACACCACTCGTGGGATCGGTATCACATTTATTCATTTCTGCACTGGTAGAATACACCATTAATAGTGAATTGCCAAATGCACCGTTCGTGGGATTGCGGTTTTTTAGATACGAATTTGCAAGTGCCTATATATGGACCAAAATCTCTGTATAAAAATATGCACTTGAGACTTTCTACACTAATGCCTGGTTTCATAAATCTTTTAACAAGCAGTTAAAGCTAATAAATCATTTCTATTGGCTATTATACCAATAATTATACTATAAGATAATTTCCATGGGTTACTTAAAGTTAACGGTCCGTTAAAAGTTTTCTGAAACTGAGCATAAACGGATGTGTTCTAAGTACTTTTTTATCCTCTTGGTAAAAGTGTTCCTATTGAAAATTTAGTAATATATTAATCTTATTTTCTAATTTTGCGAAATCCCGACTTTCAATTTCCATTTAGGTAAGTACCCTTTAAAATTACTTCGCCTCATTTATTTTCAAATTCAAAATTTCAAAATTGAGGGGTAACTATCTTTAAAAAAATTGTGTACATATGATTCCAGTGAAATCTGATAATTATTGAAATTTCTTTGAATTCCTCTAAATTTGTTGGAAATTTCTGTAAATCATTGAAATTCTTTAAAATGGAGTGAGAGAGCAAAAATCTCTCTGTTGTTACAAAGCAGTAAGAGATTTGCAAAAAGTGGATGTGCAAAATACATATATTAAGTGGTTAAACTTTTTGATCGGAAAATTACATTTTTATATACCTGCATATACTCTTACTTAAATTCCTTTGAAAGTATTTGGAATTGCTTGAAAATTATTTGGTATTTTTTGGAATTCTGAATCATATGTAACAATTTTCAGGAATATTTGTGTATAATAGTTATTTCGAAAATTAACAAGTATACCGTTTACACTAAAAATTGGTAAGGAGAAAAAGAATGGGAAATTATATAAATATTATTTATCCAATACCTGCAAGTAAAATAACTGTTACATTGACATTTTCAAACGTCAAAGTGGACTTTTATCCACTAGTGAGCGAAAGTGATTTTTCGCTCACTAGTGAGTTTTGTTTATTTTATTTATTTTATTAAAACTCAACGAAAAGTCTAGAGTGTCAAATTGATTACTGTCACAAGCAAGCAATATAATGCAAAACAAAATTATATAATGTAATTTCAAATTTTATTTGATTTTGAAATTTTAATTTTACTTGCAGGTTTTGGTTAAAATGTTATATGCGACTCTTGAGTAAAAATATTTGTATCCACTTACGGAAGATAACGGAAGAAACTTTCCGTTCGTGGATAAAATGTATCTTTACTCACTAGTCCCATAAATTACTATTTCTCAAGATATTTTTATATTTTATTTATTTTGAGTAGGTACAAAAACAAAGTTAACGCTGTAACGCTATGCTACGCAATTGAATGGGTGATATACTCGTACATAGAAGAAACACAAAATATCCCAAAACGAATCTTTCATGCTCAGATGTATGGCACTCCAAGTACATTTTTCTAATCTGATTGAATCTACATAATTAAATTAACCTTTCGGTATTGATTTTCCAAAACTTTTGAATCCATTTTAATTTAATGTCACTGATCTTATATTTCACAAACTTTCTCAATATCACTTGTTGGAAGTCTAGGAATAAGGCCATTATGGTACACGAATTATAAAAATATTAAGGATGCATTTGTTAAATGTTACCAATTTTCTAATTCCTATAATTTAATTAAAGCTGTCAGTTCTTGGTCGCCATATCCAATGTCTATTAATCATTTAACAGTTTTTTATTCAACAATTTAATATCGTGACTTGAAGAGATAAACTTGTCTGCGTTTTTTTATTTTAACATTATTTTCTCTACTGATCATTAAAAATTAAATATTGTAAGTTCATAATTATGTAGTTGCTCATAAATGAGAGCATCCCATTGGCTAACAATCATCGCAGTACATTAGCTATTCCACAGCACTTAAAAACTTTTCACGACAATTGATTTGGTATTTAGTTTCATTTCTGTGTTCTTTCTTACATTTTTTTAAAGCTTATAATAATAATATGCGTTCACCCACTTTCAATATCAACTTTTGTTTACAATATTTATATCGTAAAATTAACATCTCCTATCGATTTTAACAATACTAATAATTAATGTTTCAAATATTAACTACAACGCATCTTCCAATTCAACAAATTTAATTTTTAATATAATGTTAGAAAATTGTAATAAAAATAAAGAAAATATAGCAATATATTTAAAAGATAATAATTATAACGAGAAACTGTAAAAGTTTAAAATAAGTTTAGAACAAAGATCTCAAGTCACTTTTAGAGTGCACTACGGTAGTATAAATAAGAGTCGGTAACGTTTGTTAGATGGTAAATTAAAAAGCATCGTTAAAAATATATCTCCGGATTTACATGCTATTCCCTAGATAGCATTTGGTTTTGCAAACAGAAAACAAAATTAACATACGTTTCTATAATGTAATTTGGTATGAATATTGTATATTTGTGTTTTGGATTTAAATTGAACAATTGTTTGACATTTCCATTTTAGCGAAAGTGAATTGCAAACCAACCGTTTAAAAATTAAAAGGATAATAATATTTTAATTTTGTTTGTCAATCTTTCATAAAAGAACTTCTGTAAAATATTTATTGTAAAGTTTGTCAAAACATTTTCAGTCTTTTCAATGCTCATTTAAAATAAAATTATGTCGTTTAAACATCAAAGATAGCGAATATAATAAGATAAAAATAATATAATAAAAACATAATAAGATATTACAAAACACCTTTCAGCCGTAGAATTTAATATAACTTAAATAAGCAAGAAGCAAATACTACACATAAAAACAAATGTTTATTCCTGCGCTCTACAAATACATAGCAGAACGCCGAAAAGAAAACTAATTTATTTTATTCTCTGTCAATGGTTTTCGGTAAGCAGTGTGCGAAAATAGTTTTTCAAAACCTGGACTGAACTGAAGATCCTTTTCACATATAGAATTCTCTATACGAATATAGTTTTGATCATCATATTTTGTTGGCTTTCTGATGCCATTATGGTATCGGAACTGTAATGACGCACATGAAGGGATTATAATTAAACGAGTGAAAGAAAGATTATATTTGAAAATTCATTTGCACAGGTTTTGTATTATCTACTATGTATATATATATATCGTAAACGGAATTTTAGTTGATTTACTAAACTTGACCCGTTTTCTTTATACAAAAAGTTTTAATACATCAGGAACGAATAAAATTGCCACCATTATCTTAATTTGTTCTTTTTATAAAACTGACCTGGCAAATTACAAAACAAAAGTACAATCAGTAAGTTAGTTTGCGCTTTCATAAAAAAATATAAAAAGTATTCTAACTTTGAAGGAAACATACATGTCTTCTAAGTTTTCTATAACTAGCAATTTATTTTTATTGTCCCTGGTTCTTTGTCACTATAAAGTTTAATTAGCAAAAACTGAGTTGACGTGTGTTGAAATTTCTTTTGTAGCAATCGGTTTTCCTTTTTTAAACATCCGACGTGCACATAATAGTTGTGGAAGTTAAAAGATGTAAGTAAAGGTAAGGTAATTTTATAGCGTAATAAAATATTGTACAAAATCCTCTAGAATCTAATATTTCCAAAACTCAAATTAACTACATTTTTACTGCAGTTTCCCTTTCCTAAAAATTAAACATAAAACGTTTACGTAATATTTGATTTTATATCGAAGATAATAACAATAAAATTGTAATAAAAATAAAATTTTTGTTAGCTATATAAAAATTAAATTGAAAAGCCAATAAGACATAAAAAGACCCACACAATTAAAATATCTGAAAATATGAATGGCACTATGTAAGTTTTCTTAATTATTTTCTTAAAACATAGAAGGAAAATCACGAAAAGTACCCAATGCATGTTTTAAAAATAAATCTTGCTCTGATAGTTGACAACGACATTGTTGAGGAAAAAAAATATCTTAAAAAAATTGTAAGTTTTGCGATAACAAAATGTAGTATTCTAAAGAAATATGTCTGACACTATGTAATTTCCCTAAAGAAAAACGCAATTTCAAAACATGTAAAATTTTTTGTATATTCAGGAAGGTATTTTTAAATTTGATATTATCATGAGCGAGTTAGCTTTTCAAAGTCGCAAAATATTAGGTTGAACTATTTATTACATTCATTATAAGTTTTCTAAATTAAAACGGCTCTATCTAGAAGTTATTCAATTATTTTGAACTTAATTAGTGTAATTCACGAACTTTTAGAAGTACAAATAAGGTAAAAGTACGTATTTATGTTACCATTGCGTTAATTTAACCAGTACACCAAATTTATAATACCGGTTTATTGTTATGGTACATTGTTTTGATAAACAATTTTCTTTGAGATCATGTAAAAAGAACTAATGGCGTCACATTCAACTTTTACATGTTGACTTATTATAGCATTACATATATTATTATCATGTAATATAAAACGTCGCCCACTAATAAGAGATTTGACTACGAATTTCTATGGAATACTATGAAGGTTCATGTAGAACATGCACCTTTGAGGCACCGGTGACGAACTAATATGTCTGTTTTAATTATTTAGAGACGTACTTACTGTATAGCAAAAGTTTGCAAGGTCTGCATGGATAAATTGAAAATCATAAAAAATTCCAAAAGAAATGCTATCAGTCAAAGTAAATTACACGCGAACGTAGATACAATATTAGCAATTGAACAAGAAGAAACTTAAAAAATGGATTTAAATCAGAATTAATTAATATGATTTTGCAAATTTAAACCAAGAAAAAGAAACAGTTTTATTTTTAAATTTCTAAAATAAGAAACCAATTTTTGTCTCGACGGCTCACACTGCCATCTTCACTTCAAAAAACCTGGTTTACTCCCTCTAGTTATTGCAACCTCAACTAGTCGACGGGAAAATCAAAAAATTTCAAATATTTACCAAATTTACAACAGAAAATGTGTATAATTATTACAAAAATATTAAATTTACCAAGTTTCTAAGAAGATCTTATTAGGATATTAATACCGGTATGATTCGTTGTGATGGCAGTTCCAATTCCAGTTCTAACTTGAAGGTGCTAAGGTAAATACCGGATGAATAAATATTGTGACTTAGTTTTTAAATTAATTCAAATATATTGTTAATTAATTTTTATTAATTGTAGTGTATTTTAGTATTAAGTAGTGTAAATCTTAATGCATTTGTAGTTCTATTGTTATTAACTTCATTTGCAAATATATTTATATTATAATTAGGGAATGCAATACCGGTATACCGAATACCGGTATTTTTTGGCTATTTTGCGATACCGAAAAAGCGGTATTTTTGCATATAGTTTGTAACAAATTAATTAATATTATTATTATATAAGGAAAAATTATTAAAAAATTAAACAAACAATTTGAATATTGTAAAAATTGTATTTTGAGTATAATCTTAAGAATTTGGAATTATTTACTTCAATCAAAGTTTATATGGCAAAATTAATTTTCTCCATGGTTCAGAGACTTGAACTTGATGGTGATGGTGAGGTTGAATCGCTCGAATCTATAGATTTAGAAGTTGAAAGTAGTAATGTAGACGAAAATGGAGAAAGTGAAGAAAATATCCAATTAATGGAACAAAAATTGCAATCTGCAATAAACAGAAAAACAGCAGTGCATAAAGAATTTGGGTCATAGTCTCAGTCACAAACTGATATAAGAAATCTTATTAAAAAATCTGATGTGGACACCACATAACTTCCTTGTAATTTTTATAATAATTGGACAGGAATCTCGTTAATCTATTCATGCGCGTCTGTAACAATTTTTTGTTATTTGTTGCGCGATCCCTAGACGACGATTTTTAGTACGCCTATGTAGGTAGGACATGCGCGAGGGCTCGCAGAGGGCGCGTACTTGAGCTTAGGTTAAGGATTCTAAAAGCGCACTCGAGGAGTGAGGACGTGTTTTGGTTTCGTGGGCTGGAGATTTGTTCAGATAGGGCCGTATATTTGTGAAAGTAAGCCTGAGAAGAAGTCGTTCAGCGTAGTTTGATTTACGAAACCGTAAAACCTCGTAATTAGTTATAAACGGAAACCTTAATTGTGGGATTTGCACCGAGGCGCTGAAAACTCAAACCGTCACCAATCTGCAAGCAACATTGTATGTTTCGATTTGAAAAACGGTGTGTGGCCGTATGTTGCATCTTTCAACTTTTTACGTACCATCGACGACAGCTGGAAGGAGTCAATATTGTGCTACGATTGTTAGTAGTGAAATTCTTGTTGTGCGACGTAACGAATTCGGCAAGCAGCATCGCAATTCGAGCCGAGTTTATCATCATAAGAGCCAGGGAATTCATCAGTCAAGAGCTAGTGAGGTTGGAATTGCAGCACAAAATTTGGTAAACAAGTATTGTCGTATTACCATCTTGTAAACGTACGCCTTGGTAAGTGTTTTTTGATTTACCGGTTTTTGCTGCAATTGCGGAAACGTTAGTTTACATCGGCAAGCGACGTGGATGGTTCCCTATTTGTGGCGAACGATTTATGTTATATTTAAATTGGAAATTGTTGTACGCTATTTAACATTCATTATACGGTTGATCGTTAAAAGAGTTTTATTGTATTCGAAGGAAGCAAATTCTTATTATTTTCAGAACCGACGATCCTGCCTCCGCATTTTTGAGTTGGTGTTCCATCTTGGGCCCGCCACAATTATTATTACTAGGGAAAATCTATCCTAGGTGTGGCGAGCAAGGTATTTTTCCAAAAAATACCGAAATTGCTACACGTCATTAATTACAACTTTTGGCACGGACAATCGCAACCAAAAATAGGAGGTGCACAACTAGATGCTATAAGTGTCTCAAATCCAAAATTTCAACTTTCTACGACCTACCGTATTTGAGTTATGCGACATACAGACGTCCGTACGTACGTACGTACTTACGTACGTACGTACAGACGTCACAACGAAAATAGTCAAAATGGATTCAGGGAAGGTCAAAACGGATATTTCCGTCAAAATCTGGAAATCGAAAAAAATCGGTATCACAATACTTCCTTGTTTTACAAGGAAGTAAAAAGAAATGGGACTATATATGAAGACGAACGAGTTCGAGGGAAGTACTTAGAAATAGGCTAATGTTATCTTTTAACAATTCCACCCACCAGTGTAATATCTCAAAAAGCATTTTCTGTGGCAAGAAATTTTTGCACTAAGGTACGCTCCCTACTAAATAATGAAACAATTGATGCTTTGTGTTTCTTGCGATCATATTTTGAAAATTTGAAATAATAAAATATTTATTTTGTCATGTATTTTTTGATCTCCTAGTTGAATTTTTATTTTTTTTAAATACCGGTATTAAAACCCTTAACTGCCATAGTTGGTACCAATATACGTAACTAGCACTGTGGGGTATTTAATACCCCAAGGTACTCAAGCGAGTCTCACGCAGCCGGTACTTAATATTATTGTACAAAATAATTTTCTAACATTACTTAGAGTATGTTTTTTAAAGTCAAACTGCTTTTATACTCATTTGTTTAAATTAAGTTAGGAAAAAAAAATCTGATGTGGACACCACATAACTTCCTTGTAATTTTTATAATAATTGGACAGGAATCTCGTTAATCTATTCATGCGCGTGCGTCATTAATTACAACTTTTGGGACGGACAATCGCAACCAAAAATAGGAGGTGCACAACTAGATGCTATAAGTGTCTCAAATCCAAAATTTCAACTTTCTACGACCTACCGTATTTGAGTTATGCGACATACAGACGTCCGTACATACGTACGTACGTACGTACAGACGTCACAACGAAAATAGTCAAAATGGATTCAGGGAAGGTTAAAAAGGATATTTCCGTCAAAATCTGGAAATCGAAAAAAATCGGTATCACAATACTTCCTTGGTTTACAAGGAAGTAAAAATGTTGAAAAAACAAAAACGGGAAAATTCAGTTTTTCCACTTAAAAAGTCATAACTCGTGCAGTTTTTAATATTTTAAGCTAAAAATTTATGTGTACAAGCTTGAGATAGTATAGTTTACGAAAAAAATTACTATGACATTGATACTGTAAAAAATGTATTTATTTTGCCTAATGAAACCACGATTTTTGAGTAAAATTTAACACCTTACATTCTCTATTCAAATCACTTTATTTTTATTGAAATGAAAAACAAACATGTTTAAAATAATTACAAAATGATTATAAATATAAAAGAAAAGCTAAATAAATGTATTTTTTAATCTTGACCTGCACAATCAGCGCAAATACCTGCGCGGTGCTTGGGACACATCGGGCGACAGCATGAGCTACAGGCTAATTTTGTTTTTCTGTCACTCTCTCTGCTACATAAGGAACATCTTGCACTTTTTTCCAAAATAATAGCTTCATCCGATGCTTGTTCATGTGGTTCAATAGCCAACATCCCCCTTATTGCATAGAGTATCTCTTTGCGTAACATCGGTTTTGCAAGATTTATTATCAGCTCCTGAAGGCAGTTTGATGCGCTTATTTTTGCTGGTTTATTTTCGTTGATCAATTTGCAAGTATATAAAATTCTTGCATTAACAGCAGCCTGGTCCAACATACCAATAAAGTCTCGCAATGGCCATCTTTGCGTGCGTCTCGCTGTTGTATACGAATGGCAAAGCTGATCAAACGTATCTGTGCCCTTTCGTATGATTATAATGACGAATCATGTTCGGTTTCCCCTCAGTTATTTCATTAGACAGTATATACGTTGAGACAACTAGCACAATCTTGTTTTTCTTCGGCGTGTAAGACACTAACGTAATTTTGTCTGTGTAGCAAAATTTACTGTCTGGGACAGTTTTACTTGCAATTTTCATTTCTTCTGGAATTTCGCGTTTATTTTTGCGTAGCGTGCCTGTGATAGTGAGGTTGAAAGGATCTTCCAACATTTTCAACAATAAAGGAATGGTTGTAAACCAGTTGTCGATAGTCACAGTACGGTGAGTTCCGTGTATTGGTTTTGTAACTTCTCGAAAAAAAAATTCTGGAACACTCTCGCCGGCTGCAACTCCATGTGTTTTTCCTAAGTAAGGAATAGCAAAAATCTGAACGAAAGAGAGTATTAAACAATTTTCATTTTATTACGTATGACTAGAAAAAAATAATAGACACATTTTTACCAAGTACGCTGACTTTGCATCGTTCAGTGATTTTTGCATCAGTCCATATTTGTCTGGCTTCGACTTCATGTAAACACGATGACTACTGCGTCCACGAAAGCCATGCAATTGTTCATCGACTGTACACATATTGCTCGGGTTGTAGTTATTAGTACAATTACTAATAAATATATCCCAGATCTTTCGAATTGGTGCGTACTTATCTTCTTTGTTTCGTGTAGCTTTTATGTCGAAGCGTAAGCATGATGTCAAGAAGTTAAATCTTTTAAAAGGCATTACACCGATAAAAAGAAACGCTATTTTTGTAGCTCCATAACTTTTCGGCATTGACTCGATGTGTTTCCACATTCCGGAATGATACAAAATCGCTAACAAAGAATAAATTTCTTCGGAGAATGTGTGATTATGATAAGTTTAGAGCTTTGTCTTTTGAGCAATAAGATCAGCACACACATTCTCTATTTGCACGTTTGTGCATTCAACGATGATATTTATAATTTCCGGGGTGAATAACACATTCCACATTTCAAAAATATTTGTACAATTAGCTGCTTCACCGATCAGACCAGGTGTGTAATCAGGCAAGCTAGGATTAAACCGGTCTAAAAAAAAGTAATAGTACATAAAAGAACATAAAAGTACGAAAAAGATTTGCTGTAAATCCAAAAATAAAAACACAGCACAGTCTAATAATGAAACGCTCCAAAATGTCCTCGAAAATATCATTTTGGAGCACGCGTTTACTACCTACGAGTATAAACCTATACATACGCATATACCTGTATATACGTTAGACGTAAACAGCTGCTCTTTTGTATATATTCAACAGCTACGGATTGTATACAAACACAGTATATTATAGGTATACCTGACTAGCTTCCCGCGCTCCGAAAACATACGCTCGGTAAACATCAAAAACTTACCTGAATGGCGCGTCGATGCATTCGTGCTCCAAACGAATTTTTGTGACCTTCTCACAGATTTTCCATATAATTTAGATTGCGGTCGTCCTCGATGTCGACGTCGAGCATGGAGTTACAATCTTTCAGCAAGTGGTATATCTTCTAATTCGTCAGCCTCCTCTTCTCTCCGACGCATATGCTTAC
The DNA here is from genome assembly GCA_949152465.1 of Cantharis flavilabris. Lineage (NCBI taxonomy): Eukaryota > Metazoa > Arthropoda > Insecta > Coleoptera > Cantharidae > Cantharis > Cantharis flavilabris. The sequence continues at coordinate 33,455,778 of OX424438.1, read as the reverse complement.
ATGGAGACCCGCTTTGCATTTCATCATCAAGTTCATCGTCTTCTGCATCGGAGTCATCACTCTCAATTCCATCTCCATTTGTTCAGAATCGGAAGGCTCAAATTCAAACACGATATCTTTTTCTTCACCGCTGTCTTCACCGCCAAAATGACTATCGTTGTTCTGATCGTCGAGCAGCTTCTGCCTAAGCAAGCGTTGCCGTAAATTATAAGTCATCTAGAAAGCAAAAAATTTTAAAATTAAAAAAAAAAATTAATTTCACTTTGGATGGTATACTTACGTTGTAAACCAATAAAAAATCCCAAAAATTAGTATTGAAATTTTTTGGAAAAAGCACCTTTTCCTACACTAATGGCACACGGGGTTTTTAATACCCCAGAAATCCGTAACGTCCACTTTGGGCGGCTCTCCAACACATACTGATGCCTGCCACACTATGCATACCTCATGAATCTTTAGTTAGGGATGTCAACTACTGACAGATGTCGCCACTTAGGCCATTATTAAACTCTTAGTACAATTTATATGCTTAAAAAAGTTTTGGGGTAAATTTTACCGAATACCGGTATTTCAATTTTGGTCCGGTATTGCATTCCCTAATTATAATATTTAAAAAAATAAAAAAATTAAAGAATTTAACATGCAATCCGAGAATTAAATAACTACTTTTTTTAAAATCTAAATATGGCTTTTCAGAGAACGTTTGATGACAAAATGGTGTGATGAGTTCTTATGTACTTTGGCTTTTGGGCTGTGAACCGCGCCGGAACCGCACAATATTAGTAATAATTAGATTTCACACCATTCAAATACAAGGTAACTTAATAATAAACTAATTTAATAATTTAATAAAAATAAATAAGAAAGAAGTCCCTGCTAGGGCGCCAAATATAGTGATGCTAACGTTACTACTTTAACATTGCAACACCGTGTTAATTATTAGATAAATTAACTTCAACTAATTTTACTGTAGTCTAGAAAAATAGCAGATTAGAAGTTTTATTGTTTTTCGCTGCATTTAATCATCTAGGTGAGGTAAATACATCAGGTATCTGAGGTAATACTCAATCTTAAGATTGAGAATTAAAATTATTTGAAAATATATCGACAATAATACTTAAAAACTAAAGAATTCTTGTTTTAGAGGTTTTTAAACTCAGATTTGGAAGACAAATCTGCAGACAGTACTACTGAATTCCATTGTAAATTAAATCTGAAAGGTTAAAATTACTTCTTCAACAATAGCAATTTTAAGCAAAATAATAGTTTCAAGTTTCTGCTAATCACAAAACAGGTTTATTTTACCATACGTACCATTTAGCCTCTTTAGAGAAATAAAGGTTTTGGAACCCAACAGTGACAGAATGATTTGTATGACATAAATCTTCACTTTCTAGATAATTAGATACATAAAATAAAGATATCTTTTCTAGCGATTATAGCAGTTCCTTTTCAGCAGACATTGGCAAACTTCCGAAGAAATCTGCCATGAAACTCTTCATTAGATAAAGTGGTCAGCCAAAACCCATCCTGGGTTGTAGTGCTATTGTGTGAATTTTTTTCTTTTATATATTATTATATTACTTTTCTAACATTTAAGGCAATTGTTTCTGTGCTTCAGAGGGCACATGATATCGATGTTTCCTCTGAGTCGTTGGTTGCTATTATTAATAGTAATAAATAAGGTTAAATACCACCAATGTACTGTTGGTAAAAAAGGCACCATGCCTAAAATAAGAGGAAGAAGTTGTTTCTGTATATTATCGCAGGCGTTTAATCGAATGATATAATTAATAGGTAGATATTGAATTTTTTAAGCTTTTTTAAAAGTTCTTTTTAAATGCAAATTTGGTTTATTGTATTTAGACTTCATATTTCTTATTATAAGTAAATTGGTACTATTTTAGCATTAACATTCGATACTGACACTGTGGAGATATATGGGTCTTGGCTTGAAGCTGGCAATCGAGATCTTGAGTGAGATTCGCCTCGGTTTGATCTGACTGATTGATACCACTTATATTATCTGGTCAAGGGTAAGTGTTGCATATAAGGTAACTACAGAAGATCTCAAGTTTTCCTTTGGTCGCACTCTAGAGCATAATGTCATATAGCTGTTAGTCATTAGTGATAGTATATTCAAGAAAAAAAGAAAAATTCTTGAAGCTATAGTTTTTATATTTACAAAAGGAAAGAACAAGAATTTTTGAAAATTCCAAAAACGAGAGGTAACACAATGGCACGCAACGTGGTAAAAATTTGAATTTAATATTTTGCAAGTAAACGCACGGAATGCACTCGATAGTATACTTAATTCTCGAAGAAAACGTAGGTAGAATGTATAAAATAAGTTGCAGTAATAATAAAGTGAAAACTAAATTTGAACTACCGTCTGATTTATTCGAACAAAGTATTTCGATCACGTTTTGGCGAGTTAAAACAAAATTTACGAAAAGACAAAAAATACTTTGTTTGACCTATCTATTAAGAAATCTCTTAATTTATAGCAATTGTTCGATTTGGAAATATTTCATGCTTGGAAAATTTGTATAACAAAGCCTTTTACATTTTTGTTGAAAGCAACAAATTAGTTTATGTGCATCTCACGGTTTGCGTGTAAAGCAAGATATCAACCCTAAATCCTAGGGTTGTAACGTTACTCTGACACCTGCCAACACAGAGCGGTTCTCAGCTGTACTTGCAAAATATTACTTCGCAGTGGAGACAGATTCAGCTTAAAGTAACGCCTCAGAAGCACAGCATCTTGTTCTTTATTACTTGTCTGGATTTGTGACATTAAAGATTGATTTATTCAACGTCACATTATAAATTAAACCTAACATTAAATTATAAATTCTAATTTATCCTTAATTTCCTTCACATTTTCCTAATAAGTGTTACCTACCTATCCACTTAAAGTAATGAAAATAAAAATACCAATTTACTTATTACACATACTTATAAATTGTTTAAATAATTTATTCTCATAATATTTTTTGAAAATTTTTATCAATTTGATTGTATTTGTTTCCTAATTTAAAAAAAAATTCATTTAAAAAACTGTCAAGTTATCTAAATTTATCACCCTCTATGTGTATTCTCGTGCTTCTGCTTGCAGGAATTAATTGATTTTAACAAAAATGGTTTGTAGGCTTGTTTCACCTCAAGATGAACATTTTTAGATGTGAGCTATATTATTAATTGTACTACGTACAAAGTATATTTGCAAAAAAATTTCATACAAAGTTTTTAAAAATATTATAATGAATAAAATATTTATTTACATGTTTATTATCTTCCATTTAATCAAAAACCTTTGTTTTATTACATAATACACAAAAAAGTATATATCAAGATGTCTTATGAGAACATGAAGTTTTGAAAACGACGTAATTTCTAAAGTAATTCAAATCTTCTTTTTCTCCGACTAGGGAAATCCCCTAAGACATTATTATAGGCAAACAAATTAACCTTGTTTTTTTGGCTTGAGTGATCATTCGCGCTTAACAAGCCAATTTTATTTTTAATTGGTAGTTCCTGAAATTTCAATCTGAAGATAAAACTAATTTCACAAATTAAAGTCCCATAAATACATCAAACGCTATAAGATCTCATACTGACATATTCGGTAATCCTGTTCAATGTAAAAAATTCAATAGGTATCCTAATCAATGTTTTCAAACAAAAATCTCCTCTTTTATAATTTAAATTAATTAAAAATAAAAAATTAAAATAATAAATTATTAAAATACAAAAATAGATAGAACTATTATCATAACTACTATCATAACTACATAACTACATAACTACATAACTACTATCAGATAGAACTTATTATAAAGCAGAAATTTTGTTGTAAAAAATATAACTAACCGATAAATGATTATTCACGTCCATATCCACAAATATAATATCTAACTGTTTTAATTTATAATTGTGTAACCATTATGTGTTAAATGAAGTTGAATACCTTAAATTGCAATGTTTAAAACAAGTTCTCATTTTTGTTTAAATTTATAATTTTACAAAATATATTAGAAATTTAGTTTATCTTATTTAAAATATTTATTAAATTTTTTGCCATATTAACAAATAGTTTGATGTTTATATTATTTTATTATTATTTATATTATTTATATTATCTTATTATATATAATATAGTATTTATTATATTCCCGCATAGGTGTGAGAATGTAGATATTTTGTATTTAAAAATAGTCGTACAGAAAATTGTTTTATAATAATATCAAACTATAGAAATTACAAAGAAAAATCATAAAATTCTAGGAATTTAATTGAAATACATACAGATAAAAAATAAAAGTCAACGTTTTTTTTTGCTTTGATATGTGCATAAAACCAAAAATTGATGGAAAAAAGTAAATGTGTTGCGAATCTCGAACATTCGCTTCGTTAATGCTTCTACACAAATCAGTATCGGAAATTCAAATGTTTTTAAAACATCTTAAAACAAGAAACAATGTCAATTCTGATGTAAAATTATCATAGTTGCCAAAAAACGAGATTCGGAAGAGAAAGGAATTTTTACTCGTGAATAGGCTTCCGCACGCTGTTCAGAATGGCAAAAATTCCCCGAATCATACAATCATCGTGTGGATGTAGCTTTAAATACTTTGTGGTTTTACTTATATCTAGATGTAGATACATAATATTTTATATGTAAATATAAACGTTAATTAGGGTAAACCAAACGTAATGAAAAATTCCGTTTTTTTATGTCCAATTATAATAGTATATTATGCAAGTTTTTGTTTGTCGTATTTAATTACGACTCAATTCATTAAGGACGTTAGTCTGCATAATGTTATGATTTCCTTAATAAAATATATAATTAAAAACAATCATGTAATTGTATTAAAAGTTTTTTAATTAACATAGGAGTTTAATTTTTTTTCTAACAAATTCTGAAAGAATGTTAAAAGTGGCACCGTTGTGAAAATTTCATATTGCTCCTAAGATGTAATGAAATTATGACCTTTCATCGTAATTTTGTTGGAAAAGCTCGGAAGTTGAAAGTTAAATAGAAAATTATGTATTTTATATTATTCTTGTAAGTAATTATTTTAAAAACTGAAGTTCTCATTAAAATTTTACTTTACTGGGATGGGAGATTTGGGCTGACGACTATTTCTTTGTAAACAATCTTGTTTCACCTTGTGGTATCAATTAGGGTATCATATTTATGCCGTATCGTATTTATATCAATAAACCTCTTGGAAAAATAACAATTTCAGTTAAGATAATCAATTTATCATACAGGATTTTATCATACAGACTTTCGTCCTTATCCTTAATAGGATAAGGAGCGCAAGATTTAATTTCAAAAAAATAACGTATACTTTTTCAGCGAGTGATGGCGATATTTTTATTGCATTCTAAAGTAGACATGTTGCGATTAGGTAAATGTCCCCCTTCGACTCTGAACACCGGCGCTTGCTGTTTTCATAAAATTTTACAAAATATATTAGAAATTAAGTTCATCTTATTTAAAATATTTAAACAATTAAACTATAAATAACAAGTTAAATTCAATAATATAATCAAATATATCTTAAGCTTTCGATGATTTTTGTCGTCTTCTTCAGAATTTTATTTAATATAAACAAAATAAAATTCAGTAGAATCCGCTTAATGTGATCTCGGATAATGTTATCAATCGGTTATTGTGATCATTTCTTTTGGAAACCGGCCACTTTTTCTTTCTTGTTTTTCTTCTATCTTGTTCTAATTGAAGTCTTCTAAAATTCGCCTTTTTCTAAATTTCGCTAATTGTTATCAGTTATCAGGTAATATTATTAAAATGACCTTGGCCCGAAGTGATCACATTAAGCGGATTCTACTGTACATGGAAACCGGGATACGACCTAAGATCCAAAAAGATCGTGAGTTAAGGAACATTTAAAATATTTATTAAATTTTTTTTCCATTTTATCAAATAATTTGATGTTTATATTATGGCTTTGTTATTATCTTATTATAATATATTGTGAATTTTAATTTGAAAATTTATTAATTATTTATTTATTTTCGATGCCATTTTGACAAGGATATGGCTCTATCTCACCGATGACGCATTGGATCTCAGCCTTGAGCTCAGGAATTGTTTGTGGTTTATTCACATAGACCCAGAGCCGTATTAAGGGGGGGGGGGTTAAAGAGGCTGCATCTCCGGGCTTCCAACTTTCTAAAGACCTCAAAAAAATTGAACCAACAAGATTGAAATCACCAAAGTTGTAGCTCTGATTAAAATAAATTAAGAAGTGGTGTTTATAGTTCGCTAACTTTAATGAGCATTGAATGGAATCTACTTCGACAAATACATTTTGATGGTTTAATTACTAAATTTGTGCAACTTAAAATAAGAAAAAAATGTTTTAATATGTTATTGTATATGTACTATATATATGTACCTGTGTTTTATAAAAAAACTATAATAAATATTATTCTTTCAAAAATATAATATTTGATCTAACCACTGTTGACCTTGAAAACTAAAAAGTTACTTTTTTGAAATATGCAAGGCCAAGGGGCCTCCAAAAACAGTTAGCCCCGGGCCTCACATATCCTTAATCCGGCTCTGCATAGACCTGGGATTTCACAAAACCCCAAAGAAAAAACTCGAACGGCGTTAAATCTTGGTGAACATCGGAATTTTAGGAGAAATTTGGTTTGGAAGTTTTTGTTCCAATAAATCGATTGATTCATTCACGGTGTAGTGGCACCGTTTTGCTAAAACCACATGTCATTCAGATCCATACCATCCATTTCAGGCCACAAAAAGGTGATCATTATGGAAAAACGGAGAGATTTTTTTTTTTTAGATTTTCACCTTTCTTTCAATACATCACTAGAACAATAATCACATCAGTAAATTTTTTTGTCCTAGTTGGACTAACCAGGACAAGGGTTCGAAAACCAGTACTGTCCTGGTACATTCGTACCAGTACGAATGTCATCTTAGGCGACAAGACTCCGTTATCATGTTCCGGTAATGAATGCCATCACATGATAGCGCTTAGTACCTTAGTTGGAAAGTGCCCCCTCGGCTTGCTCATCGGAGACATCGAATGGTAACAACGTACAGTATCTTTTCCTCAGGATGGGAATGATCATACAAGCAATAAAAACTCCAAAAACAAAATAATTCATTTAATGTACATTAACGGCAAAGAATAATAGTTATTTTAATGATTATTAAAGCAAATGTATTTTCTTAAACTACTTAAATATAAACATCGGAAACACATTAACTCGAATTCAAAATAGGATTTACAGGTACATATTATTATCAAATTACCTTATTGTCTTTTTGGAGTTTGGTTAGTTAGTTTCGAGAGCAGGCCCGGCATAAAACATTTGTTGTTGATCCATTATTAAATTGATTATTAGCTGTGGTTGTCGATAAACTGGTTGTGACGATACATGTAAGGTACTTGGAAATTATCGAAATAATATTTTTTCTACGAAGATAACTATACCGGTAACTTTAAAACATTGAGCATTCACTTAAATCAAATTAGCGGCACTGTATTATAAAAATTTTATAAATAACAAGTTAAATTCAATAATATAATCAAATATATCTTAAGAACCAATGACTTCAAAAAAGAATGAGTGGACACATTTCAAGTATACGCTGTATTGAGCCCGAATCCACAGCTATTGCCAAACACATTCTAGTCGATGGACATGATGCAGATTTTATGAACGCCAAGATAATCAAATCTGTTACCAACTGCAAAGATCGACTTCTTCATGAAATGATATGTATCACAAGAGAGAAGAACGCCATGAATAGGAAGACAGATATAGACGGATTAAGCAACATCTACAGCCATTTACTCGTCTAGTTCGCCCTACACACATTGGAGTTAAGTTTTTCCTATTTGAAGGAAACTCATCATAGGTTGTTCCTTAACTCACGATCTTTTTGGGTCTTAGGTCGTATCAAATGACAATGTGTTCATAAGCATATTGGCTTTTTCGATTCGGGAGAAATATTCTGCATTTTTATAAAAATTTTGTATTTAATTCTTTTTTTTATTAATGCAATGACTATTTATTTTAATTTTTGGGCTAACACATACCACAAATTTTTTATGGGGTTAAAGGTTAAGGTCGGATGATCGGGAATTGGTTTTCGATAGATTAGGTATATGATAAAGAAGCTCCTGAACTAAAAAATATGACAAATGTTTTGAGTGGTAATAATAAATGGTCTGTATTATATTTAATTTTTAAGACTTCTCCATAATGCCATCTATAAACTTTGTTATTCTCGACCTCATTCATAAACAAATACCTCCTAACTACAACTGAACAACTGGGTTTTATTGTTCCACTAATGGTTTTTTTATTTGGTTCAGTGTTCGGTCTTCATTACACAATTTGTTTGGAATCCAAACCAAATCAATTGTTTTACTTTAAAGTAATTTTAAATTGATTTACAAAATTTTTAACAAATTTACATGTTTGGGTTGATTTACTTTAGAAACGAACGGTTTCTTCCTTGTTATGCGGCTGTTAGACGTTGTTCATTTTCGTTCTTCAAATTCATTTATCAATAGTGGGGTAAGAATACTTCTTTGCAGAACATTTCGAGAAACAGTTAGTTGTTTCTCACCGGTTATTTAAAATTAATCATTGTGCCAACCTCCCTCCAAGAGCACAAATATTTTGCCTTTGAGCTATTTAGATCTTCTGACAGTTAGCTTTTATTTTAACTTCGGTACTTTTTAATGATTTTTGCGCAGATGTAATGGTATTTCATCATAACTAAATTAACAACAACGTAAATAATAAACAGTGGTTAGAACAATTACGTTGTTGTTAAAACAAGTTGGAATGTTTGTAAAATTTTAAATAACTCAGTTGCAGATGATTAAAATCTACGAAGAAATGGCAATATTCCACTCATGTGGATAAATAAAAAATTTACCTCAAGGATTCGTAATTAATGCTTGGCAAAAGAAATTCATAACTCTAAAACAACAAAATTGTAATTGGTTTGATTTCTAACTTTAAGTGCAGTTTCCGTTATGCGATTTTGCTTGCGATTTTGCTTGCGATTTTGTTTGCGATTTTGCTTATAATTTTGCTTCCAAGTTGTGGTAAGCAAATATTTTGAAGTTCACGTTAAACGATTCGACTCGAAGATGAACTCGCAAACATAGCCGTGAACAGAAAACCACCAAAACCAGTCACTACAAGAGAAATCCTACGTAAAATCGTAAGCAAAATCACAAGATTAGACTTTTACTCAGTTTAACGAGCTGATATTTCAGCCAGCTTTAAATACAATTAAAGCAGTTTTCTAAACCATTGTTACTATTTAATTCAAAATAAAAATATTTTACAAATTTTAGGAAAAATTGGTGAGAAAAACTTTATTATTATTTTAAGGTTATTGCTTCTATTTTGCATATTTTTGTTTAATTAATTTAATAAATAAAAAAAGTTTGTAATCAGTAAATAGAAGTAATTGGACTAAAAATAATTATTTCAAAATGTAGAAAATTTATTAAAACTAAAAGTTCAATTTTTGATATAAATTAACTGATAGTAACCATATTTTATTGCTTTACTGTGGTGCAAACAGTGAAATAATAGAAAATACAATTAAATGAATCATCAACAATGAAATACTTGTTGGAAAGACGAATTTGAAAGAAAATCGCAAACATTGTCTAAGTTAATAATGCCATAAAATTTTGACAAGACACTCATCTCACAAACTTCAATACCGACTACCGATTTTCTTCTTTTATTCATCGGAAGTCTTTTGTATTATAATTTATTGAGTTTTAGCAATCTGTATTCAGATTAACAAAAAATTATATTAAGAAAATTTTGATAAAATCTAAAAGTTTTAAAAAATTACTAATATATTTTACCAATAGATTGAGTAGATAAATTACCAGAGGAGAATATAACAAACTATAATAGGGGTTTCAGCTGCTTTAGGCCATAAAAAAGTTTCTAAAATTTTAATAAAAATTAAAAAATTTTTAAATTAATTTTAATAAATTTATTATGCACTTTCAAGCTCGGTTTTCACTTCTATGTTATACCAAGTAAAGTGTTTTTTTTTTAAATCTATTTATGAACATAAAAAATTGACAATATTTTAACGCTTAAGATACCAACGAAGTGAATGAAACTAAAGTTATGCTAGGTTAACTGTAAACGATCGTTGTAGTTGTTTGGACTAGGAAATATCGACTAATTTAATAACTAACTTTTTATATTTAATGGTTTAATTAAAGATTATAAAAAAAGCAATATTCCAACAAGTTTAATATAATTTACCAATTTCTATTATAATTTTGGATAAATAAAATAAATTCTAAAAACAATTTCACTATTTTTATTACATTTTAATACTTCCTTATAAAAATCAAAATAAACTCAAAAATTCAACTTGACTTCATGATTAAACTTGTCGAGGGACTAAAACCCTATCACTTAATTTAACTTTCGGGATTTTCGGTGAAAATTTCTGGATCAATTTATCTTCAGCTAGGTATACAATAAAAATTTAACTAATTTTTTAGTGCATTTATGTAACATAATTACATAAATATCTACATCCTCTTTAGTACTATTAAGAATAAAATAACTCTAAAACTATATAGTTTATATAGTATTTACTCTAGAACTTGAAAAACAAAGTTTTGGAGTAGATCCTGCATGATACTATTTACTTTTGGCATTTTGACTTGTGTTTGATTATTTGCATTTTGTTTCGACTTATGAATTTTTGAACTTCTGAAACTATTGTTCAACAATAAAAACATCGAATATTAATAAAATTATCCTCTTTGATTATGTTCTATTATTTTGAAAATTATATACTTAGAGTTTTATGGACTTACTGAAAAGTTATTTTTAAAATTTGACATTTTTTGAGAAATTTATTCAAGTAAGTTATTTATTAGGTTTGCAGACTTCCTAGTTTGATGTGCTATATAAAATAAAGCTGCAGATCTCCAACATATATCATAATGTATACATGGACGTTTGGCAGTTAGTTTTACATTTGAAGTTTTGAAGAATTGAAAAATTAATTAATGTATTTTCATTTTTCAAGTACGCATCTAAAGTGATTAGTTTCACTTGTAAAATCGCAAGTAAAATTGAAACGTGTCATTTCATTTTAATTATTGTCATTCTTAGCTAGTTTTTCATTCAATTTTGATATTCTGGAGATGGTCCAGGTTGTCGATGTAAATGTAGTAACAACTTTTTAAATCTAAAGATTTATAGTGTACTAGTTACGCAATCCTGCCGAAAATATGAAAACAAATTTCCTATTAAGACGCCTGCATTTTGCTTCACTGCTCAAAATCTACCGTCGCATTTATTTGATTTCACTTGTAGCATTTTATCGGGTCTGGTTATTACTTCATGTTTTGAAATGCAGAACTCAGATGTCATTGGAATTCTTAATTCAAGCGAAAAAAGCACCCCATTTCAAGTTTACGTCGAGCTATTGCTGTCATATATAAATATTATATAATATGATTGATCTTATTGTATGTATTGTATATGGTTGACTGAGTCCAGGTAAAAAAATAGTAATTATTAAATAGATATAAAACCGTCGGGATTTATTACACAAAAGCGAAAAGATGGCATATGCTCTAAAGTGAAGATATAATATTAATTAAATTTAATAGTTACTTTTTTAAGTATTGAAAAAAATATGTTTTATTCGCAGATAATGTACTTTTTGTGGCTTGCCTCTATTTGTCTGATACTCTCTACATACTATGCTCCGCTACATGAACTGTTCTTAAAACAATATGCTATTTATAGTTTAAACATTTGTAATATGTTACCACAATTTATAATTTTTTTAAATATTAAATGCTAAAATTTTCAGAAATATCGGACACACATCGGTTGTATTTAATCAAAAACAGCATTTAAAATTTTTAGAAGGACAATTTCACTTGCTCAATTACAGAAAAAAGGAATAATCAGAGAAAGTTTGTTAGCCTATGCCTGCCATATATTGTGTAAGTGGAAAAGAAAAATTCATCATTGAGACTATGCGTCGATTATAGATAAATTAACAGAAAAACTGTTTAAGATTATTATCCCGTATCAAATTTACGACATCAGTTGGACGTATGCAGTGGGAAAAGCAACTTACTTTACTTACAATTACTAATATAAGGTTGGTTATTTTTCCGAGCAATTTTTTTCCGGTTATTTTTTCTGGTAGATTTTGCCTGGAATTATCCTAAATTCTAATTAATTTGCGTTTCAGGAAGTTTATGTTGACAATTGCAGGATGTCCGTGTAAGAGTATCTAGACTAACCTATGAATTACGGTTCTGAATAGTAACGGACGAAGTCTACCAACCTAAGTTGTTATTATAAAGTTGGTAGTCAACCGAATCACAATAATATAAAAACTCAAAAAGATAAGAACAAGTAGTTTGAAAATAATAGTATTTAAGAAATTAATAAAGAATCTATCAAATATGAATTACCGTCAACAGAATACATCCATTTGTTGTGAATTACCTACTTTGACCAATAAAAACTTGTCATAAGATTATCGTTAGAACTTTAATATCGATTATTTACGAAATAATCAAAATTCCATCACATTTTTAAAACATCTGTAAAAACCAGGAAGCCCGGTTATTGTGCTATGCTGCCAGGTACTTTTCATACATAAGCAAAATTAAAGTATATGCTTTTCTCAACTATATTTTTATTTAATGGACTAGTTTCGACTGGTGCCAGTCTTCTTCAATATGTAGTCAATGAGATAAAAATGCGATAATTGTATACTTATAAATTAATACTCAATGGATCTTAATATTACTTCTCATAAGGTTAACATTGGAATTTTAATATCGATTATTTGCAAAACTAATTGATTTTTTAAGTTCATCCAAAGTTAAACACCTTATTTTAATGTTATTTAATAAATTCCATCACATTCTTCAAATATCTATAAGAACCTGTGAGCCAGGTTAACGTGCTACCGTCTTAAGTTTTCTCCATATGTCCATTTAAGGTATTTAAAAAAATTGTGCTCAAGATGCCGCCTAAAATATTTAACTAGTAAATTAAGTAAGAACACCCTGTTTGCTGATATACCAAATATTATGTATTTTTAAATATTTATTTAGGTATTTTTTAATTTTAATATTTTTATTCAATACCTATACTACCTATCCACGAAAAAACTCATATTTGCCGTAAATATAAAATAAGATAAAATATTACATAATAATCTAGTGTGATGGTTTTACAAGGCTGACTCTTAATATTTTAGGAATTACATTAAAAGTAAATTTAAAGTATTGAAACGAATCAAATTTTAAAGAATTGATGGAAGTTAAAAATTTACACCCTTGCTTTTATCCCAATTGGAATATTATAATTTTAAATAGCATTCTAACTCTTTTGCTATCTTAAATTAAAGATGTGTACATATATAAGTTCTTTCAATCCATTCAAGTAATCTTTAAAAATTAAATGATTTTGGAATTAAATTAGTTGAAAAATACTTGCTGATATTGTAAAAATTTATTGTAAAATGTTGAACCTAATACATATTTTTATTTAATTACTTTTACTATAAAAATTAAAAACTTTAAAATTTTTTTTCTCAAAAACTAGTAAATATTAGATACAGTAGAAGCAATGTATTTATTTAAAAACTTTAAATATATTCTGTAGTGAAAATTCCTTGTTTATTATTATTATAAAAAATATCCCTTTATAAAATATTGAAATAAAAATGAGGATTAAATTTAATTGAGTGAAAGATTAATTTTGTTACAAAAATTAACAAATATTTTGAATAAATATTTATTTTAGATTTTTAAATCGAATAGAAAATTGAGACAACGTAAACAAAAATGCATTATCGAGCTTAGCATGTTTTCACTAATGTAAACTAAGTAAAATAAAAAAATGCGGATAACATTAAAAATTTTATGTTAACATCAGCTGGTGTGCCCACAAATTTAACAAAATATTTTCGTTTAGTAAACATCAAGAAAAAATTAACAGTTTAATTAAAAATTTAAATTTAAACTACGCCAGTGAGTCTAATTTAACTTTATAACATTTTGATTCGCCAAACATTTTCTGGAATATTTTGACATTTTGTTAATTAATTTTCGAAAACATTCGGTTGGAGTCCGAACAGTACAACGGAAAAGTAATAAAATAATTTGGATTTTTTTTGCAGGCTTAATGCATAAATTTTCTTTTAGATTTTTCATTTCAAAGTAGGTATAACGTTTCTGGAGCATGAACCCGAGAAGATGAATGAAATTGTGTAGTGGGGACAGATGCTCAGCAGGATCACATCCCAGGCTCCTGCGATTCCTGCGACGCGATTCTGAAAATCTACTAAACAAACGCCGAACCGGTACCTGTCAGTGCATGCTCTATGCTGGTGTGATTCTGTGCTCGCTTCTCTCGTTTGTCGACGTCAAGTTCGGGAAAATTTTGTTTTAGGGAACATGCAGCTTAAGTTATAAAAATTCGGTTGGTTGTTTGATAGCCCACTTTAAATTTCTGTTAGTGTGATTATGTTTAAAATATGCTTTGAAGCTATGTAAATTATAATTTTTTATGTCTACACGAATAATTGTGTGGTAAGTTTTTCATAAAAAAATTTTAATATGCATGTCAAAAAATAAATTACTAGCAACACAAAAAATTTAATTAAAGTCTCGTGCGTTTGGCCAAAGAAAAATTTTGTACATGGTTTGGGTTTGCATGCAAATTTTGTTACACATTTCAACTTGAAGTGTCTTAAGGAATATTAATTTATTATTGTGTGATTCAAATACCAATTTTAATTATTGCAATCAATTATTTTTGAATTAAATAATATCAAAAATGTTATCTGATGTGGGTACACAAAGCTATCAATTTTAATCACAAATCTTCTCCAATTCTGTATGATCATCAAACCCAAAATGAGTCGAGTAAGTTAGTGTAGTGTGAAAATGCTAACTATACAGCACTCGGAATAATAATGAAAGTGTGAACAAAACTTTTGTACAACATAATATACATAACAACAAAGAAATATATCAATAATTATATAATACAAGAGTAGGTAAGTCATTATTTTTTACTAGGCGAGATATAAAATCGTGACTAGATAGTTTTTTATGTGTGCCATCAAAAATTTGCTCAGAACTTTAAACACAAAATCTCGTTATTTTTTCTATTAGCAAATTTACTAATGACATTTGTAACTGTTAACCGAATTTGTTAACAAGAAATCAAAAATTGAAGATGTTGATTATGAAAACAAAAAAATAAAAGGATTAACTTGTGTTAAACTTGATTCACGACGACTTTAGTCGTTTGTCTTACATAAGATATTTTACATAATTATTTATAAATTACTAATTGATAATTATATTAAACACAATTTTGTAAGTTCGTAATTATGGGTTATAAAATTTTTACATTACGAGGGCCTTTTAGTAAGTACTCAACGTTTACCGAAAATATAATCTATATTAATAAACAATTTACATACTTAATTACAACTTTAAAAGAAATTTTGTGCTTAATTTTATTTCGCACCTAAATGGAATACAAATTTAGTAAATTTGTAATTCCCCTACATTTAATCGATTTAAATTTTATATTGATCAAAAATACAAACTCATTTACATAAACTTCTCAATAATAAATATGTGGGGAATATTTTCATCGGTAGAGATGAAAATTCATACGTAATTATTTTGTTTTATTTATTTGCGTAACGCAATATTCTAATTTTTGATTTATTCTGTTATAATTAAGAATTATTGAATGTTCAGCCATGAATACTTTTTAAGGTTTTGATTATATCATTGAAAATCAGTTAATACGTGTCCTGCCAGGATAAAATAATTTGTTGCCGATTAAGCTTCGAATTTGATTTATTGTTAGGGGATTTAACTGATTTCATTATTTATTATTTTTTCAGAAAAATTGCAGTTCATTATTTCTTAAGTTATCAGTTATTTGATTACGTTTGACGCTTTCCGATTCAGTGAGTTTTTGTTTCACTTTAACTACCAACGCGAATTAAAAAAATTAAGTCATTTAAAAATTGCAATAATAATAATTTTCTTGATTGATCATAAACTCAAAAATATAGCTGCAAACAAAGTAACTACAGCGTAATAATCGGCGCCAGCGGTGCCGGTAGATTAACACCGAATTGTTGGCGTAGAAAAAATTTATTTAATCTGGAAGAATTTATTAAACTACTAATAAAGCAAAATAGCGAAAGGTATGATGATAATAATAAAATAATATACCATGGAGAACCCACAATGATACGGTATAATATAAATCTTCGTAAGTACCGCAGGCGATTTTCTAAAAATATTACAATCTTTATTTTGCAACTTTTTTAAATTTTAATGATTAACTGACCAAAGAAAATCAACAGTACAAAAAATGTATAAATGAAATGAAAAATTTATAATTTTAAAATTTTAATGCATACCTAGCTATAATAATAGTCCATTGGAAAATTTTGTAGCGCTCATATTTCGAGGGCTGTAATTTACAATGAAATGATTTTTGACAGCTTAAAAGTTAAAGATGGAGATAAATTCGCAATTACATCCATTTTTTTCATATAATAACCACAGTCGACGTTCGCTTCTATCACGGAATTTTCGTAACTTTCCATTTAACAAATTTACTATGCAAACTCATTAGTCAATTCAAATATTCATAAATATATTTCTGCTTGATATTTATGTTTTCCTCATATAAGATCTAGCAAGCCATTGGTTAGTTGTTAAAAATAGATAGTAAACATGATGTATAGTCAATAATGTTGGGGAAAGAGGGCCACTATCAACCACGAGGTGTGAGCTGCCATGTAAAAGACAGACAGTACACCGCCCATTATAAGGAGATTAAGAGTTACTTCCAGCGTCAGCGTTAGAATTAGGATTTTGTAAATTTATTTAATTCGGGCAGCTTTCGTGCAGATAAGTCTCTGTGAATAGATTATATTTACTTGAAATCTTCGCGTCTGTGTAAATTTGGTACTTTATTTTTAGAACCACTTGGTTGGTCACAATTTATGTGAAAGAAGATTAGATAAGCATCTGAATCTTTCTGAACGGTAGCCAAAACAATAGATTATTGCATTAATTAGTTGATTTTAATTGTGTTCAGTTGACATAATATCAATCATCATAAGCTCGATAGTTGCTTCCGTTTTTAACCCATCGACAATAAGTGCCATAATTGTGGACATGTAACAAGTATAGAATTGTCAAGTCTAGAATAAAGATCAAAGTATTAGAAGAAGTTATTGTTAAGATAAATCGTTTTTATAAACAAACAATTTGCTGGAGGGAACGATTTGTTATCATCATCAAGTTCATTTCTGTCATAATATCTTCGTATTCTTCTTCTTTTTTCTAATTTATGACTTGGTCTTATTATTACCATTAACATCTAATCAAATATAAAATATAAAATAAATAAAAAATATAAAATAAACATATATAAAATTCAAAATAAAAATCAAATAATCGACGATTTTTGAGGGAACAACGTAATTTTTTTACCGCAGTGTCCCCCTCCCCCTACTTGCGCATATATCTGTAACGAGTTATATATCAGTCGAGTTTCATATCAAGCTAGGTGGACATCAATCGAGTTCGGGCATATCAATCGAGTTGCACATCAATATCAATCAAGTTTCACTGCTATTGATTTATCTTAGCTATCTTGTAATAGATTATATGTATTTTCATTTTGTCTGTGTGTCCCTGTATTACGGTTTTCAGAGGCAACTGACTACCATGCATGAGTTCAACACAAAAGTTTAATCTGCCGGTCGTGATTGGATTAACCAAATTCTGATTAATATTGAATGAATTAACGTAATTTTTTACAGAAATTGCATTATAATATTTGATAATTGGAAACCATTCGAAAAATTAGCTTGACTTGAAATCACTAAATGTTCTTTTACATTGATTTACATTACCATTTAACTTGTCCGTTAAATAATTGTTAAACTGTAAAATTGAATTAAGTAGTTTTAACAGAAAATTAGTTGTATTGGAAAAACATTCACCAACAAATTACAAGTTATATTTGATTATTTTTGTATGTCAAAGTAATTTCTATGCATTAGTTTTGAGAAATTATTGTAATGCTAAGTTTAGAAGTTGTTTGCAAGTATAAGTTGCCAGTTACACAAACTGTTACTATTACACTTTTTTATTATTTAAACGCTGTTTTGTTTTAATACAGTAAAAAAAGTAAAAGTGAGGTTAATTTTTCAGTTTAAATTTGCCACAGAGCTTCATAAGATTGCTCATCTTTATTAAATTTATAATCAATAATTTTTGTAGCCATGGCTACACATAGGCTGCTATCTGGCCAGTCAAAATATGTCTAGATTAGTAAACCTTGCTGAACCAGGAAACACCGATCCCGGGTCGGTTGTGGGAGATTTCCCCTTGGGTTGAAACAAGAAATAGTTAAGGCACTTCATTATGATTATCTAACATTGCAGAAATTAATAAAAACTTTGAATTAAGTTCTGATATTGAAATTCTGAATAATATAAGGCACTCTTGATTTCGCGTCGACCTAATGATCGTGAGTTGTACTACTCTTAGTTACTTCAGATTTATTTGTGCCGTGGTTTAAATTCCACGTTAAATTGTAGACACATATAGTATCTGTTACGAATTATAAATAAAAACTGCAGATCTGTAATTTGATGCTGAAGGATTATTTCTACACTTGTAGTACGTCAGACTTTTGGTTGTCAGCCGTAAGAATTGGGTTGTAAATAATAGGGCAATGAGTGTCAGCAAGTATTTCTAATTTATTTGAATTGTTTTTGAGACGGTCATTAGTTTAGTAAGTTAGTTGAACAACTGCTGACTCAAAGCTGGCGGTCCTCCTGGGTTAATGATTGTCGCCATCAACTATTTAAAACAAAGTTATAGGGATTCTCCAATCCGGTTTAAGCATACGTGGCGTCACAATGCCGAACCCTTTCGAAAAAAAGAAACGGGCCAATGATCTAGGAGAGATTGAAGGGCTGATCATGATGAATATTTAAAATATTAATATTTATATTAAAATTATTATTATTATTTATAATAGTGTATTGTTTCAATAAGAACTAATGTAGGTGAGCCACAAAAAATACATTAGTTCCGAATAAATCATGTAAGTTTTTCTGAAAATGCTAAATAATAAATTTTAAATTTAATTAACGTTACCTTTACTTTAGACTCGCCTGCCACCTTTTGCTTTAAAAACAATTGCGTTCACGGAAAGCGGCACTAACATTGTTGATTGACAAAAAGTGACATTGTTATATTGTTTTCAGAAAAATAATCTTTGTTTTAACTTTTCGCTTTTTATAAAACAGAGAAAGTCGGAGAATCAAGTGATTGCTTGGTATAGTACTAATTTGAAAATGGATGACATATATTTTCAGAGGTTGTTTAAATTCAATTTTTACTTTACATTCTATGATAACTTTTATCGTGAAAAAATCTGAAGAGAGCCTCCCGACAATCCTTTATTTGGAAATATTTTAATTAAACTCATTTTAATTTTATTCATATCTACTACAATAAGAAGAGAAAACAGCATATTTAAAAGAAAAAGTAATACTAAATGGTTTTTAATAAAAAGTATTTATCTCTTTACACAGAGGTTTATTTTAAATAACAAATGCACGATAGGCGCACATTGCACGGTACTTCAGTACTTTGGTATAGTTGTTTAGAAAGAATAATATTTTACTCTGTTTTAAGTTAGAAACAAATCGATTTTTTCTGCAAAATCGACAAAACTACAAGCTAAATTAAATAAATTATTATATAGTCGCCATCACAAATAATGAAGATTACATCACAACCATCTGAATCAAGCATCGACAACTGCCCTCCCAAATTTTTAATCAACAACACAGGTGCAACAAAGACACACTTATATGAATGTGTCGTAATTGTTTCAGTTTTGACACGTCGAAAATTGCGCAAGTTTCATTTTTCGTGATTACCACTATAATATGTAAATATTTTACATGTAAATTTAAAGTATTAAAGTATTAAAGTATTATATCTTAGGATCTATTGAACCTAAAAATTTGAGGTTGGACTCAAATTGTAGGAAATATTTACAGCTTCAAACGAGAATGGAATGACTTTTTCTGTAGGAAGGATTCTTTTAGGAGTTTCGGGCCAAAAACTAAAATCAGTCGAAAAATTTCGAGGTTTCTCGAGTACCACGAAGTTAGCTCAAGTCTTTCGAAGCTGCAAACTTGGTTTTACACTACTGGTAGGTACCCTAACAACTTACCACAAAATCAGAAACATGTGAATTTTTCCGATGTTTTGTCTACCGTCAGTGGTCTATACAGGAATTTGGAGATTTCCGGATAATAATGGGTCAGTGCGGCCGTCAGGCTGCACAACCTAGATAATTGAGTTCCACATCATGTAACTACTAGGAGGTCTGGGCGGTCGATTTATTTATTTTTAACCAACCAGTACATTTCGTGGTTTGTTAGAATGACTTAGAAAGATTTCTTGAAGATTTATTTCCATGGAGGGAATCTACGATCGTTCTACGACTTAATGAATTGGTTTATCAGTGAAAATTAAAAAAATAAATAAACCGGATTATAAGAAATCGTCGGTTGAAACCATTGTTTTAATTTGAAAAATTGAAATTGAGGAATAACTTCAGACATAAAAAAAGACAGTGTTCTCGTTAATTAATATATTATAATGCTTCATTTAGTTGAGTAATTACGAAAAGTATTCAAAAGATCAACCAGCTTAAAAATTTATCATGTAAGGAAGATAAAATAAATTAGTTTTAAAAGCTAAGAAAATTTTTTTTATCTTCTCCAATCAACAATTAAAAAAATATATAAAATTAAAGAATAATATAAAATAGCATTTTTATAAGGTTACTAAATATTTACATACCTACTCAATTCGTTAGAGAAATTTAAATGTTTACTCTTATATGTAGTAATATTCTAATTATTTGATGAAAAACTTTTGAGTAAAATTTTAACTCCTATGTTATACATTTTCCACTTTCTATTTAATAATTTTTAACGGTTTAGCTAAGTGGGTTTGTAAATTTAATTTACAGTGTAATTACCATATAATTACTTTTAATTTTTTTAAATGATTTTAAAGAGGATTCTCAAAAGTGTTGTTTGAATTTAGAAGTTTTGCAGCAGAGAAGTTGCGTATGGGCCATTACTTTTGTTTGCACCAAACTTTTCATTGGGGAATCCCCAAATGGCGTGTCTGCAGGGATTTAGTACCCAACATTTCAGTACTAGAATAATTCGAGGTGTTGGAAATAGGCATTTATTTGTGAGTTGTGAATTTTTAAGAAATGTTCACGTGAAAGGAAAAAACTTGTACCTTCAAAATTTTATCTGTTTAAATTTTAGAAATGATTTATCGAAGGTGAAGGTTATTTGATGTTAAAACAATATCTTATGAATCAAGTGAAAGTCGGTGCACTTTATTATTGCCGAAGACACTCTAATCGAATACATAAGAAAGGAATTATAAGCCCAATAAAGCGCAACACAATAGAGAATGCGATAATGTAAAGGAGTGCTTACATATTCAAATGAGGGATGAAAACTATAATTATTGTTTATGCGATAATCGCTGGGGAACACCTTAGAACGAATTTGTTTTACAAATTAAAAACAAGTGTATCTCATAAATTAATTTCGGCAATTAGGCCACAGTGAAGATTATGAATGATTTACGGAGGTACGGTTTAATACATGATGACGTCTCAGTATAACAGAAAAAGTTATTAACTTAATCATTTAGACAGCTAGCGAAAGTAAAAATAAGATGTAGAAATCTTCTTCTCTGATAATAATCGATTAGATAATTATTTTACAATAATTACTTTTGAAAATTTGGTTCCTATAATAATAATAATTAAATATATAATATCCTGTAGAATGTTGTCTTTGCAAAATTAATTATTACGAAAAACACAAAACACAATAAATTTTGAAAATATGCAAAATTAAAAAAAAATTATTTTAAATCTGCCTACTAAATTTCTTTCAATCGATTGACCAAATTTTTCCCAAGCTAAAAGGAAATAGCGTCAGACACGTTACTTAAAACACTTGATTACAGTCTGATGGTTTATCACGGAAGTCATTTTGTGTTTGTAATGTATTTTGCTTTTTAAAAAATTGTATCTTGAAATACTTTTGTTATTGTAGAGTAAATTTACGATACAGAATAATGGAAACAATTTAAACGATGCAATTAAAATAGAATTGAAAACTTTTAGTCAATGTCGAAACCAAGACCCAAAAAAGTACTCACATTATTTGTACCTACATCCAATTTATATTTTTACTTGCTATTTGTAATTAAAGCACACAATTAGATCTAAATGTCGACCGACGATGATGGCCTGACGAATAAACTTTACCTAAATTTACGTTTATTCTATAAAATTTGAAATACCGCATAATATATTTTTTGTTTTTTATTGTGCGTGTGCCAACAATTTTTTTCGTTAATTTAATCTTGACAAATAAGTTGCTTATAAAGATAAATCTTGACATATTTTTTAGGCTTTACTTGCACAATAATTTTAAATTTTAGACACAAAATTTTTTTAAAAGCTTTTATGAATATTTTCCAATTTTAGCCTCAGCATTTTTAGAACAATGTCAATGGTGTGAAATCACGTAACCGACTGAATAATTGCGCGGTTAAGCTGCGGACGTCTTATTCGATCGATGTGGATTTGAACCTCGTTCGAGTTACGTTAGATGTTATGATGAAGCTTTTTTTGTATAAAAACCTAAATATTTTACGGTATCTGAAATCCATACTTTGCTATTTCATACTTCAATAGTAAAGCGTAAATAAAGTTTTAATTCGTCACAAAAACGCTAACGCACCAATATTTCATAAATTTATTAGGGGTTCAAAGTTTTCTTCGGGAGAAATTCCCCAATATTCCCATTTTAGTCTAATATCTTAGATGGTTTTTGTTTCTTCTCATGCATATTTCGCCTATTGGTAAATATATTTGGACGTTAAATCTTTTCCTTCTATATATATTGCTATGATTCCATACATATTATTTCTTTTTATAATTGGGTTTTAACAAACTTATATTTAAAATTTAAAATTGCTTCTAGGTTTGTTCATTGTTGCAAATCAATAAAAGTCTCTTTAAAATCAAAAATATTAAGAAACATTTATTTAAACTTGTATTCTCTATTCATGTAATACATTGTTACAAAGCACTACATTTAAATTATGCACAAAGAAAACATTCATTAACAGCCCTTAATTTGTTTGAATATTTCAATAATAAAATATTCCGTATATTTTAAAATGCCAAAATTATAAAAAAATTAATATGTCAACAGCAAAACTAGTTATCCAAACATTTTTATTTTTAAATAATATTGCTTTTAATTAAAAATGCTATTTTATTTTTTACCAAATATAAATGAAACATGTATTTGTTTTTCTTAAAGCAGAAATGCAAAATTTAATTTAAAATCACGCTGTTAAAAATTGAAACTTATCAATCATACAAATTCTACATTTTCTTGCTTTACTTTGATTTTCCTTCATTTATGGCCTTATTGAAATATTTTTTAATCAATTTTTATTTACTTCTAATAAAAAATTTAAATTACAACAGATTGCATTTACTTACTTACTCCTTTAAGCCAAATGTTATAAACTTATTATATTTCGCATTGATACAATGTTACAAGTTATTGATTGGTTCATTGGCTGATTGATTTTCCAGGTTTAGAAAACCAAACCTTGACAAAAATGTTTAATAAAGCTTCAAAATATTTAAAAAAATATATTATGTAGTTAACTACAGAAGTGTAATATACTTTATTTTGAGAAGGTTTACAAGGGAGATACTCGTATTGATTTGTTATAGTCTTCAGAAAGAAAAATTTTTTTTACTTCCATTAATGAATAATTAACCGCAAATCTCATCATTAAAAGAATACTGCACAGTAGCACTACAACTCAGGGTGGGTTTTGGCCCGTGGTTTTGGCTAACCACATCATTTTATGAAGAATTTTTAATGCAAATTACTTTGGTGGTTTGCCATCGCCCCTCCGAGGGAGGACGGTTAGAATAAAGTTTTTGCTCTACTCCGGCTCGAATCAGGGTTCTCTATTTCTCTTCTAAGCATCAGACCGTAACCATCTTCTAAAAAAAAATTGATTCTGATTTATCTACAGCTGTCCCTCGTGCAAATCTTCCGCGCTTTACATTATATCTTTATTTTTCCTTAATTAACCTTTATTGCGCACAAAAATTTACAAAAAAGTAATAATAAAATTTTGCGCAAGAATCGGTTAGAATAATCATATTGTTTTGCATTTGTCACAAGTGAAAATGTATAATCTATAAATGAAAGTAGGGGAGACCGGGGTAAGTTGCAACAGGGGCAAGTTGCAACAGTGTAGATAACTTTTTCACGGATAAGATAATAGATACCGCCATTGGTACAAAATACGTGTAACTTAATGGTTCTTAGGTGTGTCAGGTAGAATCACGCCAAATAGCTGCAGTATATGAGTAATCGTCAGTAATCACATTATATTTTAAATATAATAAATATGATTATCAATAACGAGCTACAAGATACAAATAAATCTAATTGTATGGATTTTGCAATCCTATACATTTAAAGTTGTAAAAAAAAAAATTATTTATGATTGAAAGTGCTTACTGTTCATTGATACAAAAAAAATATGCAAATAATGTAAAATAGTCTGCGACAAATGGGCCCTAGTTGTTTCGAATTTCTGATTCTTATCAGGCAAACCTAGAAAATATAATTAACGCGTACAGTATTCAATTCAATTTGATAGAAAAAATATAAAAATTCAAAATTATTGGACATTACGAAAATAAAAGCAAAATTCTACCTAACTTGATTCTAAAATGAATAAAAATTAAAAATTTTTTGAAAAAGTATCTAACCAAGCAAAAAGAAATATATATACTATTAATGAAGGCAAATCTAATTATAATTAAATTATCCCAAAATGGGATATGAGTATTTTATGAAATCTTTTGCAATACGATGCAAATATGAAAATAATATTAATTAAAATTATTATAAATAAAATTATTGGCGACAGGTGTTTACAGCGCCTCTACTGACGTGAAATGCGGTTTACGCGTCATTAATAAATTCTATTGGACGGAGACATTTTGAGACACGACTGCATTTAGGCATACTTATATTAACATTCGGTAGTGCGCATTTTCAAGCAACAGGTGGCGCTGTGAACAGTGTCGCCGGTTTTTACTATGTAAGGTATTACAAGTTTCTCGTATTGTCAATTATAAAGTATTTGGTTTAATATAGTAATCCGGAGAGAGTTTAACAACTTTCACATGACCGTCTCCGTGCTTCGGAGGGCACGTAAAGCAGGCGATCCCCCTGAGTTGATGATTGCCGATGAAAATTTTATTCTTTGCAAATAAAAAAAGGTTACATTTATTATATTTATCTTTAATTTATTATTATATTTAAATATAATGAAGGGGCAGGAGCAATTGCATCTAAGTTCTCGCGTTCAAACGTCCTCGCGTTCAAACGTCTCTGCGTTCAAACGTCCTCGCGTTTAAACGTCCCTGCGTTCAAACGGCTCTGCGTTCAAATGTCCGGCTCCGTCGTTACATCTGTGTTCTCAACAGAATAAGCAATTTTGCTATTATTGTCAATGAAGTTGCATTATTAAAGTATCAAGTGTCATAGTGCTTTTATTTAAAGTTTGCGATATAGAGTAAACATTTGTCTTTAGTTTTGCTTAAAATAATCATCAAAAAAGTTTTCAAGGTAAAAGTTATACAACTTATAAAACTGAAAAGTGTGGCGGGGCACATTGCAACAAACTGTTACAATGTAACCCGTTCACATATTTCGCCGTTAAAAAAAAACAAAAACAAAAATAAAAAATCTAATGTAAACACCACGTGATTTTGTAAACATCTTACAAGAATCTCGTTAATCTATTCATGCGCATCATGAATAAATGTACTTTTGAATGAATGAAAAATGGGTGCAATGTAGACTTTGCAAAATGCAGGCACACTGGACCTGTGCAAAAAGAGATCCGTTGTATATATGTGTAAATTGTACCTAATATTGATGATAGTGCTTTTGAATATGTGTTGCAATTCACCCCAGGATGTGTTGCAACGTGCCCCGAAGACGGGGTACACTGCAACACGATCACCTTTTTTATTAACTTTATGTAATTTGTCCATTATTGTTTTTAAGTTCAATAATTTTATATACCTATGTTCCTTGAGGACCAATATACACAAAAACATACATAAAAATAAAGATTAAAAAGTATTGCAATTTACCCCGGTCTCCCCTATAATTAATGCAATTTGGATTTCCACTTGTAGTTCCCTCGTATAACAGATGGACAAAGTATTTTAAGAATAATAATAATATAATAATCCCCCTCTAGGGGAAGCATCAAGCGGTGGTATAGAATAAATAATTAAGTAATAGTCGTCAGATAGTCCTCAAATAGTCTCTAGGTAGTCTTTATTAGTCAAGATGTGACCAGTCCATTTGATGGTCCCACCCTTTCATGGGGGTAAAGTAGAGTAAGTTATAATTATAAGTATATAAGTATATAAATCATTAATAGTTAAGTTACAATACTCTAATTTAATAAATAGTTATTAATTATTGTTATTACACCTGTGCGAGTAATTGAATTAATGTGAACCTGACCCAAACCTCTGAGTTACATAACTCTAAGCTAATAAGTACAAATCCATTCGCGACATGGTGGAGGCGTCGGCACCATGTGACATGATGGAGGTGTCCGGCGCTTCCACCATATCGCATGTGGAGTTAAAGTCCCTATAGCTGGGGTTGCAAACTTTAATTTTGTTTATTTACTTTTGTTTGCATCGTCGGTTCTTTTTTAGCTTTTATATAAACTTTTAAATTTTTAACAATTTGCTTATCTTTTATACCATCATATTTGTTTTCTTAATTAATTAAATAAAATGTAATATGTAGCTTCCTGAGTAATAATTAATATTTTTATATTTAGTTCTTGAGATCAAGCACGGACTGGCAGTAGTTTTTCGGGGTAGCAATATTTGTAGAGGTCCGCTGCAATGACAAATTTGAAAACATTTACCTATGGAAAACAGCTTTTCTTGAACTGCTTTGCGAACTTCTGCAAAATTGATCTATATGACGTCGACCGAAGGTGTTAAATCCGATTTGCTTTTTCATAGCTTATCGATGATCGTAATCGGCTTTTGATTATTTTTAATTTGTTCGGAGAGAGAGGGCTTTCCAAAGGGCCCGAGATGTTCCAGCTCTCCAGCAGCCCTGGCCAGTCCGCGCCTGCTTGAGATTTCCATATGCCGATCATGTGTTTTTCGAGTATGAGAAAAAGATGAAAAATGCTGTCAGTATACAAAATGATGGCTGCAAATTTCAGTAATATTATTTTTAATAAAATAAGAACATAAAATTTTCTTTGCGACTGTTGACCTTACGGCGAGGGGCATTCCAAAAACCTATTTACTAAAACTTACTTTTCTGTGAAGTCAATAGTCGCAAAGATGAATTTATTGTCGCTAGACCAGTTGCCGTAGGGCCAACACAAAGATCAGTTGTCGTAAGACCAATAGTCGCAAAGATCGATTGTCGTCAAATTGCATTAACTAAGATATGCGCTAAATCATTTACTTTTAATTTGATTTTGTTGGTTATATATTAATTTTACATTTTTATTAATTCCGTTTGGAGATTAAAATTGCTTACGAGAGTTCTTATTAACAACTGAAGAAATACCTGAACTCAAGCCATTTTTAATAGCAAAAAGGTGTTCTAAACTATTGTGAATAACTGATTAACTCTTGGTTAGTTTATGAAATTTTTACGTTCCCTCCGAAGCACGGAGACGATCATAAGAAATTTTAGACTCCTTCCGGATTTGAGAACCGGGTACCTTAGTGTCAGCAGTTATTCAGCTAACATACTAGGCTAATGACCGTCTTCGGATTTACATAATAAGGTGAAATATTATGTGCGTGTGAAAACTGCTTTTATAAAATTTGGAATTTTTTATTCTGACTTGTCTATTGAACTGGTAGGCCGTAAATATCTGTATTTTATAATGACAAAAAAAATATATCTATAGTATACAAAAGTTTTATTATACTCTATCATCAGACCGACTAAATTTAACTTGTTTTAATTTTAATTTACACAAAGGTAATAATAGAATTATATACTATGTGTATGACCTCTATTTTTTTTATTACAGTGAAAGTAATTGATGCGTATTTACGCGTAAAAGGTAAAAGAGGGTTATTTTAAAAATCGACTTCCATTATTTGATGTCGGATAGAATTGCTTATACAAATTCATTCCTGGCAACATTCAAAGGTGACACTTTCAGTTAAAGCTTAATGCAAAATTTGAATTACAAACGGCACTTGTTGAGTGCTAAAATATAGTATCGGTTTTTTTTAATAGAAAACCTAAGAATAGAATTTAAATATGTCGGTGTTGATTTATTATAGAAGCTCAATATAAAATTTTACCCTTAGTTTGGAAGATTTATTTTTTAATTAAAAAATAATATCAGCGGTACCTACGTTAAATAATTATTCAAAATAATAATTAACTATCTTTCGAGTTTTAAAGCGATCGAATATTCTAAACGATTAACTAAAATCCAACTCAAAAAAGTGTTATTTCGAATTTCTTAATAGTGTTGTCTTGTAGTGTATGCTACCTATAATTATAGGTTTTCGACCTCTGTGAACTTGCAATAACAAAATTGAATTTGTAATTAAATATTAAATTGCACATAAATAATATACGCAGTGGATATGTATGTGTATAGGTAGTATCAATTGCAGTAGCAGTTTTTTTTTTGTTTTATGGTTATTTTCTTGCACTATAATTTTTATGACATTAGTCTGCCTACTTAATGAGAAAATTATACTTTAACTTGAACCTGACTCTAAAATTGTTTTCGTTTCTTGATTTAGAGTAGCAGAAATATTGCTGAATTCAAATTATCATGTTCATAAACTTTTGGCAGAAGATTTCGTCTGTTGGAGCGCCTCAATTACGTGGCGTTTGTGAAGGATGCTCTTGTTAATTGGGATTTGTCCGGTCTATGACTTAAAATAATTTATTTTACATTTGAATTAAAGATTAGCACTTTCCAGTACTTATCTTTTGAGAGCTTACAAAATATATGTATAGTTAGGGCGGTCCTGTTGATTTTGCAAACTAAGCTCGGTTATTATTAAATTTAGGCGAAAAAAAACTAATGACATGTTCTGAGTTATGTATTGTCATAAAACGGATGTAAGATTAGATAAAACGTTCCCTAAAATAACTAATAAAGTGCAACAACCCATTGTTGCTACGAAATATTATCTAATGTCATCGTAAAACGCGTGAACAGGTAGTTACGTTAATATCATATTATGTAAGCGTCATTCACATAGTGATCAGAATCTGTCTGGTAAGAACCAATGAAATTAAGTATCTATGTATACCTTACGTATCCATTATGATAGTTTTCTCACGGTATCTTCTTGTATGTACATCATTTTAATATGTGGAAATGTAAAAATTAATTTCATACCAAGCGCTTTAATTTTTTTATATTTTACCAAAGCTTATTATCACAAAATAAAATTTTGATTTAATAAACTTTTGTTTTCGCTGAACCCTTGACCTTTAAAATTCGCGTTTGTCCACTCGTTCAGTATATTACCACTTTCGCACTCTTTACGTAAATAACTATTACATAATTCATTTAATTTTAAACTATTTAAAACTGGAATTATTAATGTTTAAATTAGTAATTTCTAATATACAAAACTACGTGGGCACTGTAATGTAATATAAAGAAGAAATAATTATTTCAATAAATGTCAAAAAGTAAGTTGAATATTCTCATGAATATTCTCAGTTTTATCTTAGCAAAAATAAAATGTTTTTATTTTATATTTATTAAAGAAATCAAACTGCAATTTATGTATAGAACCAAAGAAATTATTTCAGTATTCTAATTAAAAATTAAAAAAACGGGAAATATTAAGATCAAAAGCAAGAAACTGAATTGAAATATTTGGAAGAATTAAATGGCCGCTTTGGTTATCTGACCTAATTCCCTTAAATTAATTTTGATTTTCTTTTAAATTCATTATAGTTTCTAACTTCAGGCTACTACGATGTGTTACCCTAGAATGTAATTATTACAGTTTGGATCAAGTTATTATAGTCGTCATTATCTCCTCCTTATTCAGATACTAAATTGGGATGATTACCTATACTTCTAAATAATATATCATTACAACAATACCTACTTACTTACGTGAATAAGATATTGTTGCCCACTTCATTTATGTTAACCTATTTCAGCATGAACCCTATACTTTGTACTCGGCTTGGCCCGATTCAAATTTGCGTAGTTCGATAAAATGTCATTATTTATATTAATTAGTACATAATTTAAGATTAAATTGAAAAAATGTTAATTATAATATAGGTACTTAGTAGACATTTTTATGTTTAAGAGTTTTGTAAACTTCAATTTATTAAAGTACCTACCTTTTTTGAGTTTCTTGGATTCTCAATAATAAAACTGCAATATTATTACTAACTATTATTTAAACTTCATCGGGTTTCAGATAAACTGCGTAATAATAATTACAAATTTAACAATATTTCAGCAAATCTTGAAAGGAAAATCAAACCAAGAAACT
The DNA here is from genome assembly GCA_949152465.1 of Cantharis flavilabris. Lineage (NCBI taxonomy): Eukaryota > Metazoa > Arthropoda > Insecta > Coleoptera > Cantharidae > Cantharis > Cantharis flavilabris. Next base: position 33,424,911 of record OX424438.1, on the reverse strand, counting down.
TCACAACTTCACAACATGTGAAGTTTTCAAGCTTTACGAAGAAATTTATTTATTTACTGTAAACTGACTACAAACTGTTTCAGTAAGTAAGAAATAATTGAACGTACAATTATTTGGACTCTGGACCTAATGGATCTAACATAAAAAGTGTACACAAAAAATTATACTGGTTTTTAGAGATAATTGAGAATTTTTGGAAAGGAAGTGTTTTTAACTGGGGATATCTTAATAATTTTTTTAGTTCAAGCTTGGACCTATTCAGTTTTTTGTTTATTTTATTAACATAATCGAGTATTAAATGGTCTCTCGCCATTACAAATTCTGAAATTGATCAATTTTTTTTTTGTGAAATTGTACAATTTCATTAGAGTAAATCAATTTGAAATACTGAAATACTACAGTTTTCAGTTGGTTATTAAAATATGCATCTACTAATGAGATGAGTGATTTTAAAGTTTTTGATGTTTATCCGGTTTTGAATTACCAAGGCATAAATTTGCAGGGGACATCTACTACCTTTAGAGACATCAACCAACTCTTTCTCTTGTTCTTAACATATTTTTTATTGTTGCATTTATAAGTTTTCTTTTAATTAAATTATATATACATATTTCCGAAAAGGTCAAGTTGAGATTTAAGAACCAGTAAAAGCGAAAATCGCGAATAATAGGCAAACAATTTTTGTCTTTAAAAGGTCAATGGGCGTGACTTAAAATGAAATTAAATCACGGACGAATAAAGGGCCAGAGCAGTGCTGCCTTTAGGCCGCACAGCTTAGGCAATTTTGTTTCTATAAAAATCTGACTATTGGCTTTTAGTGTTTCTTCTCCTAATTACTAATTTCTTCCAATATTATTAATCTTTAACCATCTTTCAAAGAACTCACTACACATTATATCTATTAAAATACTCTTTATTTGTGTAAGTGTTCCAATTTTATGATTAATTTCATGAACCCACTTATAAAATGTATAGTACTCTGATTTTTAGAATTTTTATAAGTGCTCCATAATACAAATATCTATCAAAATAAAATAATAGCATTTTTGAAATATTTACACTTCTTTCTATACAATAAAAATATTCGACAATATAAAAGCTATTCATGTCTATCTTTTCTTGTGTAACGCATCTCAGTTGGTTTATGTAGCACAATTTGGGAAATCAAGGTGCACACCAACCGAGTTTGCCACCATTCAAACAATAAATTTCAAGATTTTATGATATCGTTGGATGTTTTTCAACTTGCTCCAGTCCCAAATATTTCGTCACGCAAACCAGAAGTTATATTTGAAGTACAAATAAATACCAAACTAAACATAGAAAAAAATGGGATAAATTGGTATAAGTACAACATTGGAAATAATAGTATTCAAATAGAAAAGTCCAAGAAAATTAAAAGCAATATCAAATAGTATCTTGGAATGCCAAAATCCAAAATTCAACTTCTATTTAATTCCTCTTATTATTCAAATTATTATTATTTTAATATTAAATACAATTCTAATGTTAAATACAATTCTAATATAAAATTAAATGGAACGCAAATCGAAAAGATAATTCAATTCAGATGAGACGATATTAAATTCCTTCAAAGTTTTAAAAATTTTAACTTGACAAATCCACCATATAAACTAATTGTAATTAAGTTTCCAATTTTTCAAATTATCTCATTTATCTTCGATAATACTTATCAGTTATCAACTATTCAAAAAAATTTTATTTGCCATATTCCAATTTTGTCCAGAATTAGAACAATTTAAATTCCAAAAATAATTTAAAACTTTACTTAGTCAAAAAGCAAATTTATTTCAACCGAATGCAAATCTCAAAATTTTCATCGTGCTGCAGTTGTTTAAGCAAAGGTCTATTCTTATGTAATAAATTTTCATGAGGAGGAATGTTGAAAGTAGTAAGATATATGTAATAGTTATTTAGTATTTTTATGAAATTTGATAGTTTTGGATCCAAACAGCTTTAAATTTGAATTAAATTGTTAATTTACTAATAAAAAGTTTTACTCAAAAACCTTATTTCTCAAATACACTCAAAAAATCTCACAATTGATACACAAATTTAATTGGTACACAACAAATTTTGTTGCCAACCTCAATTTGATGGTGCGAAAAGACGTGCAAATTCAAAATATTTACAAAATTGTTTACAAAACAAATTTCAACCCTAAAAATAAAATATAAAATTCAGATTAACAAAATAAATTCAAAGTTATCAAATAAAATTTAAATTCAAAATTCAAGATTTTCAAGGTGCGAAGTTTGCATCACTAGACCTTAAGTTGTAATCCTTCTTCATAGAGAGTCAAATCCCTAAAATTTGAGGTATTAATAGTATACTTACGTATATCGTAAATTACCGAATTAACTAATCTATACAGAAAAAAAACGAAAATAGGTTAATACCTACGGGAAAACTATCATCACATAAAATACGTTTACGTATTACTACTACATATATTATTATAACTAATTGTAGTGTAGAAATTTTGTACAAAATATTGGCGTGGTCATAAATTTTCGCTGGATTTTAAGCTAAAATTAAAGGCGGAATATTTATATTTACAAATAACTTGAATTGGTAATATAATACACTGTTTTGTTCCAAAACTTATGCGTTCTTTCATGTAACTTCGTACTTATCCTTCTTGTAGAACTTTCGATCTCTGGAAAGATATTTCATATCCAATAAAAAGATTATGCTGAAGAAAATTTACTTAAAGGAAAATTAGGAGTTAAGTTTATCAATAAGCAAGCTTATTAAAAACTTTAGTTTGATTTTTCAATTTTTTCCCGATCTACTCTCTTGTTCACTGTTTTCTCATCAGATTAACTAAAATAAATTTAACTTGAATCATATCCGAGTTGGATTATAAAATTTGCTCACGGAACATCAATCATGACAACCGTTGATATAAAAGTGGCTTTATGCACATCAGAATTTAATAAATTAAATATTTATAACAAAATTCCGTATAAAAATAGCATGTGAAATGACAAATGGGTGACCCTATTGAGCTAAATTAAAAATTGTTTCTTAATTAATATTTATTTCTATAAAAAAATTACTGTTGTAATTCTTATTCTATTTATTATATTCGGTTTTTTTTATATTTGCAAATACCTAATGTATTCCGTTTTAAACATCGCGTGGGATTAAATTCACCGGTTATATTTAACAATCAAAGCTTATACTTTTCAGCGTTTAAATTAAGAGGTTATACACAAATTTATGGGTATTTTGATGACTTTATATTCGATCTGGGTATGATAAAATATAGCCGTCGGCAATTTATAACAGTCGGTGAATTTTAACTCAAACTTTTGGTAATGAACAAGATGTAATAAGTCTAAAATTAGATATTTGCTATTGTAGTTCTAAACTTCTAATAATTTTAACATAATAAAATTTATTAGACACAAATTGGTCAAATTTTAATTAGGTATGTTGGTATAATAAATTAAACCAACTAATATATTCTTGTGAAGCGAACACGGAGGTTTGGAACTTTTAGCTTCAACATTAGTAGGTACATAGAGCGTAGAAAATTTTTAACGGAGATTTTTCTGAGAGCAACTTCTGTTTAGTCAATAAATATCAAATACCTAAATAATTTTCATTTGATTGAAAATATATTTAAAATTTAAATGATAGAATATTAAATTGGTTGTTTTATTTGCGTTGACTTCAATATATCACTTTCAAGATGGATTGGCTATATCTTAATAAGTTTGAAACTTTTCAAAGTTACATATTTGAAATGGATCTAAAGTAAATTCGGAGTGAAATAAAAAATTTAAAACTTATTATAATTTCTTCAAGTTTCTTTACTTTTAAAAAGCAAAACTAAAATTTATTGGCGCAGTCGAGCGAAAATGTTAAAATCTCATCCGGAAAAATACTTGACAAATTATTCATTAAATATCAGAATCGTATAACGGTAATTAATTATCATCGATGTTCTCGGCAAGAAACAAATAATATAAAAACTTCAAAAAACAGAAAAGATATTGCGAGAAAATTTTATTAAAGGTTTCCAATAAATTTGAGAAGTTAAATTAGAAAAAAAACCTGATTGGGAGGGTAACTTCCGCTATATTTTTGAAATCTCTCTCACATTCGAGATTGGGCAACAACAATCTTATTTAGCTAGTATAACTTATACGTATAGTAATATAAAATCTAGTCTAATCGTCACAGCTCGATCAATAAATAGATGAATGGCCTCTGAAAGCCATCACTTGTTAATCAAGGACGAACAATAATTAGTAAACAGCAGGCCGATTAATCCAAAATTTTTATGCGGCTGGGATTATCAATTTTTTTAAATAATATGAAATCTGTATTCATAATTAAAGATTTTAATTATGTTACCTTTTAGTCTGTTAAATAATCGGTTTACATTAGCTTTAATTTTAAGAGCCATGAAAATTAATTTAACAACCTTTATATTTATTGTCAATTTAACCCGTAGTGGGCGGACAGAATGTTAATTTTCTGCAGTATATAATAGAAGTGTTTTATTTATCTTCACAATTTCAATTGATACCTATAAATAACTTTTGATTAAGTTGATTGCATGTTGTAATTTGACAGTGTAATTTTTTACCAAAAATATCATTATCGATATCAGTTCCCGCATTGCTGAACAGCTTGTCCGTAATTTACAATAATTGTTTTTACATTTATTGTAGCTTTTGGTACTTAAACGATGAAATATTAAGCTGTTACGTTTTATTTAAACACAACTTCCACAAGTTAATTAACATATTATTTGAAATTAACAATGTATCAAACCTTCGTTTTACACTCGAAAGCAATATAATATGTATATAACAAATTTTAGTTTAATAATAAATTAATTTGACATTTTGAATTTTGCGGTTTAAAATCAACACGAAACTAGCCAAGCGTCTGTAACAAAAGAAATTCTTTCCCTTTAAAACAATAGCGTGAAGCCAGAAGAAATAACCTAAAAATTAGTTTCGTCTAATCAAAACACAAAAATTTATAAAATTGGATTACCAACTTACATATTTTTAATGAAAGTTAAAATAATATAAAATTTTTTAAAAAGTAATTACTACGAGGGCGGGAATAAAAATAACAAGAAAGCCATTTGTATGTTTGTAAAGTTCCTATATTCACGTATGATTTAAATTCAAATAATTCAAGCTAGACTTGAACTGGTTTAGTAGTTGTTTAATTTTTATATCTTAATTATTAAATACCTACTGATGTTTAGATTTAATATCGGTTTAAATGGTACTCAAAACTGAAAAGAATTAGTTGACACATTATAATAAATTATATATTGCTATGTTTTACTCTATAAATTCTTCAATACAAGTGAGTAGATAAAACTACATATTACTTGAAAAAAATTTTTCTTTTAAATTATTATGAATCCATGTTAATTTTTAAACATTGATTGAAACAGAAATTTAAAAAATAATTTACGAACTGACTTTAATAAATTATCGTAAAGGTCAACCTTGTTTTTAAAATATGAAGTAATAGCAGGAAATTGAAAATGTACAAGCCTGAATTGGCTCTTGATTGCAATTACAAAAAGTTTTTTAATAATATTTCAATGAAAACTACAACGTTTCGACAGCTAGCTGAACTTGTTAGTTAATATCATCATAATAAAAAATATCTAAATTACGTATCCATGTACATATTATATTTAACTTATATTTAATAAGCTTAATCACTAAAATTTAATACTGAGCCATTTGGTTAAGCTGTTCAAGTAAATTGAAAATTGAATAACTGAACTTTCCCAAGGTGATATAATTTATCGAAGTGACTGCTAATAGCTCTAATCGTAAAGGAGGTAACATTATACTTAACCAGTGTTCCAAATCGTCCACATCGAGTTGTCTATCTTCATGCGAATGCACTTAGTAAAGAAAGTCACGAGTAAATACATTTTTGTTAACAACTTTTAAACATTTTAATATTATAATAAATTATTATCAACGTGCAATATACTCTCGTGTTTTAAAATCCCCATTGGAGTTTTGATTTGTGAAATTTTCTTTTTTCTATTTTGAAAATATTTTTTTTATTTTATCGTTTTCTCACCATCTAGTTGGCATTCCGACAGCTAGGTAAGAAAACGAGGCTTTTGCCGTCGAGAGAGCCTCCGTAGTAGCTGAGGGACAAGTTGTCTCTCCAATTTTGGTTTGAGATTTTTATATTGAGTTTGAAATTTTTGTTTTGATCTTGAGTAAGTGGTTTGATTATATTATTTTGGAAATTGTTTAAAGTTCGGACTAGAATTGCATTACTTTCGAAAAATTATTAATTTAGACGATTGATCTTTATTTGGATAACGCGTGATTGGATAGATTAGAAAATTGAAATAATTTATAATTATTTTGGAATGGTAAAAGTTTTTGATAAATAAAATTAAAATTGAAAGATATGGTGGAATAAAAGTGATGTTGTATATGTGAACGAAATTATCTTTTTAATTTAATATTTCCATTGTATAAATGGAAAAATGTTTTAAAAATTGAATTAAAATTTAAATTTGGATCTATGAAAATATACATTAAAATTATAATTTTATATTTTGGCGTTCCAATTACCATTTATATTTGAAAATTTGTATTGAAAGTTTGGATTTTTCAACCAACTTGGTAATTATGGACAAAAGAATGCATTTTTCTTGGAGTGCATTTGGATTTTGGGAATCCGGGAAAATAGATCTCAATCAAATAACGTAAATTGAAATATAAAAACTTAATTAAAAAGTAAAATTTTGTTGTTGTTTGAGTGTGATCTTCTTGACTTCAACTTTTAAAAGCCTTCTTCGCTTCCGAAATAAATGCTGTCTTTACCTTCTGACATTTGATTGTCTACCTGGCCTTCTACAATGAATAGTAGTAGATTCAAAGTAGATGCTTAGATTGGACCTCGTAGATTCAAAATAATTTAAAATTTAGAGAGATGAATATTTTATGACTTTCCAAGTTTACTCTTGGGATCATGTAATGGAAAACTTATTACTTACTGATTTTTAATTTTTTATACACCTAGAATAGGTTTTCTCTAGCAAGCTCTATAATTTTTTAACGTAAACCACAGAGCGTAGGTTGTAAGGTGAGAATTTGCTTTCTCTCTCAAATAAATGAAACACTTTATCCCTGCATCTGGCAAAGTTAAATTTAACAGTTAAAGAATTGAAACTTCTCATGGAACTTTCTAAAGACCTACCTATGCCTAAAATGTCACGACTTCAATTTTTTTCAAAATTGCAAGGTTATTATGGATAATCGGCAGTTTTTCACATGTTTTCCTTCGTCTCAAAATTGTCTGTCCACGCTGGGATATTTCTTCGCAATATGTATCGCCATGAGAGCTACCTTTATAATTTAACTTAAATTTATTATATTTTGAATGCAATCAATTTTTGTTAAACTTGATGTAGTACAATTGAAACTCGTCTTATCGCTTACACGTGCTTAAAATAACTGTAAAGAAACTTGGGAAAAACCGAATTTTCTAAATTTAAAGTTGCATTGCATTGTAAATTGCAATACCTCACGGGATAACGATAAGTACAAAAAGTAAAATGTTGGAGTTAATTAAATTATTGGTAAAGTTTGCAAAACATGGAATAATTTAGGTATAACAGACCACTTGGGATTGTAATTTAGTAGTTTTTGCTAGACAAACGCAAATAACTAAATCAAGAGAATATTAGATCAATTCTTACGTACTTAGTAGGTTAACCCTTCCAATATTAAATTTAAACAAATTTTAGTGTAAATTATCTTAAATTACCAAGTTAACTAAGTAAAATGCAATTAAGATATTAAAGCAATTCACTAAATGTCCCGTGGTCTCTAGCATTCATCACTTAGATTTAACTAGTTTTATTTGACTTGATTAAAAACTTCTACTATAGATGGAGAAGTAATTAAAATTTAACTTGTATGTAATAAGACATAATAATGGATTTCTCCAACTGCAATCATTCTAAACGAGCAATTTCTTTTAGTGTTTTAGTAAAGAAATATTAGACAATCATAAAAATAAAATCAAAATATTAGTAGAAAAGAGAGAGTTAAAGAAAGTTTTTGAATTATCGAAAGAGAATAATAAAATACACTTGCGTACCATATATTTTATTAGTTCAATATGTTTCGCCGAAAATGTCCACCGATGGTATATCCAATTCATTCAAGACAAAAGGAATTTATGATCATTGATAATAAATAAAGTTGTATAAATTCTTTAGGGTTTCTATTTTTGCTTTATTAACTGGATTTCTTGAAATGTATTTTACATTATAGTTGATATAGATAGTTATCGACTTGAAAGTTTCAAATAACTTTAAAGTAGCTTTTTTTAACTAAGTTGTAATATTTTAATTTAAATCTTAGATTATATTGATTTAATAATCATGAGCTGTTAACAGCATCATTACCATGCTATGATGACGACATTACCTAACTTAATCCTTCTTATAGAATTAATCAGCAAATGGCAGAAGTTTACTGAAAACTAAGCTCAAACTAAATATAATTAAGATAATACAAAGAGTTGATTAGGACATAATATTTACAATTTAAAGCAACTTAAAGCTACAAACTGTAGATGTACTCTTACTATCCTGTCTAATGAATGCTGTCTATTTTATTTTTTTAAATATTAAATTTTCATAAATTAATAATTTAAGCAAAACAGTTTAAGATGTTACAATAAGACATTTATTGTACTCGCGCAAGTGGTTTTCATTATTTTTAATAGGACCATAATAATATTATGACTATCGTAAGTAAATCATGCGGTGTTTTCTCTTAATGCTTTTAATTTAGGTTGAATGAATATTGCAAACATTAAATTCGACTTGTTTTGTGAAAAGGAACAAATCCCTATGTGCTTACTAGTAATTTGAATAATTGAATTCACTTTGATAAATTCTGTAACACAAAACAATACCACTGCTCTAACCACTAAGCTAAGCGTAAAAAATAGTATATAAAGGGTGTTTTTTTAGGCTTCTATACAACGTATAGAAAGAAGCCTTATGATCTGGCTCCGTGTCTGTCTGTCCGCATGTTTCAACTTTGAGAACTATTCCAGTATAGTTTTAGGCTTCCATACAAAGTATAGCAAGAGGCCTTATTTAAACTATAGGCATAGTTCTTAAATTTGAAACATGAGAACGGACGGGCGGGCGGACACGTACTTCTGTTTTTTATACTATTAATATACTTTTTATACTATTGTGTTTATTGTTATAGTATGAAAAACATAGGTACGTTATAATTTTATCATAGATAACTGTTATATTCTTTTCTCATCTTTTAATGTCCTTATATACTAAATTTTTTAAGTTGGTACTTTATCGGATTATCGAATACGCTATTTTAATGCAGGCTTTATATAGAATTTTTCTGTATCTACCTTATATGCTAATCTATATTTTTCAAGTTTAACCAGGAAGATAGAAGTATAGAAACCTAAGAACTACGGTCATCCGAGTTCCACCTTTTATACATATATAACTCCTATAAACTCTATAAACCTAGAAAAAGAACTCAAAATAAAAAATTTTAAGTAAATTTGTGGTTTTTAGTATGTATTTATGGTTAAATTCAAAAAAATATAAGAATAATACAATACGTAGAAAATCAAAATTCAAAAAATTTAAAAAGGAGACAATTAACACATAACAGGTCTGGATTAAGAAAATTTGAAAAAATGAAAATTTCGTAATACGAAGTACAATATAACGTTATTTCATGGTTATTGCCATTCTTCAGTTGCACGCATCGATTACGATTACATTGTAAAATAAGAAGAAAAAAATTTTTCAAACTAAACAAAATTATCGACTAAATTGTACAAAATTGACTTACCATAACCTCCAAAGATTATCAAAACTGAACTTGTTACATGAGGTATGAATAATTTAAAAATGATTTGAACTAAGAAATTCGTTTACCTAGCACTGCTAGTTTGAAATCCGAAGGCACTGCCCTCTTAATATGATTTCTAAAAACTTTGAAAAAATTCAAAATTCAAAAATTTACCACGTTTTTTAACCGTGAGGCGTAAAACTAGAAAAAGAACTCAAAATAAAAAATTTTAAGTAAATTTGTGGTTTTTAGTATGTATTTATGGTTAAATTCAAAAAAATATAAGAATAATACAATACGTAGAAAATCAAAATTCAAAAAATTTAAAAAGGAGACAATTAACACATAACAGGTCTGGATTAAGAAAATTTGAAAAAATGAAAATTTCGTAATACGAAGTACAATATAACGTTATTTCATGGTTATTGCCATTCTTCAGTTGCACGCATCGATTACGATTACATTGTAAAATAAGAAGAAAAAAATTTTTCAAACTAAACAAAATTATCGACTAAATTGTACAAAATTGACTTACCATAACCTCCAAAGATTATCAAAACTGAACTTGTTAAGGTGGTTACATGCACTTGCGTTTTGCGATTTGCGGAATGCGTTTTCCGCAAAAATTTAACAGTTCATTACATGCACTTGCGATTTGCGGAATGCGAAAGTTTAGTAACTTTTTCATAAATTAATAGGGTGTTTTGTAGAAATTGGTCGAGTTAGATTGGCACTAGCGATTTGCGGAATGCGAAAGTAGTAACTTTTCGTGAATTGATAAGGTGTTTTGTAGAAATTGGTCGAGTCAGATTGGCAATTCTAAAATAACCTAAAATACAATAGTTTCACTCGTGGTCCCACAATGGTATTTTGTTTTGGATTAATCCCATTAGGACTTCGACCACGCTGTCCCCGACTGCGATTTCTAGTTGATTAAATATTAAATAAATGTAGTACCTAATATACACATTTTATTCAACGACTTTGCTAAACTAATTGATTGCAAATTAAAATATACATAACATAATAATGCACCTCTTGTACTTCATTCATGATTTCAAAATCAAAGCTATTGATTCTATTATTTATTATTAAAACAATAAAAACAGCACTTGATTTATTGTAATTGTATTGTAACAATATAATAAATAGCTGTAAAAAATTCGTATTTATATATAGGTATAAAAAATAGTTCATTATTATATTGATAATGTCTTTAAAATCAATTTGAAAACCACATGTATTTTGATAAACTTGAAAAATTGCACTGAACGCATGCGTATTTCAAGAAATGACCAACGGAATCCGTAAAATCTTGAAACCATTTCAAGCTTTGCGAAAATCGCAAATTCTTACATTAGTAAAGTGTCGTTTACACTGCGTTCAAATTTAACCAATCAAAACCATCTCAAGTTTTGCGATTATCGCAAAATCTTAAAATACTTAATTGCCGTTTACACTGCGTTCAAATTTAACCAATCAGAACAAAAATCGCATTCCGCAAATCGCAAAACGCAAGTGCATGTAACCACCTTTACATGAGGTATGAATAATTTAAAAATGATTTGAACTAAGAAATTCGTTTACCTAGCACTGCTAGTTTGAAATCCGAAGGCACTGCCCTCTTAATATGATTTCTAAAAACTTTGAAAAAATTCAAAATTCAAAAATTTACCACGTTTTTTAACCGTGAGGCGTAAAACTAGAAAAAGAACTCAAAATAAAAAATTTTAAGTAAATTTGTGGTTTTTAGTATGTATTTATGGTTAAATTCAAAAAAATATAAGAATAATACAATACGTAGAAAATCAAAATTCAAAAAATTTAAAAAGGAGACAATTAACACATAACAGGTCTGGATTAAGAAAATTTGAAAAAATGAAAATTTCGTAATACGAAGTACAATATAACGTTATTTCATGGTTATTGCCATTCTTCAGTTGCACGCATCGATTACGATTACATTGTAAAATAAGAAGAAAAAAATTTTTCAAACTAAACAAAATTATCGACTAAATTGTACAAAATTGACTTACCATAACCTCCAAAGATTATCAAAACTGAACTTGTTACATGAGGTATGAATAATTTAAAAATGATTTGAACTAAGAAATTCGTTTACCTAGCACTGCTAGTTTGAAATCCGAAGGCACTGCCCTCTTAATATGATTTCTAAAAACTTTGAAAAAATTCAAAATTCAAAAATTTACCACGTTTTTTAACCGTGAGGCGTAAAACTAGAAAAAGAACTCAAAATAAAAAATTTTAAGTAAATTTGTGGTTTTTAGTATGTATTTATGGTTAAATTCAAAAAAATATAAGAATAATACAATACGTAGAAAATCAAAATTCAAAAAATTTAAAAAGGAGACAATTAACACATAACAGGTCTGGATTAAGAAAATTTGAAAAAATGAAAATTTCGTAATACGAAGTACAATATAACGTTATTTCATGGTTATTGCCATTCTTCAGTTGCACGCATCGATTACGATTACATTGTAAAATAAGAAGAAAAAAATTTTTCAAACTAAACAAAATTATCGACTAAATTGTACAAAATTGACTTACCATAACCTCCAAAGATTATCAAAACTGAACTTGTTACATGAGGTATGAATAATTTAAAAATGATTTGAACTAAGAAATTCGTTTACCTAGCACTGCTAGTTTGAAATCCGAAGGCACTGCCCTCTTAATATGATTTCTAAAAACTTTGAAAAAATTCAAAATTCAAAAATTTACCACGTTTTTTAACCGTGAGGCGTAAAACTAGAAAAAGAACTCAAAATAAAAAATTTTAAGTAAATTTGTGGTTTTTAGTATGTATTTATGGTTAAATTCAAAAAAATATAAGAATAATACAATACGTAGAAAATCAAAATTCAAAAAATTTAAAAAGGAGACAATTAACACATAACAGGTCTGGATTAAGAAAATTTGAAAAAATGAAAATTTCGTAATACGAAGTACAATATAACGTTATTTCATGGTTATTGCCATTCTTCAGTTGCACGCATCGATTACGATTACATTGTAAAATAAGAAGAAAAAAATTTTTCAAACTAAACAAAATTATCGACTAAATTGTACAAAATTGACTTACCATAACCTCCAAAGATTATCAAAACTGAACTTGTTACATGAGGTATGAATAATTTAAAAATGATTTGAACTAAGAAATTCGTTTACCTAGCACTGCTAGTTTGAAATCCGAAGGCACTGCCCTCTTAATATGATTTCTAAAAACTTTGAAAAAATTCAAAATTCAAAAATTTACCACGTTTTTTAACCGTGAGGCGTAAAACTAGAAAAAGAACTCAAAATAAAAAATTTTAAGTAAATTTGTGGTTTTTAGTATGTATTTATGGTTAAATTCAAAAAAATATAAGAATAATACAATACGTAGAAAATCAAAATTCAAAAAATTTAAAAAGGAGACAATTAACACATAACAGGTCTGGATTAAGAAAATTTGAAAAAATGAAAATTTCGTAATACGAAGTACAATATAACGTTATTTCATGGTTATTGCCATTCTTCAGTTGCACGCATCGATTACGATTACATTGTAAAATAAGAAGAAAAAAATTTTTCAAACTAAACAAAATTATCGACTAAATTGTACAAAATTGACTTACCATAACCTCCAAAGATTATCAAAACTGAACTTGTTACATGAGGTATGAATAATTTAAAAATGATTTGAACTAAGAAATTCGTTTACCTAGCACTGCTAGTTTGAAATCCGAAGGCACTGCCCTCTTAATATGATTTCTAAAAACTTTGAAAAAATTCAAAATTCAAAAATTTACCACGTTTTTTAACCGTGAGGCGTAAAACTAGAAAAAGAACTCAAAATAAAAAATTTTAAGTAAATTTGTGGTTTTTAGTATGTATTTATGGTTAAATTCAAAAAAATATAAGAATAATACAATACGTAGAAAATCAAAATTCAAAAAATTTAAAAAGGAGACAATTAACACATAACAGGTCTGGATTAAGAAAATTTGAAAAAATGAAAATTTCGTAATACGAAGTACAATATAACGTTATTTCATGGTTATTGCCATTCTTCAGTTGCACGCATCGATTACGATTACATTGTAAAATAAGAAGAAAAAAATTTTTCAAACTAAACAAAATTATCGACTAAATTGTACAAAATTGACTTACCATAACCTCCAAAGATTATCAAAACTGAACTTGTTACATGAGGTATGAATAATTTAAAAATGATTTGAACTAAGAAATTCGTTTACCTAGCACTGCTAGTTTGAAATCCGAAGGCACTGCCCTCTTAATATGATTTCTAAAAACTTTGAAAAAATTCAAAATTCAAAAATTTACCACGTTTTTTAACCGTGAGGCGTAAAACTAGAAAAAGAACTCAAAATAAAAAATTTTAAGTAAATTTGTGGTTTTTAGTATGTATTTATGGTTAAATTCAAAAAAATATAAGAATAATACAATACGTAGAAAATCAAAATTCAAAAAATTTAAAAAGGAGACAATTAACACATAACAGGTCTGGATTAAGAAAATTTGAAAAAATGAAAATTTCGTAATACGAAGTACAATATAACGTTATTTCATGGTTATTGCCATTCTTCAGTTGCACGCATCGATTACGATTACATTGTAAAATAAGAAGAAAAAAATTTTTCAAACTAAACAAAATTATCGACTAAATTGTACAAAATTGACTTACCATAACCTCCAAAGATTATCAAAACTGAACTTGTTACATGAGGTATGAATAATTTAAAAATGATTTGAACTAAGAAATTCGTTTACCTAGCACTGCTAGTTTGAAATCCGAAGGCACTGCCCTCTTAATATGATTTCTAAAAACTTTGAAAAAATTCAAAATTCAAAAATTTACCACGTTTTTTAACCGTGAGGCGTAAAACTAGAAAAAGAACTCAAAATAAAAAATTTTAAGTAAATTTGTGGTTTTTAGTATGTATTTATGGTTAAATTCAAAAAAATATAAGAATAATACAATACGTAGAAAATCAAAATTCAAAAAATTTAAAAAGGAGACAATTAACACATAACAGGTCTGGATTAAGAAAATTTGAAAAAATGAAAATTTCGTAATACGAAGTACAATATAACGTTATTTCATGGTTATTGCCATTCTTCAGTTGCACGCATCGATTACGATTACATTGTAAAATAAGAAGAAAAAAATTTTTCAAACTAAACAAAATTATCGACTAAATTGTACAAAATTGACTTACCATAACCTCCAAAGATTATCAAAACTGAACTTGTTACATGAGGTATGAATAATTTAAAAATGATTTGAACTAAGAAATTCGTTTACCTAGCACTGCTAGTTTGAAATCCGAAGGCACTGCCCTCTTAATATGATTTCTAAAAACTTTGAAAAAATTCAAAATTCAAAAATTTACCACGTTTTTTAACCGTGAGGCGTAAAACTAGAAAAAGAACTCAAAATAAAAAATTTTAAGTAAATTTGTGGTTTTTAGTATGTATTTATGGTTAAATTCAAAAAAATATAAGAATAATACAATACGTAGAAAATCAAAATTCAAAAAATTTAAAAAGGAGACAATTAACACATAACAGGTCTGGATTAAGAAAATTTGAAAAAATGAAAATTTCGTAATACGAAGTACAATATAACGTTATTTCATGGTTATTGCCATTCTTCAGTTGCACGCATCGATTACGATTACATTGTAAAATAAGAAGAAAAAAATTTTTCAAACTAAACAAAATTATCGACTAAATTGTACAAAATTGACTTACCATAACCTCCAAAGATTATCAAAACTGAACTTGTTACATGAGGTATGAATAATTTAAAAATGATTTGAACTAAGAAATTCGTTTACCTAGCACTGCTAGTTTGAAATCCGAAGGCACTGCCCTCTTAATATGATTTCTAAAAACTTTGAAAAAATTCAAAATTCAAAAATTTACCACGTTTTTTAACCGTGAGGCGTAAAACTAGAAAAAGAACTCAAAATAAAAAATTTTAAGTAAATTTGTGGTTTTTAGTATGTATTTATGGTTAAATTCAAAAAAATATAAGAATAATACAATACGTAGAAAATCAAAATTCAAAAAATTTAAAAAGGAGACAATTAACACATAACAGGTCTGGATTAAGAAAATTTGAAAAAATGAAAATTTCGTAATACGAAGTACAATATAACGTTATTTCATGGTTATTGCCATTCTTCAGTTGCACGCATCGATTACGATTACATTGTAAAATAAGAAGCAAAAAATTTTTCAAACTAAACAAAATTATCGACTAAATTGTACAAAATTGACTTACCATAACCTCCAAAGATTATCAAAACTGAACTTGTTACATGAGGTATGAATAATTTAAAAATGATTTGAACTAAGAAATTCGTTTACCTAGCACTTAGCACGAATTTCTTAGTTCAAATCATTTTTAAATTATTCATACCTCATGTAACAAGTTCAGTTTTGATAATCTTTGGAGGTTATGGTAAGTCAATTTTGTACAATTTAGTCGATAATTTTGTTTAGTTTGAAAAATTTTTTTCTTCTTATTTTACAATGTAATCGTAATCGATGCGTGCAACTGAAGAATGGCAATAACCATGAAATAACGTTATATTGTACTTCGTATTACGAAATTTTCATTTTTTCAAATTTTCTTAATCCAGACCTGTTATGTGTTAATTGTCTCCTTTTTAAATTTTTTGAATTTTGATTTTCTACGTATTGTATTATTCTTATATTTTTTTGAATTTAACCATAAATACATACTAAAAACCACAAATTTACTTAAAATTTTTTATTTTGAGTTCTTTTTCTAGTTTTACGCCTCACGGTTAAAAAACGTGGTAAATTTTTGAATTTTGAATTTTTTCAAAGTTTTTAGAAATCATATTAAGAGGGCAGTGCCTTCGGATTTCAAACTAGCAGTGCTAGGTAAACGAATTTCTTAGTTCAAATCATTTTTAAATTATTCATACCTCATGTAACAAGTTCAGTTTTGATAATCTTTGGAGGTTATGGTAAGTCAATTTTGTACAATTTAGTCGATAATTTTGTTTAGTTTGAAAAATTTTTTTCTTCTTATTTTACAATGTAATCGTAATCGATGCGTGCAACTGAAGAATGGCAATAACCATGAAATAACGTTATATTGTACTTCGTATTACGAAATTTTCATTTTTTCAAATTTTCTTAATCCAGACCTGTTATGTGTTAATTGTCTCCTTTTTAAATTTTTTGAATTTTGATTTTCTACGTATTGTATTATTCTTATATTTTTTTGAATTTAACCATAAATACATACTAAAAACCACAAATTTACTTAAAATTTTTTATTTTGAGTTCTTTTTCTAGTTTTACGCCTCACGGTTAAAAAACGTGGTAAATTTTTGAATTTTGAATTTTTTCAAAGTTTTTAGAAATCATATTAAGAGGGCAGTGCCTTCGGATTTCAAACTAGCAGTGCTAGGTAAACGAATTTCTTAGTTCAAATCATTTTTAAATTATTCATACCTCATGTAACAAGTTCAGTTTTGATAATCTTTGGAGGTTATGGTAAGTCAATTTTGTACAATTTAGTCGATAATTTTGTTTAGTTTGAAAAATTTTTTTCTTCTTATTTTACAATGTAATCGTAATCGATGCGTGCAACTGAAGAATGGCAATAACCATGAAATAACGTTATATTGTACTTCGTATTACGAAATTTTCATTTTTTCAAATTTTCTTAATCCAGACCTGTTATGTGTTAATTGTCTCCTTTTTAAATTTTTTGAATTTTGATTTTCTACGTATTGTATTATTCTTATATTTTTTTGAATTTAACCATAAATACATACTAAAAACCACAAATTTACTTAAAATTTTTTATTTTGAGTTCTTTTTCTAGTTTTACGCCTCACGGTTAAAAAACGTGGTAAATTTTTGAATTTTGAATTTTTTCAAAGTTTTTAGAAATCATATTAAGAGGGCAGTGCCTTCGGATTTCAAACTAGCAGTGCTAGGTAAACGAATTTCTTAGTTCAAATCATTTTTAAATTATTCATACCTCATGTAACAAGTTCAGTTTTGATAATCTTTGGAGGTTATGGTAAGTCAATTTTGTACAATTTAGTCGATAATTTTGTTTAGTTTGAAAAATTTTTTTCTTCTTATTTTACAATGTAATCGTAATCGATGCGTGCAACTGAAGAATGGCAATAACCATGAAATAACGTTATATTGTACTTCGTATTACGAAATTTTCATTTTTTCAAATTTTCTTAATCCAGACCTGTTATGTGTTAATTGTCTCCTTTTTAAATTTTTTGAATTTTGATTTTCTACGTATTGTATTATTCTTATATTTTTTTGAATTTAACCATAAATACATACTAAAAACCACAAATTTACTTAAAATTTTTTATTTTGAGTTCTTTTTCTAGTTTTACGCCTCACGGTTAAAAAACGTGGTAAATTTTTGAATTTTGAATTTTTTCAAAGTTTTTAGAAATCATATTAAGAGGGCAGTGCCTTCGGATTTCAAACTAGCAGTGCTAGGTAAACGAATTTCTTAGTTCAAATCATTTTTAAATTATTCATACCTCATGTAACAAGTTCAGTTTTGATAATCTTTGGAGGTTATGGTAAGTCAATTTTGTACAATTTAGTCGATAATTTTGTTTAGTTTGAAAAATTTTTTTCTTCTTATTTTACAATGTAATCGTAATCGATGCGTGCAACTGAAGAATGGCAATAACCATGAAATAACGTTATATTGTACTTCGTATTACGAAATTTTCATTTTTTCAAATTTTCTTAATCCAGACCTGTTATGTGTTAATTGTCTCCTTTTTAAATTTTTTGAATTTTGATTTTCTACGTATTGTATTATTCTTATATTTTTTTGAATTTAACCATAAATACATACTAAAAACCACAAATTTACTTAAAATTTTTTATTTTGAGTTCTTTTTCTAGTTTTACGCCTCACGGTTAAAAAACGTGGTAAATTTTTGAATTTTGAATTTTTTCAAAGTTTTTAGAAATCATATTAAGAGGGCAGTGCCTTCGGATTTCAAACTAGCAGTGCTAGGTAAACGAATTTCTTAGTTCAAATCATTTTTAAATTATTCATACCTCATGTAACAAGTTCAGTTTTGATAATCTTTGGAGGTTATGGTAAGTCAATTTTGTACAATTTAGTCGATAATTTTGTTTAGTTTGAAAAATTTTTTTCTTCTTATTTTACAATGTAATCGTAATCGATGCGTGCAACTGAAGAATGGCAATAACCATGAAATAACGTTATATTGTACTTCGTATTACGAAATTTTCATTTTTTCAAATTTTCTTAATCCAGACCTGTTATGTGTTAATTGTCTCCTTTTTAAATTTTTTGAATTTTGATTTTCTACGTATTGTATTATTCTTATATTTTTTTGAATTTAACCATAAATACATACTAAAAACCACAAATTTACTTAAAATTTTTTATTTTGAGTTCTTTTTCTAGTTTTACGCCTCACGGTTAAAAAACGTGGTAAATTTTTGAATTTTGAATTTTTTCAAAGATTTTAGAAATCATATTAAGAGGGCAGTGCCTTCGGATTTCAAACTAGCAGTGCTAGGTAAACGAATTTCTTAGTTCAAATCATTTTTAAATTATTCATACCTCATGTAACAAGTTCAGTTTTGATAATCTTTGGAGGTTATGGTAAGTCAATTTTGTACAATTTAGTCGATAATTTTGTTTAGTTTGAAAAATTTTTTTCTTCTTATTTTACAATGTAATCGTAATCGATGCGTGCAACTGAAGAATGGCAATAACCATGAAATAACGTTATATTGTACTTCGTATTACGAAATTTTCATTTTTTCAAATTTTCTTAATCCAGACCTGTTATGTGTTAATTGTCTCCTTTTTAAATTTTTTGAATTTTGATTTTCTACGTATTGTATTATTCTTATATTTTTTTGAATTTAACCATAAATACATACTAAAAACCACAAATTTACTTAAAATTTTTTATTTTGAGTTCTTTTTCTAGTTTTACGCCTCACGGTTAAAAAACGTGGTAAATTTTTGAATTTTGAATTTTTTCAAAGTTTTTAGAAATCATATTAAGAGGGCAGTGCCTTCGGATTTCAAACTAGCAGTGCTAGGTAAACGAATTTCTTAGTTCAAATCATTTTTAAATTATTCATACCTCATGTAACAAGTTCAGTTTTGATAATCTTTGGAGGTTATGGTAAGTCAATTTTGTACAATTTAGTCGATAATTTTGTTTAGTTTGAAAAATTTTTTTCTTCTTATTTTACAATGTAATCGTAATCGATGCGTGCAACTGAAGAATGGCAATAACCATGAAATAACGTTATATTGTACTTCGTATTACGAAATTTTCATTTTTTCAAATTTTCTTAATCCAGACCTGTTATGTGTTAATTGTCTCCTTTTTAAATTTTTTGAATTTTGATTTTCTACGTATTGTATTATTCTTATATTTTTTTGAATTTAACCATAAATACATACTAAAAACCACAAATTTACTTAAAATTTTTTATTTTGAGTTCTTTTTCTAGTTTTACGCCTCACGGTTAAAAAACGTGGTAAATTTTTGAATTTTGAATTTTTTCAAAGTTTTTAGAAATCATATTAAGAGGGCAGTGCCTTCGGATTTCAAACTAGCAGTGCTAGGTAAACGAATTTCTTAGTTCAAATCATTTTTAAATTATTCATACCTCATGTAACAAGTTCAGTTTTGATAATCTTTGGAGGTTATGGTAAGTCAATTTTGTACAATTTAGTCGATAATTTTGTTTAGTTTGAAAAATTTTTTTCTTCTTATTTTACAATGTAATCGTAATCGATGCGTGCAACTGAAGAATGGCAATAACCATGAAATAACGTTATATTGTACTTCGTATTACGAAATTTTCATTTTTTCAAATTTTCTTAATCCAGACCTGTTATGTGTTAATTGTCTCCTTTTTAAATTTTTTGAATTTTGATTTTCTACGTATTGTATTATTCTTATATTTTTTTGAATTTAACCATAAATACATACTAAAAACCACAAATTTACTTAAAATTTTTTATTTTGAGTTCTTTTTCTAGTTTTACGCCTCACGGTTAAAAAACGTGGTAAATTTTTGAATTTTGAATTTTTTCAAAGTTTTTAGAAATCATATTAAGAGGGCAGTGCCTTCGGATTTCAAACTAGCAGTGCTAGGTAAACGAATTTCTTAGTTCAAATCATTTTTAAATTATTCATACCTCATGTAACAAGTTCAGTTTTGATAATCTTTGGAGGTTATGGTAAGTCAATTTTGTACAATTTAGTCGATAATTTTGTTTAGTTTGAAAAATTTTTTTCTTCTTATTTTACAATGTAATCGTAATCGATGCGTGCAACTGAAGAATGGCAATAACCATGAAATAACGTTATATTGTACTTCGTATTACGAAATTTTCATTTTTTCAAATTTTCTTAATCCAGACCTGTTATGTGTTAATTGTCTCCTTTTTAAATTTTTTGAATTTTGATTTTCTACGTATTGTATTATTCTTATATTTTTTTGAATTTAACCATAAATACATACTAAAAACCACAAATTTACTTAAAATTTTTTATTTTGAGTTCTTTTTCTAGTTTTACGCCTCACGGTTAAAAAACGTGGTAAATTTTTGAATTTTGAATTTTTTCAAAGTTTTTAGAAATCATATTAAGAGGGCAGTGCCTTCGGATTTCAAACTAGCAGTGCTAGGTAAACGAATTTCTTAGTTCAAATCATTTTTAAATTATTCATACCTCATGTAACAAGTTCAGTTTTGATAATCTTTGGAGGTTATGGTAAGTCAATTTTGTACAATTTAGTCGATAATTTTGTTTAGTTTGAAAAATTTTTTTCTTCTTATTTTACAATGTAATCGTAATCGATGCGTGCAACTGAAGAATGGCAATAACCATGAAATAACGTTATATTGTACTTCGTATTACGAAATTTTCATTTTTTCAAATTTTCTTAATCCAGACCTGTTATGTGTTAATTGTCTCCTTTTTAAATTTTTTGAATTTTGATTTTCTACGTATTGTATTATTCTTATATTTTTTTGAATTTAACCATAAATACATACTAAAAACCACAAATTTACTTAAAATTTTTTATTTTGAGTTCTTTTTCTAGTTTTACGCCTCACGGTTAAAAAACGTGGTAAATTTTTGAATTTTGAATTTTTTCAAAGTTTTTAGAAATCATATTAAGAGGGCAGTGCCTTCGGATTTCAAACTAGCAGTGCTAGGTAAACGAATTTCTTAGTTCAAATCATTTTTAAATTATTCATACCTCATGTAACAAGTTCAGTTTTGATAATCTTTGGAGGTTATGGTAAGTCAATTTTGTACAATTTAGTCGATAATTTTGTTTAGTTTGAAAAATTTTTTTCTTCTTATTTTACAATGTAATCGTAATCGATGCGTGCAACTGAAGAATGGCAATAACCATGAAATAACGTTATATTGTACTTCGTATTACGAAATTTTCATTTTTTCAAATTTTCTTAATCCAGACCTGTTATGTGTTAATTGTCTCCTTTTTAAATTTTTTGAATTTTGATTTTCTACGTATTGTATTATTCTTATATTTTTTTGAATTTAACCATAAATACATACTAAAAACCACAAATTTACTTAAAATTTTTTATTTTGAGTTCTTTTTCTAGTTTTACGCCTCACGGTTAAAAAACGTGGTAAATTTTTGAATTTTGAATTTTTTCAAAGTTTTTAGAAATCATATTAAGAGGGCAGTGCCTTCGGATTTCAAACTAGCAGTGCTAGGTAAACGAATTTCTTAGTTCAAATCATTTTTAAATTATTCATACCTCATGTAACAAGTTCAGTTTTGATAATCTTTGGAGGTTATGGTAAGTCAATTTTGTACAATTTAGTCGATAATTTTGTTTAGTTTGAAAAATTTTTTTCTTCTTATTTTACAATGTAATCGTAATCGATGCGTGCAACTGAAGAATGGCAATAACCATGAAATAACGTTATATTGTACTTCGTATTACGAAATTTTCATTTTTTCAAATTTTCTTAATCCAGACCTGTTATGTGTTAATTGTCTCCTTTTTAAATTTTTTGAATTTTGATTTTCTACGTATTGTATTATTCTTATATTTTTTTGAATTTGTCTATAAACCTATATCCGTTGATCCGTTGATACGCTGATCCGTTTATACCGTACGGTTAATTGTATCTACGGCTAATTAAAAAATAGAGATTAAATTACAAAGTAAATTTTAGTCATGCTTGCTAAATATACATTTATCTTATGTACGTAATATAATATAAGTAATCGTCCAAATGACGATGTCAAAGGTGAACTACACAATGTTTTGCCTACGGTCATGGTTGATTTTGTTGGTGGTTTGCTTGGTAACATGCCTGCCTAGATTTAAACTATTTTATTCGTAAATTATATATTTTATTATTATATAAGAAATATTATACAAACAATACCTACACAGTGCGGTTTCAAAACATTGATATGAAATATAGATAGAAAATGAGAAATATAAACTTCAATTATTAAATTGATTACTTAAACAATGCAATGGTTTAATTACTAAACACCACAGGTATCTTTCCAGAGAGGCTTTTGACTCCAATCAACATGATGATGTACTTTGCAAACTCTACCATACTGTATTGTCCGAGATTAGTTTTTACTTGTAATGCAAAACTTTTTATTCAATGGAAGATGAATTATTAGAAGTGCTTCAGGGAACTTTATGTATCTTCTCCTATTTGTCGTTCTTTATTTTACAAACACAGACATGGCATGTTGGTTTTTGGAATATTATTAAATTCATTTCTGGTCAAGTGGCAGATCTGTGTTCCAAATTTTTTTTAATTGATATGAAAATTAGGCAAAAACGCCCATATCGAAAAAATGCATTGACCGGCAATATCTAACACATATGATGTCAGCTAGAGTTATACCTGACCATATAATTTTCAACTTAGTTTTTTGCCATTGAAAAATGTTATTTTGACAATTTAATTTAAGAGCGCTCATTCATAATCTGATGTGGTATAGCTTCCTTATTCCCCCCTACGGAGACACGTTTCTTGATTATTAATACAATAATAATTAATTTCAATTTGTAGAGCGAATGAATGAATTTTTGAGTTGAATGAAATTTAACTTTATTATTATATCAAAAAATGAAACCAGGTGAAATAAAAATTTTTCTCAATTAATTCTTAAGACTCGTAAAATTGCCATTAATTTATGTAAATAAATTAATTTTAAGTGTAGGTAATTTATAATATCAAGTTATTGTTCTAGTACAATAAAAAAGAAGGTTATGAGCCCGAGGGCGCTAGCGCTTCGTTACTGACGCTTTGTTACTGTTATAGACGAAAGTTATCTTGATAACTAAGTTATGTAATTCAAGTGTTAGTGATTAACATATTATTTAATTTGATCACAAACTGCAAGTAGATTCGTTCCTTCAGTGTATTTGAAATATTACAGTCGTTTAATATTAGCGGCGTCATTAAACAGATTGAATACATTCAGTAATGATTGTTATCAAAACTTGTTCTTAACACCGGTAACTTTTAGATCTTTGATTAATATTGGTTGATTTATTAAAATTTAGACAATAAGTAGGATTTCACTACACAAAAGAAATTTAGTAGGTAGAGGTGCGCTTCAATTTTAAGAAAACTTTTCATCCTTTTGATATTTCGGATTAAAAACGGCCAAGACAAGCAAGTTTCAATTTAGAGTAACTTTTGTTGTCTTTTTTTCTAATTTTAATATCGACGCTTTTAATTTTAATTAAATTCTGCTCAAATACCTTTGATATTGGAATCTAATTTGGATTCTTTTATTCGTTTTTTAGCTTTTTATATTATTCGGTTTTATTCTTACAATCTTAAAAACTAATGTCAACGTACTACATACTTTCGTAAATAGTACAATAATTGGGCCTACATATAAATTGAAAAATATTCTAAGGAATTATGGTAGTTTAAGGCGCAATTTACAAATATAGACAATCAATGTTATGGATCATTCACAAATAAGGGTGGAAAGGGCCAAAAACGTAATGTGATTGATTATTCCATTGACTATTTCTATAAATTTCTTTAAAGTTACTAAAATATTTTTAGTAAAAATATTCGTTATAAACGACAGATTTAGAATTTGCAGACTAGACAGAATGGATTACTAGGACCAAGGATTTGTTAAAAACATCTAATTTTAAGTTGAATTTGGCTATAATTAACGAAATTTAATTAATAATAAATTTAAATATGCGGTTAACAATTGCAAGTCTGAGGCCGGCCCCGTAACTCAAAAACGATTTACATTACACGCACTGTCAACAGAATGGAGCTTGCTTTGAACAAGAACAAAAAATTTAAAATCGATTGATGTATATAACAGGTTGGACGGTGAACCTGTTTTTTTCGAAATTAATGGAAAAATCGAGAACCCGCTGAAAATGCTTTGATATCAATGATTCAGATTTAAAAATGAGTTTTATGACTTTCAAAAATGTTTAAAGTGCAGTACAAGAAATTTGTTGTTTATTGACAATTTAATCCAGTCATTTTTTGAAATTGTAATTGAAAACATTTTCCTTTATAGGAATCCATAAAACTATCAAAAACAATATTCAAGAATTTGAAAACGGATACCCTGTATATACCAGTGGATACACCTGTTGTGTATTTTTAATTCATAATTAAATTTGTGGGATTTACTTGAGTTTCTAACCTACAAATTTTCCAGGCTACACAAAGAAAGAGGAATTATGGAGGGGAAGAGAAAGGGTAAACATAAATATGAGAATAACTAATTTATTCATCTTATAAGATGGATTGTAAAAATTTAGCAATAAAATAGCTACATTCCGAATGGAGTAAATGCCGGAACATCGAAATTACAAACTATATTTTCAGATTTATTCCACCACTTCCGCCGAACTTGAGCCAAAAATCGCATAAACTTGAGTATGTCGTAGTTATAGAATTTTAGCGTAACACCCCATTTAACAAGACAAAACTTTCACTATTTTAAATAAATATTAAACATAAAAAAATACATTATATTTGTAGATCAAACATATTCAAACATTTTATATTTCCAAATTTCTTATAAGTATTACGAGAAGTATGAATATAAAAAGGAGATGGTTTCAACATGTTTTCAATTTACTAAAAATAAACAGACATCCAATAAATTTTATAAAAAGCATTTAATTTGTCATTAAATATGTTAGGCTGTTAAATTATCTAGTCGGTATTTTAATTCTAATTATAACAAAGTTGACCATCCTCATGAGGTACAGCCTTTTTAAATTGGAGTTCAAGATTAGTCATGCGAAATGCATAATATAAACGTAAAGAGAATTTTAATTATATCCGGGGGGTAATACCTATTTACTTACCAACCTGATAAAAAATATTTTGTATTTTCAATCCCATAAATAAATTTCAGGACAGTAATAGTTATAGTAACTAATTATTTAATTAACAGATCATAAAATATTAAATATAATTTTTTGTAATCAAATATAAAACTTTTATAGGACAAGGTGTTATCTTCCGTTAATATAAGCTATTAAGTTTTATTTCCTGATCTTAAGCTATTCGGTATTTTAATTTTTTTATTAATATTGCCATGTTTTTAACAATAAATGTTTTCTGGCTACTAAACTCTTCCTACGAGAAAAGTTTAGCTTCATTGTTAGAGAGAGGTAATATAATTATCTCATTAATATCAATTAGTCACGTCAGATTTAAAATTAATTAATAGGTAACTGTTATAAATTATATTACAATTAAAATTTTCATGCTAATTTAATAACAACTTTATGGCGTTCAATAATTGTTTTCAACGAATTGCAGTTTCAAAAGTCATGACAAAAAATTTGTACCCAAAATTATTTTCATAAAATATATTATTATTTCTTATTTAATTATTAAAAAATATATTAGGTAATTATTGTTAACTAATATGCATAAAAAAATATTTTAAAAGTTGCCAAGCAAAAACAACATCGTAAAATTTAATTTGCTTTAAAATATAAGCATTTGACAGTTATTGCTGTTGTTTTTAGCCATACTTGAAGATATGTATTTGAAAATATTACTTTAATTAAGTAAAATATATTAATTTATATATTTTAATTAACTAAATATTGTAATAAAATATTGCACGGATTGAACAAGTTAAAATAAACTTGATAAAATAACATATTGCACTGAGGTTTTTGACAACGGTTGTTATTTATCAAAATTTTATTTTATTATAACTTTGAGGCTATGTATTATTCAACTGCTTGTAATAATAACCATTACTATTAATCTTAAAATAAAGTGATTTTATGTTTATTTTAATTGGGACAGAAATGTGCAAATATAAAGTTGTTTGTTTATATTGTGCCATATATTAATTTTTACTAAGTGACTAAGTCACTTCAAACATTTAAAAAAAATTTTTAAATGAAATAAAATAATTTGGTATTTATTCGGAATAACCCAATAGATCGGAATGCTCAAAACCAGTTTATTAGTAAGAATCCCAAACCAGATGCAGAGAAGACGAGATGAGTTCTACTTGGGATTGAGAAAAACAAAACATTAACCAATTAATCAAAACAACCAAGTTGAGCACAAATTACTAATGCTCGATTTCTTCACCTAGAGATATCCACCGGATAAGCAATCCTCCCGACAAATTAATAAGTAACTAATCAGATAACCGCAATTCAAATTCAAAATAATAAATCAACAATTTGATTGGTTACTTGATTAATTTGTCGGATAGATTCATTATCCAATCAAGGGCAAGAAATCGGGTATAAGCAATAATACAATATTTACAAAAAAAGTTTACAAATATAAACCTTATACACGAGTTATTATATTCTGCTTCTCATAATTAGATGAACCAAACTATTGGGACAACAAATACGACGTATCACCAAAGGGGAAGGGGGGAAAAGTGACATAAAAAACTTCACGTGATTAAAGGACATTCCCATAACAGTCATTCTGATATTACGTGTCTAATTAATCCACCAACAATAATCAACTATCTTCTTTAGTTATCGAAAGTACTGCTTTTCTTTAAACATCAAGTTGGAAATAGTATTATAAAATTGAATAAGGAAGGAAAGATATGGATCTTCTAAAGTAAGTAAATATAAAAATGGAAGTACATACTTAGTAGACAATTTGTATATTGTCAACGCTTTCGATATTTAGTATTGTCGAAGGCGCTTCTATCTTTTGATAGATTACATTATATAGGTAGCTAAAAATTCACTTTTTAATTTTTTTGATTTAATGATTAATTAATTTGTACATTCAGATAGATAAATTTTAGAAAATGAACAATCTCGGTCGATAGATTTTGTCAACCCCTACATCTTACCTTATGAGCTTAAAATTGTAAGCGTTTTGGAAACCCTCCCTTTGTCTTAAGAATATCTAACGATATACTAAATTTTAATAGTGAAGCCTACTTTGAAGTACGCAAATTTAGTTATACTGACAGCAGCACGCAACCCCTATGCGATAATTTCTGAGTTAAAATATTAAGGATTTCGAAAATTCTCATTTTCAGTAAAATTCAACATACAGTTAGATAATATATTGTAATTCAAAACAAAGAAACTTTCAACATCTTTCTTTTCATCTTGATGATGAAGAAATCCTGAATGGACATTTGCTTCTTTAATAAATCTATCGTGGGAGTAGTCGAGTGTAAGATTTAATTTCAGGTTTGTACTCTATAATATAATATGTAAGCACAAAGCAACTGTCAAATTTTAACTTAATATCACCTCATTTTCTAATAAGGATTGTTTTGCCTTATCCTTATGCCAAATTTAAGCTTCTCGCCAAAAGTGGGTTAACATTTTCGAGCTGCATATTATAAAATATAGATTTCTTTTTAATTATTCTCTGGCAATTGTTGTTTATTTTTCATTACTTAGAACAATAATTATTATTATTTGTGTAAATAAAAATATTTACCAAGCACTAATTATCTTAAAATTAGAGCGTGCATAATAATTTATTATTTAAATGATGATGTAGTTAAATAAATAATGATAGGCGTACATTTTAAAATAAATTTTGATATAAGGTAGCTAATTTTCTTTAGCCACATCTTGATAAATTGATCTATTAAAAGATGTTTGAAGAAATTGAGTTCATTAATAAACAGCCACCTGAATATCTTCCTTGTTAATAGTTATTTATATATTTTAAAGCTTGCCTTTTTAATGTAAAGAAGCCGGTATTTTAAATACCACAGGAGGGGAAGAACTAATTATTACTGCATTTTAACATATTTCCATAATTGTTAAGTACAGTCTTCTGAATTAATAAATCATTCCAAATTTTATGTGGGTTTGTATAACACTGCTACCGTTTTGTAATTGAGTCTCCTTGGATTTCTGGCTTAATTTGGATATTTTAAGGTTGATTTTTGTTGAGATTTTGTTTTTAATTTTTAGTCAAGTTTACATCAATAGTATATTGTTTGGCTAGGGACGAAACAAAACAAAACAAAACGTGTTTCATCCCGTGCCATACACACTATTTTACATATTACCTGCAATGAATCTGAGTGTTTTATTAACTAACCTAACCTTCATAAAATATAGAAACTGTCACTGTCAGATAAGTTGACGCTTAAAACGATAGATTTATAACTGAGTAAGCGGGAAGAAACTTAACGGTTTCTGTTCTAGGGAAGAAACCAATTAGTTTCTGACCAGCAGTTGTGTTCATCTGCAATTGTCGTGTTTCGACTGTCTCAACATGCAATGAAACTCACAGTTTCATGATAAGGTAATACGTAAAATTGTTTTTGTTATTGTTAATAATAGTATATTGTTGTATTAAGAGTTAAAAGCTTAACTTTGCTTGCCGAGCGAAGTTTACAGATGCGAAGCAAGTGGAACAAGTCGAGCGAATGAAAAACTTGTGTTTTTAATGCAAACCAATCAAAATCCTAAAATTAATCTCCAAATTTTTAATTTAATCGGGGGTTAATCCACAAGAGGTTCACTTTTAATCGGATAAAATTGTTTTTGGACAAAAATAAGATAACCATGGAAATAACTCGAGAATTAAGAAGATTTTATCACTTGATACGGTTCGCGCCTTCGGCTCGCCCGGAAACAACCCATCTCACGCTGCAAAATCATTGTTTCCCTAACTTGTATTGAAAATTACTATTTCCTGTCAATGTCAATTTTTTTCGAGTCCGATCGATCTGGATTTGTGCATATGCCTTCCTACCAATAATTCATGGGGGGTGAGTATGAGGTGAGGGGAGAGAATTTTTTGCTCACTTTTTTTATATCTAGCGCCGTTCTCGAGTTATTAGTTAATTCAAATAATATAAAATTAATTATTACATTTGTTACCATAGTTTGTTACCAGTTCGCATCAAAAAGTCAGAAAATTGAAAAATTTGAAAACACGTTAAATTAAAGGTGCAGATTTACTTCTTTGCAAAGATAATTAGAAGGTAAATTTTCGTCCTCCACCCTCTAGCCGGATACCGTTCGACGCAGAAGACCTCAAGGAAGCGACAGGTCGCATCTGTGGGGCTCAAAAATCGCGCTACGCGGGACGCCGGGCGTAAAACCCAAAAACATGTCAAAATTTTATAAACGTCAAACTAATTAATTTATAAAATTTTTGGAATCAAGTTGCGACGCGACTCGCATTTCATCTATTTCGATAATATACGTGCTTTAGAAAGAGATGAGACACGGAATGATTAAATAATTTGGGTATAACAAAATTTTTAATTTTCTTTATCATTTCCGCAATTTTCAACGAATGTTCACCATTTTCAGCTGGCCTCTAAGTTTAACTATGATGTATTTTTTGACATTTGGTTGCGTTATTTAACCTGTGCAATTGATACTAATTCTTTTCATGTCTTAACTACACATTAATGTATTATAATGGTTTAAAGTAGTTTGTAAATATTTATTTGACAAAATGTCAGGTGATCAAATCGCCACGCCTCCCATGGCATCTGCGCCTGCGTCGCGTGTTGCGCTCCGTACGCAGTACATTCTAATGTCCGCTGAGAATAATTTTAATTTTATTCTATTTAATTTTCCTCATTGTTTCTCTTAAATTTTCCTGTCTTCATATTTTTTGCACTCGATAAAAGTAATTGAATTCTTTTAAATATTTAATATTAAAGTAAGTAAGTATTGAATAGTTATAGTCAAACTCAAGGGACTACCAAAAAAGTTCGAATTAGAGAAACTTTGAGTTATGATCACAACGTATGCAGTATAGATGGATTTATTACATTTCACACCATGGGGGGTATTTGCTGTGTGACTCCCAGAACAGCAGTGTGTACCCAAGGAGTTATTAAAAAATTAACTCGAGTTCCAAAGTACGACATCCCAGTAATCTGTTGTGATAGATTAGACAATACTAAAACTGGTTTGAAGCCTATCGCATTTGTTGATGTATCTCAACTTCTTCTCGGTGAACGTGATAAATTTCCAGCTGCATATAATCTCCATCTGTGGGTTAAGTATTTGCAAATTCCAAGTATGCTTAGTTGGAATGGCTATATGGAAGCTCTAATGCATATTGAAGAATATGAAGTAACCCAAGTTCACTGTTCGCCATTTGTGAACTTATCACCATCAAACTTCGATACAATAAATACGATTCTGAATTATGCTCATCTGAAATGCCTCAGACTCCATCAAAAAACCTCTTTTGTAACATTCGATCAACCTTTGTATGTGAAGGCAAGGGAATTGCTGGCTAATGACCAGGTTCATATGAAAGGTGTGGTTGTTAGATTGGGTGGTTTCCATATGCTCATGTCGTTCCTTGGGGCCATTGGAACTATTATGGATGGTAGTGGACTGAAAGAATTATTGGCTACAGTTTACGCCAGTAACAATGTCAATCATATTATGCTAACAGGGAATGCTTTCAGTAGAGCGATTAGGGGTCATCTCGTATATACTGCTGTAAATATCAGATCAGTAATTACATAAAGGTGAATTATAGAATTTTGTCAGTGGCGTAACAAGCAGTTGCCAAGTTTTTAACGGGGGCCCTGTTTTTATAATAAGACTAAAATAAAATAAATAATTTTACCGCACCCTGGTAGTTTGTTGTTGTAGAATCGTTGGAGCAAGGATATTTATTACCAGAAATCAGTACTAATACTTCTTGGCCACTGTAAAATATTATCAAAATTCGGTATAATTTTTCTCAATAAGTATCTTAAAAAACAAAATCTTGCTGGGGACATTAGATTGTACTGCGTACGGAGCGCAACACGCGACGCAGGCGCAGATGCCATGGGAGGCGTGGCGATTCGATCAGCTGACATTTTGTCAAATAAGTATTTACAAACTACTTTAAAACATTATAATACATTAATGGTGCATTTCTCACAAAGTTTTCCAATTGAATATGATAGTAAATTTTCCGTTCCATAAATTGGTAATTTTATTTTTTGGATTGGGAGAGTAACTTTGAAGAAATCAAGGATGAAAGTCGATTAGTCGTAAATCTTGGATTCTTTTTTATTAATTATAAATGAAGCTTTAAAAAATTGAGAAGATACATTTTAATATGTTCATAAGGGAACCTTTAGCTATCGATTGGTATAACTTTCATCCCCTTTAGCGCAACTTTTGGGTTGAAGTCTAAATCTATCGGACTATATACGTATGGGAAAAGTAATAAATTTCAAAAAAAGTAGATACCAAAATTAGTCCATTTTTTGTTACTACTTTTTTTATTAAGTAGGATGAGTTTATATTATATTTTGGTAAATTGTTTCCAACTTAAAGTTTGAGCTCCATTTTTCATCCGGGTTGAATTACAGTCTTTAACTGTTTTGCAGTTTCATTTTACTAAGGTACTAGACATTTAAATCAAATCTTTTATAGTACTATTGGGTATAATCGAAAATCATCAAACTTAAAGACGAACGATGTCTACATACATACTAAAAATTGCGAAGTAGAGACTATCCTGCTCACTAGGGACATATATACTAAAATGCATCCGTTAACTAGAAAATTTTCTAACAAACTAATATAATAGGAAATAACAAACTAATATAGTGTCAACTTTTGCTAACCTTATAATTGGTTTTTATCATTACAATATTTTTATTTTGTTACAGATGGATTTTATTACTTCTTCTGGTTGTATATTCGCTATATACGACCTTAAGCGGTCGGACAGATAGAGAAGGAACAATTACTTATTAATAAATTCTATCGACCCTTAATATGTTAAAAATATTGTGTAGTTGGTATTAGATTAGTTTATATATAATTTTTTTTCAACTGTGCATAAAATATCGCGCTAAGTTTTTGAAAACTTTTTGCAACACCTGGTATATTAATTGTTATTTTTGTTGGACACTTTTATTTATTTCAGTTGTTATAACGATATATCGTAGATTAACAACAAGTTTTATGGACCATCAAAACGACTACATTCTACTTCGAAGACTTCTACTTAAGTTCCGCAAGGGTAAGTTATCAAAAAGTGACATCTTATTCCGAATAGGGTTTCAAAGCGGTTTATTCAATTCCTACAAGATTTATTTTTTTTTAATATGTTTTCAGAAAATGCATAAGAATTTCAATTCTTAATTTACTAATTTAAGTGATACCATAATTTTTAGCATTTAAACATTTTTATTTTGAGAGGCTGACACAACATGAAAATATGACAACACTCAAAGAAATGTGAAAAATAATTTTGAACTAATATATGTAATTTTTCAAAATGTCATGTATTTGGTAAATATAATATTTTTCTAAAAAATACGAGAAGATTTCAAACATTGTACAAGTTCTCGACATTGGAAATCCACAATAATTAATATTGTTCTTTTCCTTTGAAACTGTCAGTTCTTTTTTAAATCATAGATAACTCAGCCACTGTGATACACGTTTGGCAATTTATTGTTTGGTTTCAGAAACATATTTTCTTATCCAAGATTATTTTTTTCCTCGGATCACTATCTTGCTTACTCTAAAGTAAAAAATTGCTTTAAAAAACTATGCCTATTAACTAAAACATAAATTTGTATATTTTCATTGTAAAATAAGACTTTCCTAGTAAAACAAATGATTGCATAAAAATTATTTTTCACAATTCCGGGAGTAAAGTGCTCACTTTACTCCCGCTTTAGCGGGACTAAAGTAATACTTTTCTTTTCGCGCCATTATTGCGCGCTATTGATCTAAAATTTTGCATATGGCTTCTTACGACAAATCGCTGAGGGGTTGTTGTTACGGGATTAATTATTTGCTCAGTTTTTCGATATCTAGCGCCGTTTTCGAGTTATTGCAATTTCAAAATCTCAAATTTAGTTATTAACCAATGTAATTCAGAATTTTCAGCGAAATTGTGAAAAATAGTATATACACCTTGGGACTAAGGTTCTTTTCATCCCGTGTGCGATTTTTGCACATTTTTGCAAAAACCTTCGCACGCGGGATGAAAAATAGCACCTTAGTCCCATGATGTATAATATACTATTAACAGTTCAAAATGTTCTGTTCACGGTCAATATTTTCGTAATTTTCTTTTAACAAAATTTTGATGCACATGGTGATATAACGTCATAACTATCGAAACATAGAAAAACTATAAAAACTATAAAAAACTGTTATCGAAATATCGACCGTGTGAACAGACCATTTAGAATATTGGTACTCTATAGACGATTGCGGCCCTTGCTGCTTAGAACAAAGGTTAATAAGGTATAAAAATTGTCTGGAACAATAAATGCAACTTCAGTCTGTTTTAATTTAAAGAATTTTCGAGATATGGCAAATAAATTGAACTTACTTTTTTTGCTCTAGTGAAGTTTTGACCAGATTTTTCCAGTTTAATTGTTGCAGTATGTGTAATGGTAGAAGAACTGTTTTGGTATAAGTTAGGGTTAAACTAAAAGAAGTAAAAAAGAGATAGCTAATGCTATAAAATGTTAATTGCTGTTGTTGAAATTGAATGTTAGGAAAACGGGCTAATAAAACATATTCACAAAAAAAAATAGAAAATTATTACCAAAATTTACAATAACAAAGCTTATATTATAATTATCGTAGTTTATACGCAGCTTAATTAATCTATATCAAAGCAGATCTGTTTTTTTTCACAAATATTTGAATAAACTTTAATGATCTGTTCCCACGATCAACATTTTCATCAATATTTTGATAAAAACCAGTTTCGTGGGACAGGTCGTTTTGATAAAAATTTATAACCTGTCAAAAATATTTTTATTGTGCTTCTATTGTTATGACGTTACAGCAATATGTTGATCAAAATTTTGATTAAAAAAATGATGAAAATTTTGATCGTGGGAGTAGGTCATTAGGCAACTAATTACGTTATTTGAGCAAACAACATTTTTTAAATTTATGTAGGTATAATTGAACAATATTTTAAATTAAAACTTTTTTAACTCGGTGTATATACAGTACATATTTGGAAATCTCCTCTTTGTATTGAGAGCCTTATTCAATATTGAAAATTTATATTTGGGTTACTTTATATTGTTTTTTTTGTGATACTATATAATTATGTTTCAATATTGAGTTTTTGCTTAATTTATCTTTCTTTTAATTTAGGACTTTATTCTACTATTACTACACTAGTAAAAATCCGGTGTTAAAATTAACACCAAAAGTCGTCTATATGGGTCCACTCTTTTTGGTGTAAAATTGCAATGTGGTGAATTTGGTAAAATACTGCAGTGTTACTTTTGACAAACATTTTTCTGGTAAAAGTAACCAAAATTCGTAGTAGATGTAACCAAATTTTTGTGTCAACTTTCGACAAATTTTATAATAGAACTTCACAACTTTATTGGTAATTTTTGACAAATCGTGGTGTACATATTTAACTAAATATTTTGTATATTTTTAATTATATCACGTGTTAAATATTAACTCATTTGAGTGTAATTTTTAATTCTATAACTGGACGAGGAGCAGTAATTATAAATAATATAATAATATATCAAAAACAATTTATTATAAAAGTACAAAAAAATAATAGAAAAACAAAGAAATTCTTAGAAAAACTTAGAGATATTCACAATACTATAATTAAAACAATATCTATATAATAATAGGTACTATAATTATAACTTATTATATACTATACAATTTATTAATTTTTGACAAATATATGTTTAGGATCGAGATATTTGTCAAATGAACCACTAAAGTAGTTCTGGCAACTGGCAACTATAAGTTTCATAGGGTTCTTTTTTGTACTTTATTCATTGTTACGGCATTAATTATTATTGATGAAGAAATTCATGATGAAAAGATCATGGTTATAAGTTACAAAGAAGGCAATATATTAAGTTCTACAAATATAAAAAATAACAAAAAAAATAATATAGAAACAAAGAAATTCTTATAAAAACTTGGAAGAAATTCACAATACCTATAATTTAAGCAATATCTAATACTATAACTTACATAATAATATATATTATACTACAATTAATGTTTGACAAATATATGTTTAGGAATGAGATATTTGTCAAATGAACCACTTAAGCAGCCCTGGCAAGTTTCATAGGGTTCTTTGTACTTTAATAAGTTTAAGTCAACTAAATTCATTGATACATCATTAATTATTATTGGTGGAGAAATTCTGTATGAATTCTTTTTATCATTAAATTCCACCGTAGACCATGGTTTAGTTACAAAGAAGACACTACTAGATTCTACTGTTATTATATCTATAATTTGTTCAAACAAAACTAAATCATTATCTTGCTTGAAACCTCCAAATATAAAAAATCCTATTCTGTATTCAAATCCCATATCCACCCACTTAAAAGCATTAATAGTAATATCATTTGGAATACTCATGTGATTATTTATAACATTACTATGTGAATAACTTTCTAAGCTATATGTTTTCATTGAAGAATAGGTAATATTAACCAAGAGATTATCGTAATTTAAAGAAGCACATTGTTGATGAGTTACAGTCAAAGTTTTACAAATATTTTTAAAGCAATTAAGTTTTTTTGAAATATTTTTAAAATAATTATGTTTAGCTTCGAACCGCATACTCCATAAATAGATTAATGGTCCCATTTTTCGAATT
The DNA here is from genome assembly GCA_949152465.1 of Cantharis flavilabris. Lineage (NCBI taxonomy): Eukaryota > Metazoa > Arthropoda > Insecta > Coleoptera > Cantharidae > Cantharis > Cantharis flavilabris. Next base: position 33,387,818 of record OX424438.1, on the reverse strand, counting down.
ACATTTGGATAGTGAATTAAAATATGATGTTTAGGCAAAAGATTACAGTTAAATTCTTTTATTAATAAAATATGATGCTTTTTGATCAAATTTTCCAATTCAATAATATTTTCTTCAGATATGATCGGTGCAAATACAATATTCATAATTTTTAAAAGCAACACTATAACTTCAAATTTTAAATTTATTTCTGGATCGGTGAGATAGTCTTGCACAATCAGTGGAAAACATCTCAACAATAACCATGTCTGCGCTGCGCGTTCACCTATTAAATGTCCTGGTTTATCTAAAACTAAGGGACTCGGGATGTCCTTTTTACCAATACTGCCATAATTAAAAAAATTAATTTTTTTGTTTAAATCTGCAAGAGTACAGTATTTTTTTTGAATTAAAACTTGTGAAAATAATTTAATTTCCTTTTGCCCAATTCCTTCCAAAATATCGTGCATGATGTCCACTGAAGCAGATTCACACAATTTAAAATATTTTAGATCGTTAAGAATGCTACGTCGTTTTACACCAAACACGATATTTTGGAAGGTTGCTATCTTACTGTGATCCTCATAATTTTCATTATTTCTCATTACAACTAGATCATTGTTTTCTTCAAAAACGTTTTGAATATTAACTTTATCTATTAGACAAAACCGGCAAAAATTAGTTGCTGAGAAGCTTTCAACTAATCCATAAAGAGTATTTCCTCCTAAATTATCGAAACTTAAACCACAAAGTGTACCTCGATAGACTTCGGAGTCAATGGTGATACCATCCGTTTCTAAAATTTTTAGATCTGCTACAATTGGAGCCAGAATTTTGTTAAAATTTACATTTTTTAAATCGTGACAATAAAATAGTGCAGCTAAATGAATATTTGCAAGTCTCGAGTTCAAAAATGGTGGCAAATTTCTAATTATATAATAGATAGCTCCCATTTTATGCACGGAAGTCTTCGATCCTAAGGGATTCGTAGTTTCGAAATCATCATAGAATAATTGGATTTGAATAGAGTTTTTAAAATTTTGAAATAATTCATTTTTTTTAAAAACGGATCCGTCATTTAAATCTTCATAGATATTATCATTTACTATCGTTTTGCAATCGATATAGTTTCGAAAATTTTCATTATTAAAAAGAAATGTTAGGTTCTCTAGTAAGGGAACATACATGAATGTACAGGGTACATTTAATTCCTGATATATACCTCTTTCTCTATGAAATACTTTATCTTTTCTCAAAGCGATAGCAATTTCTCTTGGTTGAACAATATTTTTGTGATAAATTTTATTACGTCTGTAGGTAGTTGATATGGCAGACAGTGAATTTTGAAGTTTACTTGAAAATCTTAATACATCCAGACACGAGCTACAATTATTTCCATTTTTTGATAAAAGATAGTTGTTTAAAATTTCGATTGATTCAATCAAATTGACATATATTTTTTGAGTTGCCACACCTGATATATTCATTTTCTTTAAATCTAAAGCTAAATTTTGAAAATTTAATTCTATGAGCTGAATAACTTGACTAGTATTGTCATCATCGAGATCCGGAACTTCGTTATTCAATAATGTAGTTTGACACTTTTCTATATGTATCGCTTTCACTTCACTATTAGACATTTCTAAGTTAGCATCATTTTGTAACTGCTGATTTGACTTTATATTTAAACATTTCTTCATGTGTTTTCGAAATCCATTAAAGGTCTTAAATGTTAAGGGACAATTTGAACTACCGCATTGAAGTAAATTTGGACCACCCTCAAAGAACGCATGGCGAAATCTGAAGTGAGTGGTAAGTGAGGAAACTGAATCAAATTTGTCGTGACATTTAAAGCAAAATAAGTAAACCATGGTCACTGATGGAAGTTTAAGATACCAATAATAATAATGATAATAATTTAAACTAGGCTGTATGCTAGTTTACTATTGAAGCCATAATGTCCTTCATACGAGAAGTAATACCATCGTTACTTAATGTAATATTGTAATAAAAATATTGAACAAATTTCCACATTACCTCCAGTGATTCATCATACTCTATTTCAAATACAAAATGAGTTTGAAATAGCAGTTCAAAGGCACTTATAAAATCGTTCACAGGAGGAAACGTTTCTCCATCCAATACTACGTAATATGAGTCTATAGCGGCTTTATTTGGTCCATTTGCAAGTATAAAAGGTTGCAATGTTTTTCTGATTTTTAAAGGTTCAATGGGCGTCCCAGTCTAAATAAAAACAACATAAACTTAGTAAAAAGCAGCGCAATTGAAATTATCTACTCACTTGAACAAAAGTAATAATTTTGTTTAAATCTAGTTTCCTGTCTACTTTTTTTCTGCCTTTAGCCGTTGGTGGCAATAAATATAACAGAGCAAACACAGCTCTGGTCGACTTATTCCAAACTACAACAAAAGCATTATGATCATTTCTCGAATATATAGAAAAATACATTATAATTTCACAATTTATATTTATAATTTACAACTATGTCTTACCAGCTGCTTCCAAATCAGTGGGGCATACTTCTTCTGATAATGGTGACACTGTAGTTTTATATATCTCTATAATTTTGTCGGCATCAAATTTGCTAATAATTCTGGGTGATTGAGGATACAATAATTTAAAATCTTGAGCAATCTAGAGACAAAAATTTTATAAAAATAATTAATAAGATTTTTAACTTACCAATCCTTCCGTATCCAGAAATCGAGGAAATTCGTTTAAAATATCTTTAGAATTCAACGATCGCCTGTACTCGAAAGTACATTTCATTTTTTCTAAAATTAAATCACGTTGAATTTTGGAAACGGCATTTTTCAAACATATTATGTTTTCTTCAACATTCGATGTGATGGAAACAGAACACTTTATTTTTTTATTTGGACCGTCGGAAATATTAGTAATTTTTCGTTTCTTGGCACTAGGAGTATTACCTGATGTTCGGGCTTTATCTTTATTTCTAAATACGGTTCTAAATCTCCAGGCCAGATATCCTGAATTTGTGTCTGGATCAAAAAATGCTTCCTAATATATAAATAAATCTTAAGTATTACGAATCTTATAGTACATTTCTTATACTTACGTAACCGCCTTTGGTACTAAAAGGATATTTCAATTTAGGAAATAAATCAATTATTGATTTTGCAAAGTCTATTTTTATTTCTTTTGATGCGTATTTTTCATAATGGTCGATTATATAACCGACAACAAATTTTACCAATTCTCTTCTAGTTTTATTTGATAATATTCCATGGGTATCGTATTCTTCGATTATATAGAGAAATCCCTTTTCTGTTAACAGGATCTTCAGTTCCTTAAACGTTACAAATATTACCAAAAAGAATTTGTCATACAATTTTGTATCACATACCTCTCCTGTTATAACCGATGAATGTACAGAAAATGGAACTTTAAATTTTGGAATTTCCAAATTTTTATCTGGATCAATTTCCTACAATATAAAAATACATATAAGCACTCATTTTGGTAAAAGATAAGGGTATATTATATAACCTTCACAAAAGTACAATCAGCATCGGGGATCACTACTGGAACTGTTGACAAGTCTTCTCCCTTTAAATAGATTCAATTACATATTTTAAAGTTTTCACTAAAAATCAAAATCTTACTAATCCTTCAGTATTCTCCTTTTCAATAATTAACCAATTGGCAACCTTATTTTCATTGGAGTTTTCGTTGGAGATTACTGATGTTTGTGATAAAATAGAACTATTCAATGAAATAGTATCTAAAATACAATTAAAATAAGATTAGAAACAGTATGATTTTGGAAATTCACTTTATTTCAGCCCTTTAGAGGGCAGATTACGAAAAATAAAAACAAGGTATTTTTTAAAAAGAAGTTGTGATTGATAATTGAATTGGTATAAATTACATAAAATAAATTTTCTTAATTGGTTGAAATATCCACCAGTATCATATCAAAGGTTAAGCCATAAAACAAAATTTAAGTTTTCTTATTTTAATAGTGCCATAAAATAGGCACTATTCATAAAAATGAACAAGTTGTAATGTAGAATTTGAACATCTTGAATATTGGAAAAATGCAGGTGACAAGAAATCAATGAATCTCTTTTTTACTTAAGTTGATAACGCTTTCAATAGCAGTTAAGCAAAGCAAGTGCATCTGCTGGTGTTAGAATAAATTAATATTGCATACAATACATACTACTGTATGAAATAAATTTATGTCGACACTATTCAATTTAAAGAAAATCAAATTTATCAAATAATAAAAGTTAAACACTTCAAGGAAAACCTTATACTTAATATACTATACAATAAAACGGAAAGCAAAGTTTAGAGTATTTTAAGTGAACAATTGCTTGTTAAAATATATAAAACTTAAAAAAAAAATAATTTATTCAACTTACCTATTTCAGAAAAATGTTTAATTTCCAATATTATAACCGAATCCTGTACGTTTCGTTGGGTGTCCAAAAATACATCTATAAAGTCGTTATCTATTTCGATACCATTTTGGTCTGTTATGAATAGATCATAAGTTTCGGTTGTGATACTAAATTTTTGTTTAGCTGCGAAAATTAATTTTAATAGGTACAATACATTTTGCTATATAACATAACAAAATTAAATATAAATTACAATATGAACCAACCTCCCATACAAAGTTTGAGGAGTGGCCCAATACTGGGTCAAGACTGGCGGCCGATCTTCGAGTGTTGGCCAAGAATATGAATTCATCATTGGCCTAAGCCTTGCCGAGAATCGGATGTTAACACCCAGCCAAGATTGAAAATTGATCATCGGCCGAGCTTAGTGTCCAAGCATCAGCCGAGCTTAGTGTCCGAGCATCGGCCGAGCTTAGTGTCCGAGCATCGGTCGAGCTTAGTCCGAGCATCAGCCGAGCTTAGCGTTCAAGCATCGGCCGAGCTTAATGTCCGAGCATCGGCCGAGCTTAGTGTCTGAGCATCGGCTGAGCTTAGTGTCCGAGCATGGGCCGAGCTTAGTGTACGAGCATCGGCTGAGCTTAGTGTCCGAGCATGGGTCGAGCTTAGTGTGTGAGGATCTGCCGTGCTTAGGCCAAGCGTGGTAACTGAATCTTGACCAAGATTAATACTGAATAATTTTTATTTAATTTAAACTAATTTTAGCTTATTATTTGATAATTAATTGACTTGAATAGTTGTTCGAGATTAGAGAAACACTTATTATTTTAAAAGTTTAAAATAATTTCGATTGCAAATAATTTTTAGAATCGAATTACTGACCACAGAACCTACCCTTGAGAATCGCTTTTTTTATTTTTTAGTAGACCCGCATATCGGAGCTAGTCGAGGTAAATCTAAGTGTAGTAAAGGATTTTTATTAAATACTTTGAAAATTATAAAAATACTACTAAAATATATTATATTTATTATATAAAAAAATAACAAAGAACACAAAGAACACTTAAACAAAAACATCATATAGAAAACACAAAAAAACATTAAATAATTATTTATAATAGCTAATTAGATTTAGCTTCGACTCGCTTATGCCGACCACCATCGCGGTCACCCGCATTAGCTAAAAATGTCCCGACTTTGGTTCGAAAATTTTTAATTTGATCCGAATCTCCAAATTTCTCCTCCAAAACATCTGAAATTTAAAATATTTATTGTTAAGAGATAAATTTAACATAAAAGAATAATAATAACCTTTTAAGCAACTATAGGTATTGGTAACGCTGAAGTTCAGCTTACTTGACCCACGCACAACTCTACCAGCACCTGAATACTGAAGTTGAACTGGCGGGGTAAATATTTCGCCAAGACTTTTGCGGATGCAAACGACAGCTTCAGTTTCGCCGTATACAATCACTCTTATCAAATCTTTCAATTTCTTTTTTTCATTTGGATCTTCAAGTTTTGTTTCAAAGGTTTGAAAATCCTCAAGCTTGCTAATAGGAAATAATCCATTATATTCCTCCATAGCGGTACTTAAACTTGTGTGAGGAGTATTGATGGAGTTGTTGCGCATCATTATTTGGGTTTTCATATTTCTACTCTGTTTCTTCATGTCGTATTCGATACTTAATTTCAAATCGTTTATTTTTTTAAATATTTCGTCAAATTTACAATCCATGTAACCTTTCATCAGAGCTGAAATAATATCATAAATGCAGTTACTAAAATTAAAAATAAATAATATTCTACATCAAACAAAAATCATAATTAATCTAATTTAATAATTATTCTGACAATATAGATTCTGGCATAAATCGTTAACCCGATTTAATTTTAAAAGTTAAATTAAAAAATAATTTATATAGAATTTTCAATTAAATATTTAGAACAAGTTTAATTTAATTTAATGTAATAAAAATAATCAACACTCACCGAACAATTCCTTGTTTGTTGAATCCAGTTGTTCAGCTTTTTCAGCTAGTTGATGGTAAACACCAGAAGCGTAAAAATAATTAAAAACTTGCAACTAGTTATTAATCTCATTCAAATATTTTTTATAATACATTAATGACAGTTATTAATATACATACTTTTATCCTTTGATGATTTCTCTGAAACCACAATTTTGAACGGGTTATCATTTGCCAAAGATGATATTGAACTTCCAGACCTCAGATCACTTAAACTGTGATTAAAACCGTGGTCCCTACTATGGCCACTATGGGTGTAGTCTAATAAATTTAAAAAGTAAAATATTTTTCATTATAGCCTCTAATTGTTATTTCTTTTACAATTATTTAACTAGTTTAAATATTGTTATAATACAATAATTATTAATATACCTTCACTTTGAGGTGTAAATACAACCGAACTCATGGATTGTATCGCCTGTAATTCTTCATTGATATTATCTTCGTTCAAGGGTTCCTGTACTATGCTTTCGGAGACGAGAGGATTTCCAGCAGTGTCCGTGTCGACGAGCAAAGTGACTTCAGCACGCTTCAAGTGTCGTCTCCCTTGTTCAAGGGTACCTGAGAAAAAATATTTATCTTATATAATTATTTTAACGATAGAAAATAATTCAGAATGAAAATGAATTTAGTTTTATTTCAGTTTTTAGGTATAATTTAAAAATTTCAAGTACAGATATGCTTATCTATTGGTTAGCGCAAAATAAAATAATAGATAATCTGCAACTTACTTGTTGTGGAGATAACTTCAATCTCACAAGGAACCCATGAACTTTTCGGTACACATAATCTTTCTAAATATTTGTCTCTTTTTTTTAAATCTTTCTTGGTATTTGGATAATAACAAAACAGTTTATCATTCTTTAGATCAAGCCATGAATATGGCACCAAATCAATTTCATCTTGACCTTGACCTCTTCGAGGTAAAAAACAAATAACTGCAAATTTAGGCGGTCCATCCTTTTCATTATCACTCATCTAAAAAAAATTACAATTTTGAATCGTTTTAATAAAATTAATAATAATATACGAACATAAGTCAATAATTTTTTTTTGTAGGAATAAATAGCTCGATGCAATAAAGAATCAATTATTAAAATAAATTATTATTTATTATTTATTATTAAAATAAATAATTGATGGAAAAATAAACAAAAAATGTACAAATTATACTCAAAGCAGGCAAAATTATTATTTATTCACTTGAAGTAATGCACGTGTGAATAGGCTTGATGTAAAATAAAATAATTTTTAAATGATCGGTAAAGCAAATGAAACTGAAAAAATCTAAAGATTTAAAAACCTACAAAATAGTAAATTTTTGAAACGTTCACAGTTATAGAATTTTCAGGAACTAAAAATAAAATAACGAAATTAACCTTTAAGTAGTCGCGTGGCGACATAAATGGCACTAACTGATGTTCAATATCCATTATATCGTATACAATTTTTTTATGAATTCTATACGCGACTACTGGAAAGCTAATTATTTCGAAACTAATTTTATAAAATAGAGAAATACTTACGTTAAGTCTTGAGAATTTTAAACGTTCACACATGTACACATTGACGACGCACTTTAAATTAAATCCGTATTCGCGGTCTGATTGTGTGATAATATAAAATATACACTGCTTATGTGGGCACAGCCTCGCGTTATTTTGCTGAAGACAAAGTATGTAATGTTATAATGCAGTTAAAGCATTTTTTTTAAATCTTGTACACAAACCGGGGAACCACCCAGACATATGTAATTCATTACTCAGACCTGACTCAGGTGTATTATAGCAGGAAGCTACTAGTATGCTGATATGTACAATGTATGTAATTCAGTTCTATTTTAAAATTTCATAATAAACGACTTAAAAGAATTATTTATTAACAAATATATTAAATTATTTTTACTGTTAAAAATTAACTCAAGAATAAAATTTCTCTAAGTTAACCCGGAAGTAGCGAGGTGGGGTGTAGGAACTCCCAAAGATTTTAAAATTGCAATTAATTAACGATATCAGTAGGTGACATCACCAGACTTCGCATACCTCTTTTGGCACTTACAATTTTTGTTTTAATTACTCATGCAATAATGATATAGCACATTTTTTGTTTTCACAATCAAACATTACACACTTATTTTTTATAAATTCTGCAGAAAATATTTCAGTAACTTCCGCAAAATTTTCACCCAAAAATATGCCTACATCCGTTGAAGCTGTAGGATAATCAAAAAGAGTACCAGTCATTAACATTTGACGTCCTGAAATGTAAATTTCATTTAATTTGGGTAAACATTGTACATTTTTTTTCGTCGTCAGTAGCTGATCAATAATAATTACACTATTGTTTTTTAACAAAATAATATTATTTGGTCTGTTTACACTTAAATAGCTTTGATTTACGATTACACTTGAAACACTAGAGTAAGTTCTTCCATTGATAATAACAGTGGATGAATAATCAACAGTACATTCTTCAACACTTTTTATTTTTTTTATTTTTACCATTTCCTCATGTTCTAACTCAGACAACCGATTTAATATTTGGGTTAAAGGTTTATAAGGTGATTTTATAAGTTTTTTCATTTTACCTATATAATTTTCACCCCAAAACGCAGATGATTCACTTAATGATAGGTTCAAATTCAACACGTCATCGGATAGATGTATTAAATTGTGCATATTTAATGTTTGTGATTTTTTACCATACAATGATGGCAATAAAAAGAAAAATTTTCTTAATAGTTCTCTTGCGTAACTGTTAAATTTTATCATTAGATCTTTCGAATGTAAAATTCGACATGCGACAAATAAAAGTAAAAAATGTGTATAGAATTGTTCAGGCAGAATTTTTTTTAACACTACTGGTCCACAGTACAATAAAACAAAGCGATACTGTGTCGCTTTCCATCTCGCTAAATCATCTATGTCAAATTTTTTCCGTTGGAATTCAGAAGGCACTGAGCATGTTAATAATAAAAACTTCGATTTAAGTTTAATTACATTTTTTATTTTCAACCGTGCAATACTTGTCCTTAATATCCAAGATTCCATAAGAGTCTTCATCACACCAAGATACAACAAATGCATTGAATCTAATACAACTGAGCTGACAGGATCGAAACCAGGAAGTTTTCTTAAAGGAGACTTGAATCCATCTTTGTGATGTTCTTTTTGAGTCCGGCTGATAAAACTTTCTCTCGTGCGAAGTTCACATTCCATTTCCGGATAAATTCTCTTTTTTTTTCTTTTTTCCCCAACAGATATACCCTTCGTAGTGCACCTTTCGCACGCGTAAAAAGTACCTGCAGCTTTACAGCATTTAATAAATGATCTTGCTTGAGAATCTGCCACTAAAGCGATGATTTTGAAAGAATAGCTTTCTTTACCAATTATAATTCCACTATTAATTAAATTTTTACACTCTTTTACAAAATCTGAAAGATAGTTTTTAACACTAGCGGGTTTGGAATCACCACAATAAATAGCAGCCACAAACGGACGAGTGTTATAATTTCTGTTAAAAATTTTAATAGAAATCGGCCACACTTGCATTTGCGAATTTTTGTAAATTTGTAAACCGTCAATGTGAATCAGCACTTCTATCGAGCGATCAATAAATATATTTGGCGAAATAATTTTTTTTAATCCATTTTCTACGCCTAGATATTTGTAGCCACTATCGGTTTCTTTGAGGCTTGGTAAAGTTTGAACTATCTGGTGATGTTTAGTTTGGAGCAATGCTTGTGCCGTTTTAGGGAGTGTTGGGTGACCTTCCTCTCTTAACAACACAAGTAGTTCGGAAATTACATTTAATTGTAGACTATTAGAGTTTTTTAAAGCCCACTGACGGAGTTTTTTTTGCAATCTATCTAAATTTGTATCTGTGTTACTCTCACAATCACCATTATCACTGTCAACGTCATCAGCTGGTATTTGTTCATAAGCTATAACCTCATTGACTAATACATTTTCAGACTCAATATTATTATCGACAGAATCATCACTTGAATTATCATCATTATTAATTTCACTATCAATGTTAAAAAAATAATCACTTTCGTAATTCTTAGGATAATTAACTGTTATTTCACTGGTTAAATTGTTATCACTAGTATTTGTAACGTTTTCTGAAATAGATACGCTTACATTTTGCGAACTTTCATGGTTTTTAATTTTTTTTAGTGTTCGATACTTTTTCACTCGCTCGGCCATGATGAATACAGTTTATTCAATTTTAATTTATGAAGTTACTGTTGTAATGCGCAGGGGCAAAAAGTAATTTTTCAAATCATCGGCCGAAGAATGGCCGAAGATCGCATGGCAATAATGAAAATTTAACACAGCAGCCTATAACTTACCAACCATTGGCCTTTACAAAGCGCCGAGCCTTGGCCGTGCGTCAGTAGCTATTCCTTGGCCGATGAATGTTTTTTTCGCGAGCATCGGCGACTTCGTATGGGCTGTTTCAATTACCAACTTGTAGGTATCCAATGATCGATTTCTTAAAATAGAACACCACTTCGAAAAACTCTTGTACTTTAAAATTATTAATAATGGCACTTGATCTAATAATTCTGCCATTTTAAAGCACAACACAATTTCACTTAAGAAGCGCATCGAAGCTTCTGCAATTAGTATATGATAATTGCATGCGCGCATGATTCTCATACTACACCAAACTTGGTGAAACATACACCAAATTAAGGTAAAATCTTCACGCAATTTGGTAACATTACAGAAATTACAACTTTGAAGTGTCATTCTTCTGAGTTCACCCAAATGGGTGTAAATAAAACCGCCAAAATAAAATCAACACTAAATGTAGTAGATTGGAAGTGTTGTGGTTAAAGTTTACCACTACTTTTGATTCACCTGTTGGAAATATTAATTTTAACAAAAAATATGGTTAAAATTAACACCAAAATATTTTACCAACAACATTTGGTTAATTATAATAGCAAATTTTTACTAGTGTATTATTGTACCAAGCTTTCATTTAAATAGAACGTTTTAGTAAGGTGCTAACCTAATCTAACCCTAGTGGTAACTTGGGCTTTAGATCACATTATTGATTTCAACCAAAGCAAGAGTATAAATTTATTGACCCAAACATTACCAAAGTACCACAAAGTCTCCAAAATAAGATTATAAAATCCATTAATGTTTGAAGATAAAATGGAGTCCGTTATAAATCTAACAACTTAATAAAATTGTAAGTCTCTTAAACGAAAAAAACACTTTTTACGAATTTTCATTTAAAATTTTAGAAAATTTTTAGAAAATTTAGAGAATTGATTTGCAGACAACTTTTTTTTTAGTGCTAAGTTTCAAATCCGGAATACTTGGTATACGAGCTATAAAATATAATCTATTAAAATGAGGTGAAGATTTGCAGTTTTCTTATAAAAAATTTCAAAAAATATCAATAATTTTTGAGAGATTTTACAGTTATTTCCCTCTTAAGGGGTTACGCCATTGTATAGGTCGAAAATTCCTTTTTTGGGGATTTTCTTTTAGAAAACTACAAAATAAATTGAGATTACAAAAAAGGGCGTTTATCATACATATAAGTGAGCGTATACAATAATTTTTTTGAAACTATTAATTTGAAAATTTTGATTGTTCAGTGACATACATTAAATCCATAAGGATTAGTGGCTGGACCACATCATGAGGAAAAGCGAAAACGACATAATAAAGAAGATAACGCCGTGGAAACTGGCAGAAGAGAAAAAGAGAGGGAGACCGAAGATCATATGGAGAGATCACGTGATAAGCGACCTAACATCGATGGGAGTATATGAATGGAAAATAGAGACGGAGAACAGGCAGAGATGGAGGGAAGTTGTCACGGCAGCCGCGACTCATGCAAAACTGTGAAAAAGAAAAAGTGTAATAAATTGTAGAAAACAAAAACAAACATGTATTAATGAGGACTGATCCACCTCTATATTTCGGATCTGTAAATCTATTTTCTATTATATCATAGATATTTTTCAATTATTTGTTATTAACAATTTTCTGAACAAATTTTTCACTTTTCACTTTAGAAGTGCCCCATTTGGACAAAAATCAATATATCGAAAAATTTCTAAGTACTTCGTACTTCATCATAATTCAAAAATTACAGGAGTTGCACCCTAAAAAAATGGAGACGTCATCGCAAAAACGCTGCAGAGCCGCCATTTTAAAATTCATCGTTTTTAAAAAATTATTGTGTGTAATAAACATTCTTCTTTGTAATCTCGATTTATTTTGTAGTTTTTTTGAAAAATAAAAACCCAAACAAGTGTACTTCTTCGGCCTGGAGAGTGGCCTTAATCCTTAAGTTGAAAGAATAATTCTCACAGGGTGAGAAAATTAACCAGAATTATTTTTAATAAATAAAGTGTTTGCTCTTTGTCTTTATTTACTTTTAAAAAAACGATTGCATTTTGATAAATCGACTTGTTATTGTGGTTTGTAGTAGTGGTATTCTTGCTATTAGTAAATATTGAAAACTGGGTCTATATAAATTTAGTATCAAATTTATATGTATGATAATCAGGATATTTGATAAGCTAGGCATGGATGAATTTATTAATAACGAATTATTTGTACATAATATACTAGTATGTATATTATGACTATCCTATTAAATAGTTAGTTATACTACGTAGATCCTCGACGAAACATTTCATTAATTTTATGTGAAAATCTTAAATCGAAATTTTGCTAAAAGATGAAAATTCAGTTCAAAATATAAAACTATTTAAATTGAAAATTGATATAGTGTATGTTATTAGCATGTGATACTATTTTTGTAAAAGTTTAAATAAATTGAATTACATTCAAACTTCTCTAACTCGAATCTCAAAGACCACCAAAAAAGTTTGAATTAAAGAAACTTCGAGTTATAGAGATAAAATTACACGTAAATATCTGACAAAGCTATATATTTTTTCAAAAATATTTCGATTATAGAATAATTCAAGTTAGAGCAGTTCGAGTTAGGGAAGTTTCATTGTAATTGAAAAACTTACCATTTTACTTGAAGAATAACTCTTAGGGTTATAGTTTTTTAAATTATTCCTGGTTTTCCAGATGAAGATCAAAAATTTGAAACACATAATATTAGGTGTCGCTAACTATATCAACCAATTTGCATAGTTCATTTTATTAATTTTTTTAATAATGTAAATAAATTCAAACTTTTACACTTACAAAATTTTACTTTTATGAAAAATATGCAAAATAGGTAGCTAAAGTAATTTATAAAAAGTAATTTATAAAAAGTATTAAACGTACGTGTAAATGGAGATATGCTTAAAATAGGGATTATTAGTTGGGGAGCTATCAACCGCCTGTATGTAGCTTTAGCGACTTAAAATTAAAACTTTATAAGTCTGCGGTTAGCATCCACCCTCCCACTAACAATTCTACAGATATCATAAGTTTTTATATACAATATATTACATTTTATATATTGAAATATAATTCTTTTGGGGAGACTGGTAAACTTCTATTTATAATTCTAATTTATCTTATCAAAATTATGACCGTACCGATAATGTAATAAATTAATGTTATGGATTGTGGGTTTGGTCATCGTAATCTATTTAAAATAGATTTAATCTTTCCAACATAACATTCATCGTAAAAGCATATCGGCAGTCGTGGTGGCTCTTAAAATCTAAATTAAATGAAAAGATCAAATCATAAGCCAACTCATAAACCCAATAATATAATTTTAACAAATGTCACGTTTCGATATTATTCATGATTTTACCCGTGAAAATTATGTTGTCAGATCAATATTGGTAAAAGAAAGTATAATATATAACTTTATACTCAACAGCCATGCATAGCCACAATGGTGTATGTATGTATGTATGTATGTACGTGGAAAGTGTTACCATGTGAAAATCACTGTATAAAAATCTATTCTTCTATTATTAAAACAAAACCTATTGCAAGTAAATTTAAAAACATTATTGAACTGGAATTTTTAATTTTACTTTCTGAGATGATCCTCATAAAATCATGAATGGTATCGAAACACGTCATCTGTTAAAGTTGTTTGAATTTATAATTTAGCTGCTATCTTTCATTTAATGCAAATTCTGAAAGCGATCACGACTGTTGATGTGCTTTTGCGATTAATTAATTAAATTGGATAGATTATCTATTTAAAATAGATTTCAATGAGGAAATCGTCAATCAACCAATAACTAATATTAATTTATCATTTCAAATACCATTGTACTATTAATTGAATAGCTTTAGATTTTATATCAAAAAATTCGAGATAAATTTTCTCTGCATTTTTGATTACTGGAGGTTGAAATACAAGAAAACACGCATTTATTATTAGATGTCAAGTTTCATTTTTTCGAAAGATAGACCTTACTGAACATATTGTACACTGTATTCGTGTATAAATTGAGTACTTCCTCTACACATAAGTATAGTGTCAACGACTGCATTCTCATAACAAATATTACAATTTTTGAATTTGTAAAATGTATAGTTCGTGAGTGACATATCTAACGATGTTTCGAGTTTGATCTCAAGTTTGCCAATGGTCCACAAAAGGAAAAGTTTTTCCATGTGGCAGAACTATCAACAATGTTACCAACATTAAAATTTTTACAACATTTTTCATCTAATATAATAAGTAAAAATTCTGATAAAATAATTTTTTTAAATTTTGTTAAAAATAATTAAAGATTTAATAAAAACTTTTTTAAAATTTAATGAAATTTCTTTTGCATTAGTCCCCTAAGAAATTGATTTAGTTGATATCCTATAATAATATTAGCGTTAGGTTAAACGAGTTCTTGTCATGATTGAAAGTGGTACCATAAATTTTAAGCATTGCATTTCCATCGGTAGATTTTTTTATCTCATTAACATTTTTCAATTTGGTAAAACGATTTCTATGCTCTAAGCATCTCTTCATAAAAATAATTTTTAAATAATTATCAATGAAAATAATTGAATAAAATTCTCGATCTTAATGTTTTAAGTGACATTGATAAAAGAGTGAAAAGTTTGCGGGAAAGTCTTGTGGCATATTTTAATAAATTAAACTGAAATTGTATTTTCAGCGATTGATCAAGTTATTGAAAATTTATTTTGCCTCAATCGACGTCGATTTTTATGAAAAATTACTTTGCCACTGAATTATCTAATCGGCGATGCGACATTCGTTTGCTTCGTCGTAATATTACAGGACGAATTTCTATGACAGGTCTATTACGATTCGGTTTAATAATATATTATCAAAGAAAATTTAAATTAAAAGTTAAGTTAAAGCTTGATGTGCATAACCCATAATTATTTTTTTATTCTAGCACTTACATAGGTTGAATTTTTGTATAACGTTTTATTCAGAGCAGAATTCAATTACATAATACTTATTATGTAACTATGTTTTTTTAACTAGAACACTGTGTAATTTTACTTATTCTGATGTACTTGCACATTATTTCTCCATTGGGACAATTATTTAATTTTTTCGCATACTAGACAGAAATGTAGTACGTTACTGCAAGTTAAATCATTCAGAAATGTGGTAGATTCCTGCATAGCAACACATTACTGCACAGAAACACATTACTGCATAATAAATTTTATTTTCTTCAAATACATTGGTACACAACGTTACAATTATTCTTTGAAATTTTTATGATAAATGTTGAATGTACAATTGTTCATGTTAGTAAACAATATACCGCTTGATTGTAAATTACCAGGTGCCACTGACTGCAAATCAGAAAATGAAGTTACAATTTGGTTTAATTACGTTCTCCATTGTCAAAATATTTGATTTTTTGGCATCATATCCATCATTTTGTCGTTTCAAAAATGCAATAAGCTTTGCATATTTTGAAATATCCACATTTTCATTTATTTGTACTGTACTCTTAATCATGGAATAAAGAGCCCACAATGTAGAAGCTTTTAGAGACTTGGACTGTAATAATACGAACATATAGGTAAGTGTGGAACATATGCAATAACTTACTTTAAGACTAACCTTTTCAAAAAAGTAAGCTAGCATAACATTTTCATCAACTCCATGTGCTTGCTTATTTATTCTCCATTCGCAAAATATCGCATAGCTTCTCCTACCTTTCTCTTGATTTTGCAGGGAGTAAGTTTGAAGATGCCTCTAAAGCTGCTTTTAAAATATCTGAATATTCTTCATTTACATAAACTGTATTCATGTTTGCAAAATAAAAAATTATTATTTGTGATGTTTATTTACTAAACGATATAATATTGTTTTATGTTGCTATGTTAAGCAACCTTCTAAATTTTTTTTTAAATAAAATTAATTATTTTTTAGAGTTGTCATACATAATATTTTTGACAAACACAATTTTAAAATAACAATTTTTTAATTTTTTTCACATTTCTGTCTAGGATGCGAAAAAATAGTGTACGCAATATGTTTAAGAAAGTGATTTTACTGAACTCGTAGGCTTTCATCGCTCGCCTTACGGCTCGCGATGAAACATGCCTACTCATGCAGTAAAATGACACTTTCCTAAACTAGATGCGTAATCTACTATTTAATTACATTTAAAAATTAAAAACATTTTATTTTTAAATATTTCTTTAAAAATGCCTCTGTTTTGATGTTACTTTTGATGGGGGTTGTGTTTCCAATTTGTTATATTTACCGCACCGCGTTTAGTTTGATTGCTGAAGTTCTCACAGAACTATTGCTGAAACAGTGAACAAAAAAATATTCAAATTTAACAACTTGTAAATGTTTAAGAATGTTTTTAGTAAAACATGTACTTAGTTGAAAATCTTTAAAGAAAACAATGAATTTACGAAATTACTATTACCATCTATCAGATGATATTAATATTTTATTTTTCAGCAAATTTTGGACCCTGATTGTTATTCCAGTGTACTCTTCATTTAATTGGGATCACAACGTGTGGTCAGTTCTTCACAATATAACATAAGCAATGGTTTAGTCTGTACATAATTATCGCAAGTTAGTGTGCATGTGAAGATGAGAAATCCGTTCTCAGTAATCTTAAAATTAGCCATGCGTCGTAATCTTGTGAATCATATTTTTGGCTGCCATTTGAATGTATTTTCTGTGGTAGATTTAAATTCTTGTATTAAAGAATTCATTATGGAACTTTGAATAAAAAGCAACCTAATTCAATTTTTAGATTAGCCCATATGCGTCCAACTAAAAAGTGCGTTATATAATGCGTATTTCTTTATAATAGTAGATATATAAGTCTTCTATATTATTATTTGTTCATTTATTAACAAAAAATATTTGAGGTATTTGGCTTACAAAATATAGTCCTGGCGGTATTTCGGTTGCATTCAAAAAAATTGTCCTAGACCGCCGATAGCTTGATGACTTGACTAGAGCTTGAGTTGTTGCTAAACGGAAATTCAAGTTCGAAACACCAAGTTCATTTTCTCTGACGGAATTTCTTAGCACTACGCTGTGGTGAATAGCAATCCCGAATTAAAAATTTGTTTTTATATATCCTTACGGAACTTAATTTAACCGACCGTCGAAAGGCAATGTTACAGAAGAATAAATAATCATTTTTTGGGCTATTGAGTTAATTTTTAAATTCTAATTTAAATTTTTGTAATATTTTGATTAGAAAGAAGAATTTTAAGAAGTTAAATCTTAATCCTAAAGAGTTAAATGTTTAACATAAATGATGGTGTAATTGTGGAGATTTTGGTTACAATCCAGTAAGGTGCATCGCTTAAGCGAACAGAGAATGCTGATGAGGGCTTAGTGTGCTAAAAAAAATAATATTTTATACTTGACGTAACAAATTGAAATAACTTATCAATATTTTGTTACATTTTGCTTTACACGCACTTACAATAATTTATAGGTACAGCTTTGTCATGACGTTTCTGAGATTATAATTAATTGTCGCTATTGCTTCAACTTGTCTCATTAGCAAACAATTAGCGGCTTCATTGAACATCGTAACATTTGCTACTTCAAGCGATGCATTAGAAGCGCATCAAGTCGTCACGATAAATAATATATTCCTCAATTTACATTCAAGGATAGAAAATATAAAATGCACCTAACCTTGTAAAAAGTTCGAGTCGGGAAAATTTTAATTTTCCATTTTATTTATCATAATATACTTTACAGCAGACGAAATAATTCTAAATTCAAAAAAATATAAGAATAATACAATACGTAGAAAATCAAAATTCAAAAAATTTTAAAAAAGAGACATTTAACAAATAACAGGTCTGAATTAAGAAAATTTGAAAAAATGAAAAATTCGTAATACGACAGTACAATATAACGTTATTTCATGGTTATTGCCATTCTTCAGTTGCACGCAGTCACTTATTACATTGTGAAATAAGAAAAATTTTCAAACTAAACAAAAATATGGACTAAATAGTACAAAATTGACTTACCATAACCTCCAAAGATTATCAAAACTGAACTTGTTACATGAAATATGAATAATTTAAAAATGATTTGAACTAAGAAATTCGTTTACCTAGCACTGCTAGTTTGAAATCCGAAGGCACTGCCCTCTTAATATGATTTCTAAAAACCTTGAAAAAATTCAAAAATAATTCTATGGATTCAAAGTATAATTTAGTTTAACATGTCCACTGGTCAATAGATAACTGCTTCCGCCGTAATTCAATTTAAAATCAATATTAAACTCATATTATATTATAAGCTTTCTTTTATAAGAATGAATGATGGAATTAAAATCACAAATCATATATAAGTACCTACCTATGGTTGCTAGTATCGTTTTGAAATTTCCATTATGAAAAATGACTGAAAAATGAAAATTTCAAAGAAAATTATTTCAGACGTATTGTACTTTTGTAATTTATAATTATATGAATAAATATTTTCGTAATTGTAATTATTATTTTAAATCAAAAGTTTTTCAATTTTTTTAACAAAATGCTTATATTTAGATTTTCGTCAAGTTAGCATAAATAAAGAGGCTGATAAACATGATACAATTTAAAAATTAAAAAAAAATATAAGTAACTTCGACAATTACACAAAAGGTTAAATCTCAACCAGCATTCGGGTCGTATTCCACTTCGGTTATCATAACCAGGTGTTAAAATGGTTTATCGTCATTATGAAGTTAAAACTTATTAATACAAACAATCTGCTGAGTTACTTCAGTCAAGTTTAACTAAAAACAGAAATAAGTAGGGGATAGGAGGGCAAAGTGAAAATAGCAGGCATAGCATAAATTTTGATTTTCATAATGAAAACGCAGTTAGAAGACAAGAGGTCAGGGTTGATGTTATACGAGATCAATGTAGAAATGTGTAAAAGAGTTCGAACTAAACTAACTTTTAAATCGTCTAACTTGAAAAACTAAACGTTTCTTTGGTATTTTAGTTCTTATTGTACTTTTTACTATTACTACTTTGTTTTTGACTATATTAGTGTATTTTTGCTGTTTTGAAGTTATATTCCACTTTTTGCGCTTATACATATGAAAGTAAGGTGGAAAATGCTATACTTCCTAAAAATACTATATCATTTATATTTTTTATGTACTCGTAAGTACGCAATCTATATAATACAGATTGTATAATTATACATAATAGTATATAGGTACATTGAACTTAAAATATGTTCAATTTCTCGGGTTGTTAAGCATTTTTTTCGGAATTTGGCTATTTCGCGCCATCTATTGAGATGAGGTGCCATTACATTCACAATCCAATTTTGCGTTATGAATGACATTTTGAAAAAAGTGTTAAGGAAAATTAAAAATGCAATTTTAATTGTGGGACAACTTTTGTAATTTAATTTAGGATTAAATATCAGGACGAAGTCCTATACCTACCACTAGTTCAAAAATTTTTTAATTTTCTTATGACGTTAAATTTAAATGTTTAAATTAAAACAAGGATATGTATTTTTAAGTTGGAACTCAAAGGGTTCACGAATGAACCACTTCATATCGTGTACTTACTGATTTTTTGTTTTCTAAAACATATCTTGCTTCTTCCAATTTGTTGTCTATAATTATTACAACCGTATACGGAATTATTTGAGCCATATGTCTATTTGGCATTTTACAAAATTTAATTGACATAGAGTATATATTATATGTTCCGCTAAAAGTGTTTGTGCTACGCAAGCCACTAATCGCTAATGGCGCCACTTATGCAATATTCGTACAATTTGGCGAAGTTGTACGTGTTAATAGTTTAATGTTTTTAATATTATAGTAAAAACTTGAAAATCTAAGCCTCTTTGTTGAGATGCCAATTTAATTTACAGTGATATTAAATTTAAATTCTAATATCTCACCTATGTATATCATTGATAGTAATTGTTAATGAATATGCACAAGCTAGGTCCAGAATGGTCAATGGTGGTGGGGTGGAAAGTTAAAAAATCGAAATTTGGATTTTTGAATTAGAACTACTAAAGAAAAGGTTTTTTTATCAATTAATGTTTATTTTTATCATAATTTTAAACTTTTCATTATCAATAATTTTGGTTCTCGACATATTTGGATCATGGATGTTTTTTTTAATCTATATAAATAAAAATGTAATGCTGTTCGTTGCTAATCCCATAACTTGAGAACGGCTGGACCGATTTGGCTAATTTTTTCTTTTAAATGTTCGTTATGGTCCAAGTGAGGTTTTTACGGCAAAAAAACTTAAAAAAGTTGTCCGGAAAATAGAAAAATTTGGAAACAACTAAAATTACTTCATTTCTATTTAGATAGTTTGACAGCATTTTTAAATTAAAGGGTGACACTTAAATGTGTCATCAATTATATTAGATGCAATTGTCCAAATAAATCCATTCACAAAACCAAAATGGCATACTTGCCAGATTGTTGGACATTGGTAATAGGAAAATCGCAGTTGACATCTTGACCGGATTGTCCACTCATTTCTGCCGGTTGGCCAAATCTAAGGAATATCTCATTCATAGTGTTTTTCCCAACATAGTGCAACGTTTCAAAAACCATAATTGGCTGGAGGAAGCAGCCTATTGGCTGCGAAAAACAAAGATGTCGATGATGAATCAACTGCGGGTGAGTTGATTTCCTTCAAATCGGTTTCTTCGATCAAGATGAAAAAAATAGTCAACTATACCATAGAATTCTTGAATTCGCTTGAATTGTCCGGATTACCACCTCACAATTTGTAATTGAAAGTAAGCTCAGTCACCATCATGTTATATAATACAGAGATGCACAGACTTATTGGGACTAGACGCCACTCGGCCAGATTATTAGTTAAAGACGGACCGCAAGAAATAAAAAGTCCCCATTTACGGACTGCGTATTCAAAAGTTCTTGCCATTCGAGTTCAAACGGCTGTAATTCAAACGGCTGTAAAGGCTAAAATGTTTTCTTGATATATTTAAGTTATTTGTATTTTTTTAATACCATATTCGACGTCCCGGTCAAGAGTGAATCGGATCGTGTCCGTAACCACTGAAAAGCGGGACATCCCGCGCAAATCGGGACACCTGGCAACCCTCTATAATATATTATAATAATGAAAATGTTTCAAATTAACATTTTCTTTGCCCTGAACACCAATATTGAAGTGTATTTTCCAGCTTTGAATGTTCCATCTAAAACAGCCAGAAGGATACAAATGTTGAAATAATTTTTAATTTCAATTCCAATAAAACTTTCAATATATTTTTTATATCCATTTGGAAAATCAAAACCAACTAGATAACTAGGTCATACGTCGCGCTATCGAATTTATTCTATGCCGTCTTCAATTGAATTTCAAATTTATAAATTTCACAAAATAATCAATTATAATTATTATTCTTCAATAATTCAAATCAAACTCCATCCTTTCAATCATCAGTCAAATATTCAAATACATTAGGACATTTACCTTCCAAATATTCAAAAAAAACTCAAATTTATATCTAAAATAGGACAACTGTCAATCAAAATAATCAAAAATGTATTTATTAATTTAATAATTTATTTATTAATAATTTAATAATATGTAATAGTTTAATTATTCAATATCTCAAATTAATTTTAAGAGAACAAATATTTTCCAGCCGCTTCTGATGGCCATTTTGGCAAAAAGCATTGCTTTCCCTTTCCGTTGTCACAATGCCAACTTGATGCCACACTCTGAAAAAAGATTTGTCGTCGTAACAAAATCATTAGTAGATATAGCCTCAACAGAATTACTTTGCTGTTACAATAAATTTTATGCTGTTCGGAAAAAAGAGTGCATCAGGAAAGCGAGAAATAAGATTTCAAAAATTAATGGGTCTCTGGGAACACAACAGTATATAAGACATACTACCAACCTACCTTTACTTTTCGACTTACTAACTTAACTGCTTTTAGAAAAACGTTGATTACTTTAAAATGCGGTTTAAATTCCTACAAATCTCCTTTTATGTAATGTATGTCTTTAGTGACAAAGTTGATCGTCAAAGTTGAATAAGATTTCGCAACGGTTGAATTCACACTAACCTACAACTTGACCCGTTTATTCCCACTGTTTCCACTTCTGGTACCAAAAAATAACTTTCTATTGTCAATTAATTGTAAGGCTGTAAACAGAGAGAAATCAACCCATCAAATTAAAATTTTTGAACCAACCATTTCAGGGTATTGGCAATATCAACAGTAAATCCAGGAAGAATTTGTTTAAAAAATTTCAATTTATTGGCTTGGTTTCCTAAATTTGGGATGCTTTCTTTGATCATGTTTTTAATTCTGGTTGGATCATCCCCAATTTTTTGTTGTACCTGGTTTTCTTCTCTTTCTATCATCTAATATTAAATAAGCTTGGACGATACATTGTTCTCCAAGTGTTAAATAAAAATATACTCGGCACAATTCGGCCTTCTTTTTTCACGGTTATTCAAACTTCATAAATATAGTTTAGGCTTAGGCATAAGGCTTGCTGGCTTGTGTTTTTACTGAAAATTAATTACTAACGAGGGAAAACCCGCTGAGGAAATTTGGTGTACAATTGACAGGAAATCTTAGATAATCCTAGGAAATTTTAGGAAATCTTAAGAACACGGTTATAGATATTAACATGTGAAGTTTTAGGAATACTAAAGACAAGTAAATATTGAGGAAATCCAAGAAAATCTTTAAAAATACGACAGACGCTCCAGTGTCACCTAGGTCGGACTTTATATCAATAATTCTTATTTTATGAAAATAAAAAGAAATCTAGTATACAAAAATCTGGTTTGTAATTTCCCCCTTGGTTAATAAAGCCCTAAAATTGTTCATCCATATACCTAATTGTTCTGCAAACGCTTGAAAATTTATCTTTCTCCGAAGCACTTTCACTTTTGGTGAAACTAATGTCCTGGTCATCACTTAGTACTAATAATTCTTATTGTTCTAAACTAAATTGCAACTAATTTTATCTTTTTATTTTAAAAAGCTTAAATCTAAAAATATATTACCGGTCATGAACTCCAAATTGATGTTTTGAAATTGTTGTCCAATTAATTGTTGAAATCACGTAAATCTTGTAATATTTACATTATCAATATTTTAGAAAATCCAAAAAATGCACAAAACACTATTTAGAAGTAAAATGGTTTTAAGTGATCACAAATAAAATACACGGTAAGTATAAATTATTGCAAACGTTTTCACCATAGCATCATTAGGCGATTAGAAATACTTCTTATTTCATCAACAACAACTGATGATGCCGTATAGGTATAGTACCATATAGTTTGCATATATAGTAAATATTTTTTTAAATATATTGTCGTGTTTCAAACGTAAAATCTTGATTTTTTTTGGTTGAATTGCGAAGATTTTGTTTAAATTTGTTATATTTTGATTTGTAAATAATTTTTAAAAGATTAATAATGACGCGCGAAATATTTTTAAGTTGGGAACAATTTTAGGAGAGCAAGGGGCTTTTTGCCAAAAATGGCTGCCAGAAGCGGCATGAAAGTTCTGGTCTCCTAAATTTGTTTAAATTTTGTTAAAAAGTTTTGTAATTTGCGAATAAAAGTTATTTTGGTTTACGTAAGTGACTTTGTATTATTTAAATTGAAGTTTGTCCCAATATTGGACGAAGATTGAATATTTTGAGCTTGAAAATTTGGAAGCTTTATAGATTGAATTACTGATTTTGGACGATTTTGAAGAATAATTTTTCGAAAAGATATTTTAAAAGTTAATTAATTAATTTGGATTATTTCGAAAAGTTAAATAAAAATTTTAAAGTTAAAACCATCGCGGAAAGGTTAGATACCGGGACCACCTGGGTCGAGTTATCTCGTCGATTTGATTTTATATTGGGTATTGAATTTATTGAATATCATAGTAATTAAAACTTGGATTTGGAAATATTTTCTTGATTTATTTTTCGAAAATTTCAAAAATTGAAGACAGGGGAGAAATAATACGACAATATAAATAAATATATTTTTTTCTATTCGTACCTAAAATAAAATAATATTTTGAAGGAATAAACCACTTAAAGTTAATATTTTTGAACTAATATATTAAAAATTTTAACATGGGGATGTTTTAACCTGAGAAGTTGAGAAGTAATTTTACAGATATTCGAAAACAGTTCACAAGATTCACTTTTTAAATACGTAGCTAACTAATAAATATTTTCTTCGTCCTTTTGAATATTTTCTAATTCAGTATCCCTTGATATTTCTTTAATACTTGACGTTACGAATATACATTTTACATTGTTTACATGCGATAGCGTCACTGTACATTATCCATTTTTTCATTAATAAAATACAATATTAACAAATTTTTGTGTCCAATTTTCATTATAATTTCGCAATTTACGAAAGAATTAGTCGGTCCAGTCATTATTCTCAAATTGATGTACTCATAAGCAGTACCTAATCGTAGATAAAATTTCAACTAACAATACATTATGTTTGTCAATTGAGGATAAGGCAGTGAAAAGTTTTTTATATTACGAAAGTTTATGCTTGCATAATAAAAAATGTTGATAATGGTACTTGGGGCATTTTTAAAGTCAATTTTTACTTATTTTTTATTGAAAGCATAGAGAAAACAATTTTTGTTCCGAGTTAAATTAAACGTTTTTTTAAAAGAATTTTATTCTTCTTTTATATTCGAATTTCTAAGAGAAGCTCTTTAAGTCGTACATTTTATCCTAATAGTCCGTATCAATTTTCATTGTTATTATTAGTTGTCCTTAAATCAAACAAGCTTAGCAGACAATACACATTGTCTAACAATGTCAACAATGGAGTTTTAAAAATTGATAATTATTAAGTTAATAGTTTAAGTTTTTGAAAATTAAATTATTTATGCTTAATTCTTTAGGTACTATTGTTTGAACGAACTCTTACAAAATATAAGAGTTCGCTTTCAAAGCATTTAGCTTTCATGTAAATGTGATTAAGTTAAGTTAAAGCTGCTGTTACTTTTTACTTTTATCTCTATTGTAAAAATATTCGAGATTCGTTTCGTTTATTTTCCTACTTTCTCAATCAAAATCGTTTCAATGATATTTTTATGTTTCTTTGCTATACTTCAATGGCAATTTATTTAAAAGCAAACTTGCGTATGAAGCTTTCCATAATTTTTTTCAAATCAATTTCGATTGATAAAAAATTTATATCTACATATAAAAATTAATTCAGTATAAAATTATAGAATTTATTTGATATTAATTTAAATGCTTCCTGTCTGGTATAGGTAACTTTTGTGAATTGAAAAGGAAGACGTTCATAGTGCGGATACTTTAAAACCTATTTTTCGAAATTCAATTGCTTTGAAAAATTGATTTATATATTTTTTATGTTTCGCAATAGAGACTGGAAATTTGCTGTACAACAACATAATATTTTTGATCCAGTAATAAAATCCTGCTATGAAATATATACGAATTGTTATACGCATCCATTAACAACGTTATCACGTAGCCCAAAACAATTCAACAGTCTTGTATAAATAAGTTGCGTTTTATGGTGTTAAAGCATTTAGCTAGAGAAGACAAATTGTGGTTAACCATCAACAAAGCAATACATAGTTATACGTGCCTATGGTACAAATTTTGGATAAAATGAAAGATAAACTTTAGTTATACATCACAAAATTTTATTAAAATTTAAAAATACAAATTTATAACAACCCCAAAGTGTTACTAAAAACATAATCATAAATTGCATAAGTAGGTGGAATATTCAGATGTTTATTTAAATTTAGTTGGAATTTTTGCTCAATTTTAGTAACCGCCAAAACGTGGAGAGAATAACACCACAAAATTTAAATAATTTCAGAAACAAGACTAAATTGTTACTTTTAAACTTAAATAATTTCAGTATTCTCGATAATCTGGATTAGCTGCCATATGGAAATTACATAATATGCAAAGCATGGTACAAGAATTTGGCAAACAAACAAACAAATTAAGAATACTTTTTGTTTCTCTTTTCTTGTTTCACTCTTAAAGCTGTTCATAAGATAAAAAAGTTTACCAAATAGTATTTTCACTTATTTCCAAAAACACCTTTAGTCCCATCTTTTTCGTTAGCAGCTATGCTCAGACGATGAGCGATAATCATGGTTTGCTCAGAAGTTCAGGATACTACAGCATAAAATGTTATATGTGATTTATTATTATTCAACAAAAGGTAGGTGTGGTGCATCATATTCAAATTCTAATAAGAAAACACTCTCATGAGACGGTCATTTACCTTAATAAGTGAGCCGACTCGAAGGTACTCGGTTCGAACCCAGAGAGATTCTAAAACTTTCATATGACCGTCTCCGTGCTTCGGAGGGCATAAAGCCGGCTGTCCCTCTAAGTCCCTCTAAGAAAAATTAACTTATCATCCTCCCCCCCCCCCCCACTACAAAATTTAAACATTAATTTTGAAGTCAAGGGAAACAGAATTTGTTCTACTTACGACATGTTTATGTTTAACATGTTTATGCATTCCGTATTAAAAATTCTCCGTTTCCCCTGACTTCAAAATTAATGTTTAAATTTTGTAGGTGGGGAGGGGAAAGATAATAAGTTAATTTTTCGAGTTAAGTGCCCGAAAGTTTATGTTGTTGAGTGAAGAAGAAAAAATTATTTTTTCCTTTTTAATGGGAACAGTAGTTTTTATTAAATTATAAGGTGCTTTTATTATTAATTTTTATTTTTGGAATTTTTTTTACAGTCAGAGGTTTTTATTTTTATTTTTTTTTCAGGGGAGATATAACAATGCGGGACAGTCCCGCAGTCCCGCGTGGGATTAAATTAGTATTCTGTCCCGCGCGGGACTGCTGGATGAGACGCCAATTTTGTCCCGCACAGTACTACAGGCCATGTTCCTGGCAAGTGTCTTCCAATATTGAATTACTAGCATGGTTTTATCAATTTTTAATAGAGCTATATTATAATATGATTCAAAAACCAAATTCATACTATCAATTTTAGGTACATCTTTGTTCGCAAAACGTTCTGCAATTTCATTGGCTATTGGTTGAAAGAAAAGAACTAATTGCGAACCCAAAAGCGTAGCGTTTAAGATCTGCAATTGGTTCTTTTCTTTCAACCAATAGCCAATAAAATTGCAGAACGTTTTGCGAATGAAGATGTGCCTAAAATTTATAGTATTGTAATATAGCGCTATTAAAAATTAATAAAACAATGCCAGTAATTCAATATTGGAAGACATTTGGCAGGAAATTGGCCTGTAGTACTGTGCGGGACAAAATTTGCATCCCATCCCGCAGTCTCGCGCGGAACGGAATGCTATAATTTAATCCCGTGCGGGACTCTCCCGCGTTCTTCTAACTTCTGTGTTTTTGAAGAACAGTCAGGGGTAATAATAAATAATTTATTGTTTATTAATCATCTTCATCTGTTCGCACACATTTTGAACAGAAAAAATTGGTAGCTGAAGATTCACCAAAACGCAACACATAAATATGATCTTATCACAATAAGGCAGTATACTGCCGTCCTAAGCTAAAAGCAGTATCTCCATTTCATAAAATTTTTATTTATATCGCTTTTGAGGAGTATTATAGCAATATCTGTGATCCTGCAACACTAAAAAGCAGTAAGACTACTAATTATTGCATATAACTATTAGTCTTACTAGTCTTACAGCAATTAAATATTAGCTTTTGCGACCGTAATGCCAAAATCTGCGCGTGGTGGCGCCACCCTATGTTGTGCACAATCCCAATATATTATAAATTTCCAATTAATTTCTTTATCTTTCTATTCTCAACTATCCAAAAAAATGCTCAATTATCCAAAATCAAATAATCAAATCCAAATAATCCAAACTTGAGGACAATTTAGTATTCCAAAATAATTAAAAAATTTACCTACTGAAAATATAAATCAATTTATTCTTAAATATAAAATCTCAAACCAAAAATGTGTAATAAATTCAAAACATAAACGATTTGTCTTGACCTCTTTGCCTGGTTTCCTAATCTATACCTAATAGTTAGGGTAAAAGCCGGATAGTTGCCTCAGTTGGATACTTGCCCCGGTTTTTAATACACTATGTTAGGTACGTTAGTGGCGTTAACGTTTTACTATAATTGTAAGTACCCCTCTCGCAGACCTCAGTGTCATGTAAACAGTTAGTATAGACCCACACGTTTCGTCCGTTCGAGCGAAAATCTTCCGCTGCGAAATTTCTACAGGCGTTGAAACTATTTTGGCAAGTAATTTCTATTGAATATTTTTTATTACTGATTGTAGTTTCAGTCCATTTTTGGTTTCTTTGCATGCATTAGAGTTTAAATTACACTGTTTATTACGTTTTATTGCTGAATAATTTTTATTTACTTCGCAAATAAAAAGGGCAAGTACCGTATCTAAAAGGATAGTCGCCCCAGTTACCTTTAGTTACTAGAGAAGAATACAAATTTACAGTTCTGACAGTGAAAATGAAGAAAATGTTATAAGTCCAAAATCATCCAAAGGAAAAGCCACCGTAGGATTACCAACCAAAAGGACAAAGGAAGAAAAATCGATAAAAGACACTGAAAAAATATTAAATATTAAAAATGATAATTTAATAATAAAAACTACAAATAAAAAAAATTCAATTAATGTTTTGAAAATTACAATTTTACTAATTCCGAAACCTTCTTAACGTTAGGCAACTATCCGCTGAAGTAGGCAACTATCCCTTTTTTGAGAGGTCAAATAAAACAGGATTTACTCAAAACCATTATTAATTATGTTCACTTGTAATATCACAAGAGAATGAGAATAAATTGAAAATAATTTCACATATTTTCGAAAAGTTGTTGCCAGGCAATAGATACGACAGCCCGAAGGGATCGAGTAGCTATTGCCAAACGGCGACAACTTTGAGCAAATTATGTCAAATTATTATCTAATTTATCGAATTCTCGTGTGATATTCGATTAATTATTTTTTTTGTTGATTTTAATATTAATTTCATAAACTGACGATGTACTAAACCGTTTTTGATTTATTTTATTCATAATTCATTGACAGACGTCAAATCAAATAAATATGTTGCTACTATTAAAACAATCACATACTTCAAATTATTCTCGCGGCAATAATGTAAGTAGATTATTCCCACTAGCATAATGTTTTAATTGGCAACTTTGATTGAAATGGAAAGTTTCTATTGGTTTTCAGAAACAAAGAAAAAATCACAAAAATAGGCTACTATAATAAATCAAAAACCTATGTTCTGATATACATGTTGCTTAATTCTTATTAAGTACATATTTTTTTATAATAGAGCTTATTTGAAAAGTGGGGCAACTATCCGGCTTTTACCCTATTGCCACCTTAATTACTTTGCGCAAAAGCGAAAAAAATCAAAAGCACTCATAATTGTTTAAATAAATTCAACAAAATATTCATTTAATAACTTAAACGTATTAGCAATAATTATTGATAACTGAATTATACATTTATTAATTAAAAAGTATTCCATATGATAGATTATAATATATTAAAAAAGAATTCCTTATTTACAAACAAGACATATAGCTTTCTATTTTTTAGCTTCAAAAATCACTCCAATATCAGTAGCTTGGAGCTACAAATAGAACCAAAAAATGTGCAACTTGTCAGCGTGGATACTCAATGTTCAAACGGAAAGTGGCCGTGATCACATCTGATTGTAATTTAGGTTTTACCGAAAAGGGAAAACACAAGTAATCAATAAACCTTGTCTTTTTGACGGGTGGTTTTAATGCAAGTTAACACACGCAACGCAGAAGCACCACAAACAGAATAACAATAGTATACTATATTATAAAAAGTTTCCTGCGAAAATTATGCTATGTTTTGAGATTTGGTAATTTTACGTGCAAACATTTTTAAAATAATATGCAGAATGTGCTAATGTTATGCCATACTATCAAACGAATTTTATCTATCTTTCGATAAATCGAGAAATAATACGAAAGAGAAACTCTGTGGACTAGATGGACTATGAATTAATATTTTATAGTTGTCTTCGATTTTTCTTATTATTCCAGTCAACTTCTTCATATTTATTATTATCGAGTCTCTGTGTAGTAAGAGATAATAATTATTGACCAAAGCAAAACCATTCCTGAAAATCAATATCCAATCACAAAATTTGATATTTAATTTAAAACTTAACAAAATCCATAAGACTGCTGCTTACACAGGTGCACTCGAGCAAATTGTAATTTCGAGAGCTTCTTTAATTGCTACGTTTTATTGTTGTTTAGTCGTTTAAATCGATGTTAAATTCTGGCGCAGTACATTCTTACTTTCGGTTGTAAAATCTACTATCAAACTGCTTCTGGATACAAGAGATGTGGGTTGTAATAACCAAAATCATCTCATAAATTGCTAATCTTTTTATTGCGGTAGCTATAAAATAACAAACTAAAACATCTATTAAATTAAAATTTAAAAATTAACAACTTATGTATATTGCACCCAAAGTAATGCAGAAATCCAAGCTTTCATAAATAAAATTTTCATAAAAGAAGTGATAGGTTTCCCGCCGGGTTCTTTAGATATTTTAATTGTTTGGTTCTCAATTTTAGGTCTGATCTGACTCCGTGTTCGTCTGTCTGTTCACGTAATTTCAATTTTTAAATATTACTGCAATTTACCAACTAAAATAATATAATATTTATTTTACTGCAGCAATGTAAACTTAAAATACAAACAATGATAATACAGAGAAAACAATAAATTATTTTGATTAAAACTAAATAATAGCATTTTCTTAAAATTTGTGATGTCTTGTTTCTGATAAAAATTGCTGTTACCTGGCTACATTTTATAATTTAGATATTTCGAATATTTATTTTTTATTATAATATACATATTAATTTAAATACAAGATATAAAGAGAGTTAGCATTATTAGCAAAATAAAATAATTGAAGCTTTTATAGAATAAAAGATCAGAGAATTAACAATGAAAAGAATATTAGCTGGAAGATTGCAGTAGAAACAATCATTTATTGTATGATTTATTTTAAAAATCTGATTTTACTTTTGGATTTTCCAATATATTATAGTCAAAAAGTTTACAAGCGATTGAAGCACAGCACGCCTGTTTCTCAAAGTTACTGATAAAAACTCGTTTATTTACCGATATCTTAAAATTATTTTCTCTTAGTTTCGATGTAGATGGATTCTTATAACTTGATTTTTAAGGCTATTTACTAAAAAGATAGAAAGAATAGCCAAGCGAAACAAATGTTTTATTTATAGTAGCATTCCAAATTTCGATGAAGTACTACAAATAGGAATTTTTTAATAATTACTTTGACTTCGTTATTAGGAACATCTAAAAATCGAGATATTCAAAATAATTTTCTTTTTTTCTAGATTTTTCTAGTAGAGATCTTCTAGTCTTTCAACTAACGAAAGAAACAAAATAAGATTGTTGTTAAGCGCCAGGTGAAATTTTTAAACCACTAACAGAAAAAAAAGTGGTGTGTATTTAACCGAAATTCGTCGTTAATAGTACTACATTTTCATCCTATGAAACTTTTCGTAATTATTACCACCAGCATTTCGTTAATATTATTATGTTAGTAATAGTAACAGTAACGAATATATTCGTAATACTTACTACGTTATCTACTAGTATCTACTAGTAATACTGGTATCAGTATTAAGGCAAACAAAAATTTTTTATTCAAATCGCTAGGAAAATCTAAGACCACAGTTCATAACACATGCGACTTACCGATTATCAATGTCGAACAAACTGGCAAGTATGTCTTTGAACTTGAACTTGATTTTGTGAATGAATTTATCTGTGCCCTTTCACCTAACATAATGGGTGACATATTTAAGTGTCGCTCTCTCCCAATACAGTATTTAAAATTAATTATTTTTGATGTGAATTCGTTCTCCTCTCAATTTTTTTCACTGTTTATGTTACACAAACATTTCTCACGGCCCATAAGAGACACACAAAAATTTTGGTTAAATTTGATTTACTAGTTCAAGAGCTTGTAATATTTACAACAATTACAAAATATTTCAAGTAATATTTACGAATATAGCTAATTTATTAACTAAAAAAATATTAACAAACTACAGTTTTCCGAAAACTTAGTAATAGTTACGAAATTTTCATTAATATAACGAATTTGCGTTTAACAATCGCATTTCGTAAATATATCGACGGACTTTTTTTTCTGTGTACATGAAAAATTTCGGGCTGTATTCTCACTTTATTTCTCATTTTACTAGGGCCGGTTGTACCAACCTCGTTCAAAGGTCGTTCAAGGTGAACTTCGGTTCAACTCAAAAATTGCGTTGTACCAACCCCAGTTAAGCTTGAACTGCAGTTCAAATCCCCGTTCACGAAAACCAAGTAGAACGGTCGTTCAAGAAAGATGAACTGGGTTCAAGCTATGGAAACATGCGCAAATGTCACTTCTATAAAATAATGACAGTTTATATCTGTTTATTTTAGTTATCAGTATATGGTTATGTGCGAAAACTTTGTTTAAAATTTGCGAAAGTTGGGTTTCGAATTAATACTATTTTTAATTCTGTGATACCAATTCATTATTAATAATAATGTCATTTTTTTTAATGTTAATTTTAATTTAAATAAATTTAATAAAATTTTTTTCCATCCTAAGACTTAAATAGGATGCAATTGGTATAAATGGTATCTCATCCAGGATGCTGAAACTTGTCTTCCCTTTTTGTTTGCACATTTTCACTCATTTGATCAACTTCTGTTTTGAGACATCGTCTCTACCCGAGTTATGGAAGAAGTCGATTATTATTCCTCTCCCGAAAGTCAATAATGCAAAAAGTTTCAGTGAGCTAAGACCCATCAGTAACCTACCTGCGCTCTCTAAGGTTCTTGAATCGTTTATGCATCGGCAGCTGCTGGAATACATCGAAGGGATGGACATTTTGCCAAAATTCAATCTGGATTCCGGGCTGGCTTTAGTAGGGCTACTGCATTGGCGAAAGTATCGAATGATGTCATTGGTAATATGGACAACTCCAAAGTGACCGTTGTGGTCTCGATTATAGCAAGGCGTGTGATCATAAGCTTCTTTTGCCGAAGTTGAGCTACTATGGATGCGACAGCTCCGCTCTTAAGCTCCTCATTAATTTCTTGGATGGAAGAACACAACGTGTAAAACTTCATGGTAGTATTTCTTACGAACTTATCATGATACGTGTGATAGCACAGGGTAGCTTATTGGGTCTATTGCGCTTTGTGATTTTCACATCGGATCTTCCTGAAGTTCTGCCCGATGAATGTGATTCTCATCTGTATGTCGATGATACTCAGGGGTATACTTCCGATAATCCTTTGGCTATCAATAAAACTATCGCTAGAATCAATACTAGTCTTGAAACGGTTCTACGCTGGTCTACTGGAAATGGCTTGGTACTTAATCCAGGTAAAACAGTGTGTCTCTGCATGGGCAGTGCACGCAGCCGAGCTATTGCTGACAGTGCTTTAAGACACACTGATATTCTTCTTGATAATAAAGTCATCGACCTTAGGGAAAAGGCAAAAAATCTTGGTGTGATATGGGACTCTGCCTTGAACTTCGAAGATCATGTCAACAAGATATGTAGGACGGGTTATTACAAACTCAAGTCGTTGTACAGGTACAAGCTATTTCTTCCGTCACACATCAAATGGAACCTGGTTCAAAGTCTCGTGTTGTGCCATATTGATTACTGCGCTACTGTTCACTATGGTTTCCTCACATGTTTTTTAAGGAATAAATTGCAAGTGCTACAAAACTTTCAAGCGTTGGGATCACATCACTCCCATCTACAACACATCGAATATACTTAAATTAGAATCCCGGTGTGAACTCCAGTTTGCTGTATTCTTATTTGGGATCTTTAATCAGGACGACCTACTATCTACAGCACCTTTTGAATAGAAGATCCCTCTGCCACAATCTAAATCTAGAAAATGGTAGCAATCTATCGGTTCCTGTGCACAAGACCTCTAAGTTTGAGGGATCTTTTGAGTACTGCGCTTTTAGAATCTTCAACAGATTTTCTGATCTCTTCCTGAATAGTGAAACCAAGCTCGCGTTTAAAAAGAAAGTGATGAATCGTCTGCTAGTTGCTCAAATCGATGGTGTGTAAATCTCGGTACAGGTTGAAAATCAGCTTGCTGAACCAGTACCCGTTAAACTAGTATGTGTTTATCAATTGTAAATGATTTGTACATATTGTTTAATAAATATTATTATTACTTTAAAATGGAATGATTACAACTATAAAAATTAATTTTGAATTTTAAATCAAATGACACGTGACAATGCATTTTGAAAGTATTGGGAGCAATATAGGAGTACCATTACACCTAAATGTCGTCTAAACTCCGTTCAACTAAACGCCATCTGAACCTCTATTGTACAACCCAAGAAACTGTGAACCTAGTTCAAGGTTGAACTGCAGTTCAGTTGAACCAGCGTTCAAGCGAAGTTGGTACAACCGGCCCTTAGATTGAAATTTATTTAGGGTTAATAGTTAATGAATATTGTAAATCTTCTCTATGATCACACGTTTTTAATATTTAATGACTACAGCCAGAAAAATTCGGAAGTTTTTTAAAATGGTTGGTATATACCAAAAACGGAAGCTATTAGATGCATATTTTAAATTAAAAATTTATTTATATAATTAACTTAAGAGAAATTAATAGGTACTAGAAATTGTCTTTGAAATGTCTATGAATAATTTTGAAATACCGTAATTATTCTAAAAGGGAAATATTAAGAAGTTTAATAAAAACGATAAAAAAAGTCTTCATTTTAAAGTAACTTTTAGTTTAACTTAATGCAAATAAGCAATTAAAATGTAATTTAGAGAATTGAAAAAGAAAGAAATGATTCGGATTAATGGAAACTTTTTAATTTGTAATATTACAATCTTTTACTTAAGACGCAGCTTTATGCTGTACCAAGTTTGTATCAAGAGGGAATAAATTAAAATTAGTGGTTCTCTTTAATCAACAAAGCAAATATTAATTATAATTTAGAATCTCTCATAGAAAATTAGATTAGTATTAAAGCGGGATGCGCTGATTAAACTTTAACAAAAAAAACAATATTTAGGAATTTGACCAATTTTAATTGTAAAAATAATATTTAAATAAATAATTTATATCTAACGGTTGTAAAAAATATTTTGAGAAACACCAGAAGACTTTAACAAAGATGTCTTTTGGGAAAAAATCATTAATGAATATAGTAATTGAGTTTAATTGCAATTTTTATAATTAGAAATAATCGATGGATACTAATCATATTAACCCTAGATATCAATCTTAGTTCATCGCCGATGATGTCATAGTATGATGAAAACATTTGCTATAATTATACTTACAGTGTATATCATTTGTGAAAACTTTAAAAGGGCTGAATTATATGGGGTATTTTATGTCACATCAACGTAACTTTATTTTTTATTTAATTAATTTTATTTATTGTATTATTATTGTAAATTAATTTATTGTAACTTTGTACCAATTTTTTGTTTTATTTTTCTTCAAATAATGTGTGCGTATAATATAATATGTGTGTATAATAATAATATAATTCCAAAAGAAAACTTACTCACCAATTTTAAGATTTTTTGTAAATTGGTCTGGTAGATAACGCTGAGAACTGTTATATTAATTTAAAAGAATTCTCCAGCAGTTTCAAGTTAACATTTATAATTAATTATTATGATAGACTAATTTCAAAAATTCTTGTATAACCGAAAAGATTTCCATTATATACCGCAGTACGGTGTTGCCAATTTAGGACTGTAATATTATACTTTATTTGACGGTATAGTCGAGTAAATTTGATGCTTCCTACAAAGCCAACATGATAAAGAGGTTTACTAGGTATACAAGCTATGCAAATTAAAGGTATTGAATGTGCATTCAGATTTGGTGCTGTGTTTCAACTTTCAAGTCATAATAGGACGTACCTTTGTTTGAGTCTGCCCAAGTCTGAAGTTGTAAGTAGGCCCTAGGGTACAAAGTAGTGTTGTTTACCTACTGTAAACTTTTCAGTATCTAAATTATTGTACTTTCTGAACTGTAGTAGTAGTCCTATTTCCTATTCAGTAAACTTCCGTTTTTGTAATTTTTCTGTTCCAGTTCCTGTTTCAGTTATTAAGTTTTGTTTAGAAAAACACTCTTTGCCGCTGTTGTATTTTAACAGAGCTCATAAACTAGACAATAGGACAAACGCATTCTGCGTGAAGTGATGCTTTATCTGAAAAAAATAATCAAATAATTCAAAATATAAAAATTCAATAATTGGATAATAAAAACGTTGAGACAATCTAAAGTAACTTTGGACTATTGTGGAATTCGCGGATGTGGACTTTCCGTAAATTTTAAATTTATATGTACCTGTTGAATTTGAGATTCTTAAGTTTAAGGATGCAATTTTTGTACTTCCTCTGTCTTTTGTAGCAGAAGAATAAATTACAGTAATTACACTGATTGAATCAATAGAATATATTTTTTATCTTCCTGTTTTAAAAATTGTGCTGTACAATATCCATTTATTAACAATTAAGTTAAAGTTCTTTAAGAGTCCTTTCAAAAGCATAGTACTATAGTTACTAGTACAGATTTATGTATATGCTACATACTACCATGTAGTTATAATATGGAGCCATTAAATCTTGAAGGCAATATAATGTTAACCCTTTAAATTGCGCGGTTGAAACTTGATTTTAATTAACATTAATGTACACTTGGTAAATTTATTGCAATAGTTTTTGAAACTATGCTGATAAACCATATGTAATGTGGAAAGGATTAATACAAAAATTTGAAGAACAAACTTGGGCTTACGACACAAAAAATAAAATGTCGGTTGATTAATAAAATATTTGAGAAATCTTTTTGATAAATGTGCAAACTTTTCTGGATTTGGATAAGAATAATTAAAACAATGTATATTAAATTGTCGACGTTTCGCACAGCTTTTTTGTGGGCTTCTTCAGAACTATAAAAAGTATCTAATGTACTTTAGATAGGTAAATATTATTTCATAACTTATTGCTTAATTGTATTGATTGCTAATAAAATTATTTTAGCCCTGAAGAAGTCCCCAAAATAGCTGGGCTAAACTTTGACAATTTAATATACATTTTTTATAATTATCCTGGTCCAAATTTTGAAAAGTTTACATATTTATTATAAGAGATGGACGAAAATAATTTTTCAAGTTTAAAATCTATTTACTAAATCAAACAAATAAATATATTTTTTTGCTATTGAGCAAAATCGAGAGTCAAGCTGGTAACGTTTGAATACCAAAACCCTATTAGATTTTCTTATTATTGATCATCATCACAAAATGAACATTTTTTGTTTCTTTTTGATCTCAACGTTAACTTTATAACTCTTTTATTAGATAATAGAAAATCTAATTTCCATAGTTTATAAGACGATAATCCATGTCTTTGTCTTTCAACTCTTGAAATAAGTACTTAATGATTGCTGGATTTGCAAATTTTTACATTTTTAATTTAAAATAATTTTACTTTTTTAACTTTAACTACTTAACAGTAGTTAAGTTTTTAATGAAATCAGCTTTAAAAGTATTTCCCGTGTACGCTCGACGCAATATACAATTGCAGTGTTATTTTATAGATGCAAATTATTGTCTACAACAGTTTGAAAATTCAGCTATATTACACACAATGATATTTATCTACAACCAATCCACCACAAAGCTAATAACTAAGTTTTTACTTTATCATACAAAGTATGAAAAAGTATTGTTATCGTGCGGAAAAAAAAAATTGAGATTTTGATGAATTTAGGCATATTGGGATCCCAGAAGCGGAAAATCATCATTTCCAAAAAATGTCTGTATGTATGTGTGTGTGTGTGTGTGTGTGTGTGTGTGTGGTCAAATTTTGTGTGCGCTCTACCTCAAAAAGTAATAGGAATTTTTTAACAAAATTTCGTATTTAGTTCATACATATTGAGACTTAGAACTGATTAGATTTTGGTTAAAATCGGTACACGGAAACTCAAAAAAAAAAATATTTTGTAAATAAAAAAAATAATTTTTTTCCTTTTCTTTAAATTTTATTTTTTTATTAAATTCTTCTCTATAATAATATTAAAAAAGTATTAATCAATAATCGTGTAAATATCCAATTTTTGAAAATATTCGTTTTTCAAATTTAAAAAAAAAATTTTTTTTCTTATTTTTAAAATTTTATTTTTTTATTATGTTCTGTTCCGTAATAATAATAAAAAAGTATTAATCAATAATCGTGTAAATATCCTATTTTTTTAATTTAACTTAACTTCTTAACTAATTGCTTAATACCTCATTAAAATTGTGCCTAAGTAACATTAATATTTTGAAATTTATTTTTCTGAATTATTAGATGATTTAGATTAAAAAATGGCTTTTTTTAAGTGTAAGTTTTCCCTTCGGTCTTCTACAATTTACGTTTGCAAAATTTACTTCTCAAAAAAGTTTACCGTTGAAACCTAATGAAGCAACATGCTATTTCCGCTACCTGCACATCACTTCTTCAAGCTTTTTATTTAAAGATGTATTTTATAGTTTAAGAAATAATCAGAAACGGTAACTTTCTGGACAGACGTTAAAAAAAAGTTATTTTAACTTCAGTGAAATTGTTTTAAATCAAAAGTTTTGAAAACGTATTAGAAGTTTATTTATGTCCTATTTGTAATAAATTTTGAAACTTTTGATTTTAAACAATATAAATTGCTCAACTTTTAGCCACCTTATTATTTCTTTCCTTGCGCTCGTAGCACTCGAAACGTTTCCACAGGCATGTAGTTTTTATTACAAAAGAAATTTGAAAAAACGGCAGGTTATGGGCCCGACGCGATAACTTACTTTTCGTATACGTATTTTTTTTGTTCATCTGACGCAAATAGTTAATATGGTCTACAGACAAGTAAAAGTAGACTCAATCATTTATAAATCTATGTACAAAATAACTTTGTCTTATATAACTTGATTCCTTTAGAGACATTTTTGCCATATAGTGAATTTCAGTGCATGCCAGATTAATTTTCGCAATTAATAATATGAAATTTGGATTGCAAACTTTGTATTTGAAAATTAAACATTAATTTGGAAATTTTGGAAATTTTTGTTTGTTTTTTTTCCTAACTAGTTTGCGTTGCTCCAACTGAGGGATCAGGCTTTTGCTGAAAAAATGGCAGTGTAAGCTGTTAGACCTTGTGTTAGACGATATTTTGTCGGTCAGTTTTGATTGTTGTTTTTGTATTCTTAAGAAATAAAAGTGACTTTTTTTAAATTACATTGTTGTTAAAATAATATATTTTGAATATAATTGAATTCTTTTTGGTGATAAAATCTTTTTGCATTATGAATAATTAAATTTGGAATATTAATTATTATTAATGTCGA
Organism: Cantharis flavilabris; assembly: GCA_949152465.1. Classification (NCBI taxonomy): domain Eukaryota; kingdom Metazoa; phylum Arthropoda; class Insecta; order Coleoptera; family Cantharidae; genus Cantharis; species Cantharis flavilabris. The sequence continues at coordinate 33,347,532 of OX424438.1, read as the reverse complement.
TGTTAAATTTTATTACATTTAAAGTTAATAAAAAGTACCTCAAGGTAGAATTTTTTATACCAATACATGGGGGATTTAACTTTTAAAATTTACGTTTCTATTTATATTAAAAATTCTTTAAAGTAAATTTTAATTATGATTTGAGATTTGGACCTAAGTAGGTATGTATAAGAAAACTAAAAGGAAATGGAAATATAATTTCAAATTTTGGTTTTCCCAAAATGAAGTTCTGAAGGAACAATTTTTAAATTTTGGAATTTCAAAATATAAGTTTTTATTATTAGTATTATTATGTTTATTTTAAATCTCACATTAATACATTGTGGAGTGAATATTGAATGGGGGATTTAGTTCCAACCATTCTATATTTTTACATTATGTGTTGAATTATATTATTTTTAAATACATAAATATACTAAATTGATTTTGAACTAATTACATAGGTATTTTATAAGTCTTATTTTTTCTTTATGTTATGTGGCATTTAAAAATTTTCTAACTATGTGGCACGTTTCTAAAATGATTGCTTTTTGCATCAATTTGCAAGATACCACACCAGTAGCTGATATTACTATTGGTATTATAGAGATTTTTGTTAGACCCCATACACTCATCATTTCCATCGCTAATGCCTCGTACTTGCTAATTTCTTCTTTTTCCGTATTTAAAACATTTTTTGACAGAGGCACAGCGACGTCAATTATGACTGCATTTCGGTCTCGTTGATATATTAAAACTATGTCAGGCCAATTATGACTAATTTCTCTGTCTGTCAATATTATTTATTATTATTATTATTTTTTTTTTTAGATAAGAATCTGAGTTTTGTAATGAACTAAGTATACTATCTCTGAAACTGTTAGAACAATTATTATCTATTTTATTATTATTATTATTATTATTATTATTATTATTATTATTATTAATAATTATTAATAACTTATTAAAACTAATTTAAAATAACTTTTTATACTTCTATGCAGAATTTTATCTACTTTAACAACTTAATTTTACATTCATTTCACATTAATTTCAATTTCTTTTGATTTGATTAAATTTCCAAAAATAATCCAAATCTGACACTGGCACGTACATTAAGGGGTTAATTTTGATTTATCTTCTTGTTTGAATAGGATATACAGGTAAAGGCTAGGACTTTTCTTAACAAATTTACCCCTGCTTTGGTTTGAATTTAATGCTTTATAACTCAAAATATTCTCGTCCGATGGTAAATTAATGAAACGGGATATCGGGTATGCGGACACCAAATAAAACAACAATGTTATATCGTCGACGTTTCGAAGGTTTATTTATGCCTTCATCCTCAGGACTGTGAAGAAAGACAAGCATGTGAACGTCGGTAAACAGCAAAATAATACTAATTCTCACCTCAATAACGTGATGGAAAATCTGTTTATATGCAATGGACACGCAATAATTTGATGTTTGATGGCTCGAAACACGGTAACAGGCGTTAACTTTGTCTGAATAAAATACTATGTATGTACAGTTTAAAATAAATAAATAAATAAATACACTTGTTAAATAAGAACATTACAGTTAAAATAATTTCTCAATAATAAAACACAAATGGTAAAAAACCAATAAATTTTTGACAAGGCCCGTTTGATAATGACAGCCAATGGTATAAAACAATTTCAAAAACAAAGTGTAATGCCGCCAAAATAACATAGTCCGTATTGTGTGTTGGCGCCATCTACTAGTGAAGCTTAAGAACTAACAATGTCAACAAAAATAATAAAAAACAAAAAACAAAAAACAGACATTGAGGTGGTCGTGAAAAGATAAAGAAAAAACAAATTAATAGGTGTGATGCCAAGACAACTGGTGTAGGTGTCAACCCGGATGTTTCGCTTTATCGATATAGCACTTGAGAACGTTTCGGTAATAGGTACTCCTTAATTTGGCAGAAATCATTCTGTTTGTTTACATTGGGTCCCAAAGTGGATATGAAGGCGGCTTCCAGGAAAGTACGTTTATAGAAATTCTTTTCGGTGGCCAGGATTTCGACTTCTTCCACTTTAAAGTTATGGGAGGAATCTATGATGTGTTCGGAGAAACCTGTTTTTTTAGAATTATACTTGATGTCATACGTGTGTTGCTTTATTCTATTTCTTAGTATCTGTTTAGTTTGTCCAATGTACTTTTGGCCACACTCACAATTAATCCTGTAGACCACATTTGCTCTATCCAGTATAGGTATCCTGTCCTTTGGTCTAGAGTACAAAATTTTTCCCAAATTGAAAATATTGTAGAATGCCAATTTCAAGGAACCATCGCTGACAGCCTCCTTGAAGACATGTTCAAGTTTATTCTTTAACCATGGGCGATATGTGATTTTACAAAATCTTGTTTTCTCCAGTTGAACCTCTTGCGAATACGGCACATTCATCCGAGGCGTGCTCTTCTGGAAAAGTGCACAGTCTATTAGTCTGGATGGGTAGTCATTTTCTAAAAGCTGCAATTTTAAGTCATAAAGTCTGGTGCTAATTAACTTCCTAGGAACGCAAGTCTCAATTCTATGTTTTTTTTAATCATTTTTGTTGACATTGTTAGTTCTTAAGCTTCACTAGTAGATGGCACCAACACACAATACGGACTATGTTATTTTGGCGGTATTACACTTTGTTTTTGAAATTGTTTTATATCATTGCATTGGCTGTCATTATCAAACGGGCCTTGTCAAAAATTTATTGGTTTTTTACCATTTGTGTTTTATTATTGAGAAATTATTTTAACCGTAATGTTCTTATTTAACAAGTGTATTTATTTATTTTAAACTGTACATACATAGTATTTTATTCAGACAAAGTTAACGCCTGTTACCGTGTTTCGAGCCATCAAACATCAAATTATTGCGTGTCCATTGCATATAAACAGATTTTTCATCACGTTATTGAGGTGAGAATTAGTATTATTTTGCTGTTTACAGACGTTCACATGCTTGTCTTTCTTCACAGTCCTGAGGATGAAGGCATAAATAAACCTTTGAAACGTCGACGATATAACATTGTTGTTTTATTTGGTGTCCGCATACCCGATATTCCGTTTCATTAATGCTTTATTTTCTAATATTAAAGTTTTGGCTTTAAGCAAACAAAATTGATTTCAGAGTTGATTCAATGCACAAGTACTTAATGACTGGACTAACTAAAACTGATTTTATCAAAATCATTTAGTATTTATGTATGTTTTGTTTTGTTTTGTTTTGTTTTGTTTTGTTAACACTTCATTTATTATTAAAACGCACAATCTATTTACGATTTAAAGTCTACCTTGTAGTATGCAAAGGATTTGATTTAGAAAATTTACATATTATACAGATTAGTGGTTTATCTCTTGCGTAACTCAATTTCCAATAATATAATTAGGTGAAAATGTATGACCGGACTCGCCATAGTATATTTTGTTGTCAAAAAATAAGAAAAACTTTGTTACGGCCTTATTCAATCCATTTCAAAGCAAAGTTAATAAAAGTTGGAAAAGTGAAGTGCACTATCAAAAGGCAACTAACAAAGATGTCATAAATAATTGAATTTCCTCTTTCATAAACAAAACTTTATCATTAGATTACTTCCGCCATAAATACTCAACTTGTTAAAACTCTCTAGTACGCTAAATTGTGTTTAGTCTCAAATTGGAATTAATTTTAAATTATGCACAATTTATTTATCAGCATACAGCCTAAGTTGGATGTACTACTAATTAAAAGTAAGTACAAACAAACACGCCAAGAGTTAGTGAGGTAAAACTTAAACCATACATCTACAGTGTGTTCCATGTGAAAATATTACAAAATATTAAATTACAAAAAATAAATGTTGAAAATCAGAATACAAATTTTAACTTCTTCTTAAATTTTAAACAAAATATTTTAATGAATTGCTTAAATATTTAAATTGTTATTAAGACGAAAAAAAAATTAGTATCTGTAATATTCGTTAATTGAAATGGAAAATTTATTTGCATATTTTATACACCATTAATATCCCACCTCTTTTAAATTAAAACGCGAAAAGTTAAAAACGTTTAAAACATAAAAAGGAAAATAATTAGTTGAACAAGTTCAAGTGTTAATTATAATAGAAAATGCTTAATTAGAGTTTGTTATAATCGTTAAAATAATTAAAAAATTTCCTGTTGTAAAGAGCAATAGGAACATTTAAATTTCTCAAAATCCCAAAGACAAATAATCGGATATTGTTTTCCTTGGGTATTTTAAAATTGTGATTTATGACGATGTTTTAAAGATTTTGATTATTTTTCAACCAGATTTATTACCCCAGTTGCAAAAGTGATTAATTTTTTAAGTAAAGTAAAAAATTGTAATAAAACATCGCCGCATCGGGATGCTCTTTTTGCTTATAGACAATATAACTATTCAATTATTCATTTGTTTCAATCTAAAATCTTTACAGAAGGTTTTACCCTCCATTCATGTGCAAATTAGCGTAAGTTAAGAGCGCCAGTAAACGTATTTGAAACAAATATTCACTTTTGATACACAAGAATTGAAGGATTTATTCTACAATAAGACGAGTTCTCAAGTTACGATATTACACTGAAGGCTCTAATTATCGTCTTCCTTTAGGCACCCATTTTCTCTCAGTGGATTTAACCTCCGATGTATATAATCATGAGACAAAGAGATTTATGCACACCATCGACTTACAATGATATTTCCAGACGGCCTAGTGTAGAGAAAGACGAAGATAAATTACCTACAAATAATAAATTAACCTGCGAAGACCTCTGAATTACAGTGACAAATATTTGTACTTTGCTAAAGCGTTGATTTGTATTACACCTAAAATATTTTTTATTTACGTTACTATTAGTTACCAGAAACAAACTCGAAAACAAACGACAACATTTAAATGCGTCACATTAATCAAGATTTTGGGATGAAAGACAGAAACATTACTAGATCCACCGTTTAGTTTACTGAATTACTAATATGATGTATGTGTGTACAGTATGTTTGCTAACTTTTAAATATCCTGCAATGTTTATTATTTGTTTCTAGCTCTAAAGTAAAAGTAGCTAGTATTTAATATTATTTAATCACATGGCATGTTTTATCTTAACATTTACAAGGCAGAACTACAGCTGTCTTCACAGCGATTTACACCCGTATTTATACCCTAAAGGATCTTTCTAGGGCCTCCTAGAAATCTCTAGGAAGATATAATTATTAGAGTGTGCAAGTTAACAGTATAGTCAGCAGATTAGCATTATACAGGGTGGCCGTCTGAAAACGAAACAGACGGGATTGTCGCCAGCAGAATTTGTTTTTCAAGAAATGAAAAACAGGTCAATTTTATCATCGTGGGGGACAACTTTTGCCACCAATGCCACTCCAGTATTGTTTCATCTCTTCGCGCTCTGTGATGACAACCCCTGAAATGTTAATAAGGATGATATGGCAAGTGACACCTCATTTGAAAGGTCTGGCTTTCCCGAATTCAGTGCAATAATTTTTTTAAAGTTTTATCAATTATTCAACAACAAAATTGTAGCTGCAAAAATGCGAAATAAATATGATATTTCAAGACATTTAAGAATTAAAAAGTGAAAAACGCTTGGACAGGTTGATTTTAATTTCAAGGGGGCTACATTTACTGCTATACATAAACATTGACAGTTCAACCCTTAAGCTAAAGAGTTAACCACCCTTGGAATTTTGAATGAAAAGATGAGTCTGTTAAAAAGATCAGTTTAATCTAATTAGATGTTCAAATTGTTGAATTGTTGAATTAATTAATTAAAAACAAAATTAATTTTTTTAAATTTCAACCTACTGTAGACCAACAATAATGAATTAAGTTTAAAAGTCGGCGTATTATAAAAATATATTTAATATTCTACCCCTTTTTATAAATACCTTACGGTAAGAATAATAGTAGAAGTGTAAACCAAGTAAACTTAACTGAATGATAAAATATTTGAATTTAAATTGAAAGTTTATTTTATTTTTTTATGTTTACATTTTTGTAGAAATTTTATTTAAGTAATCATTACCTATATTAAATTAGCAATTGAAAAATATTACTTTTTAGAGAAACTACTAGAAATTAATTATTTAAAAAAATATTTCTTTCCTAATTATACAGGGGGTTCGCTGGGAAGGTTTACTGCTTAACATATAGTTTTGAGAAAAAACGGTTTAAAGATTAAGATTAAATTGTAAACAGTATAAACAGTAAAACATTATTTGATTTTCAGTAATCTGGGATATCTTGGGAAATCTCTCCCAAATAAAAATGCAAACAAAAAGCTATCCTACTATCATTTTAGAACAATATAATTATGTAGCTTTTTTTCATATGAATAATATTAGAAATGTGAAGATATTCAAATTTTAATTATGAGGATCACATCTAAACATTACAACACTTTTATGTATTTCTCATCCGTATATATTGCATGCGATGTATTGGTGGTTAATTTTTTTTTTTTTTTTTTAAACTTTCCAAAAAACTCGCTTTACTACCAGTAACAGTAATGCACATTTTGTGAACATGAGACTTTTTTTTAATAATTTTTGAATAATCAAAACTCAAATCAATCTTCGATACACATTTACAAATCCAAATATGTGCGGCAACCAGGCTATCCAAACAAATTTTACAATGGAAAAAGAACTCAAAATAAAAATTTTAAGTAAATTTGTGGTTTTTAGTATGTATTTATGGTTAAATTCAAAAAATATAAGAATAATACAATACGTAGAAAATCAAAATTCAAAAAATTTGAAAAAGAGACAATTAACACATAACAAATTTTCAAATTTTCTTAATTCGGACCTGTTATGTGTTAATTGTCTCTTTTTTAAATTTTTTGAATTTTGATTTTATACGTATTGTATTATTCTTATATTTTTTGAATTTAACCATAAATACATACTAAAAACCACAAATTTACTTAAAATTTTTATTTTGAGTTCTTTTTCTAGTTTTACGCCTCACGGTTAAAAAACGTCGTAAATTTTTGAATTTTGAATTTTTTCAAAGTTTTTAGAAATCATATTAAGAGGGCAGTGCCTTCGGATTTCAAACTAGCAGTGCTAGGTAAACGAATTTCTTAGTTCAAATCATTTTTAAATTATTCATACTTCATGTAACAAGTTCATTTTTGATAATCTATGGAGGTTATAGTAAGTCAATTTTGTACAATTTAGTCGATATTTTTGTTTAGTTTGAAAATTTGTTTCTTATTTTACAATGTAAGCGATTGCGTGCAACTGAAGAATGGCAATAACCATGAAATAACGTTATATTGTACTATCGTATTACGAATTTTTCATTTTTTCAAATTTTCTTAATTCGGACCTGTTATGTGTTAGTTGTCTCTTTTTCAAATTTTTTGAATTTTGATTTTCTACGTATTGTATTATTCTTATATTTTTTGAATTTAAATTTTACAATGCCTTCAATTTTGCTAGTTTTAATATTTTACTTTTGCCAACTTAAATTAAGTACAAATTTGTTCTTTGTCCAAACAAGCATTTGTCCAAACTGCGAGATAAATTCAAAATCCAAATAATTAAATATTACTCGTGCAAATCAAATAACTTTATTCACTAATCAATAATTCATAGTAAATCGCAATAATAAATCAAATTAACCGGAGACCAAACTCCGGTCACGTCCGTTCTGGCGGCTCTCAAACGGCAAGAAACCTTGCTTCTCACTTCTGCCATTACAATACCAACTTAAGTGGTAGGCTGGAAGGTAAGCAATATTCAAAAAATTGCAATAATCCGAAATTTACCAACTATTTACTAACTTTACAAATAAATATTTCAAAATATCAAAAATGTGTGTTTTTGCTAAAATTTCCAACTTTGTAATAAAGTATTACAAATTACCACTTCATTACCAACCAGAACGCATACAAAATTATTATTAAATTTAATTATAACATTAACTTTACTGCCACTTTTAAATTCGTACTTTAACTTCGCAGGAGCTAAAGTACTTTAATGCAACCCATAGTTGAAATTGAATTATTAAATTATAAAATTTACAATTATTATTGAATGACATAGTCAAGTTTTTTTAAGCTTTCAGAATAACATCAAACACAAATTGTGACATCACTTTGCAAAGTTTGATTAGTAAACGATGATAACAGTATTTATCTGAACTATATTAGTATGAAATGTTTCAATACGTCAAAATTATCAATTAAAAACTATACAATGATTGAATTTAATTTAATTCCGCTTTGGAGCTAGGATCAATGCTTACAGAAGCAATTATGGACGAATTTCTCATCGTCCTGGATAGTTTGAGGTTTATAACTACTATAACTGGATATTTCTGTTATTGTAATTATTGTAAACTGCCAGTATACTCGTATTTTATCAAAATTGAATGATTTTTATGTTTGCGGAATGAGACAGAAGGAAGCGGTTATTTTTTTTTTAAATGTTCTTGTAGCACGTCAAGTGGCCCTACAGGTTTTCATAAATACAACTTTAAAAGACATTGAAATAAAGCGATTAAACTATGAATCAATTTTTTGATTTATCAAAATTTCAATTTTGATTCAATCAAATTTTTCCTTTAATTTCAGAAATAATCTATTTAAATCGTATAGATTTTTCACATAAACATCTGTTGACGGTACATGTGTTCAAAAAAGCTAGATATAGATGCAGCATGTGTTTATATATTATGCAGCGGAGCCGGCCGCAGTTAACTTCTAGCCGTGATACTGCAACATTATATTATAAAAATTGTAATTTTAACTAGATTTCGCTAATTATAGCCGAATTAAATTATGAGGTCGTTTCCCGTTGCTTTCCCCATATTCCACATATATTTTAAGCTTTAGATCACAACAGTAGATTCGAAGCAACCAGAATTTTAACCGCAGTTGCCCGCTTCCTAGTCGGCCGGTGCAGGTTTTACGCCATACTGCTGGTCATCAATAACAGTTTTATTTAAAAAATTTTTTGATTTAAGATTAAACCATTGAAAGGGAATTGGAGACAGGTTATAGGACACTTGTCCTAATGAAACTGGGATTTATAAGTGGCACAAACTATTTAAGAAAATTAGAGAATCGCTTAAATGGCAGGTCATGTAACGTTATAACTCACCTAATAGTCGTAAAAGTTGATGATGCTGTAAGAGAAAATGGTTGTCTTAAAGCAAAAGAAGTTGCGAAAATGTTAAGGATATCGGAATCAACAACTTTGAAGTTTATAACAAATAATCTACATATGTCGAAGGTTAGTGCGAGATGGATCCCTAGAATGTTCATACAACACCGAGATTATCTTCAAAAACATAATATAAAAAAAATCCAGATTTCTTTTTGCTCTGTTCCATGAACTTAAAAATCTCCCCTCGTATGTATAATATAATAATAAATTTTTTTAGTTTATTTACTTTTTATTTAAAAATAAATTTAAACATCAACTGCAAACTGATGATATACGTACAGTAGATATAAAAGCTACACCTACTAGACTTAGGTTCAGCCGCATACTAATTACCTTCCCTACCGTCGAAAATTGTTTGGGTAGATATTAAAATTTATATTTAACCAGGAATTTGGAGCAGAAGATTATAGATATAAATTTTAGCAAAACTTGACATTGTACATTACAGTACGGTACGATGAAAAAGGTGCAAGTTTCATAAGATAGGTTTTTATCATACGCGTCCTAGTTTGGAAAACGAGTCGCTTGCGGTGGTTTTCTCAGGGATAACCGACATCAAAAGTCTTATTAAATAGTTTTTTATACTATTTTGTCTATTTTGTCTATTTTGTATCTTTTATGAGCTTATTAAAATAAACAAATGTGTGTTTTACTCAACAGTAATAAAATCAATTTACAAAATTTTGATGAATATTAGTATATTGCCATAGTTGAAGTTAGTAATTTTAAATCCCCCCCTACCCCCGATACTTGGATGTTTATCTTTGCGACATTTAAACATAAAAAGTAAAAAGTTTTTTTTAATTAAAATCGATCACAAAAATTCACGCAAACTTTTGATCTCTAAAATCGGAAAATCTGTGGTATGAAATATGTATGAAATATCCACAATATATATGGAACCTACGTCAATTCATCGCGGACAATCCATCGCGCGACAATTCATCGCGGACAATTCATCGTGCGACAATTTCTCGCGTGCGACAATTCATCGCCGTGACAATTTTTGACAAAAACAACAAAAATTTGACATTACAAAATTAATTAAAATTGATACACCACATATTTTTATAATTTATGGTAGTTGGAAATTATAAGCTATACTAGTTATAAAATCTTGATATACATATTATATCTTTAAAATAGAACAATTTGTTGCTGGAAATGAAGTTCTACAAAAAAGAGTGTCAGAGACACTGCCAGAAGAATAAAAACAATACTGCAAGATTACGCTAACTGCTAACAGACCTATTTTAGATTTTCTTTGAGGTATAGCTCATAATTTCCAACTACAATTATATAAATATGTGTTGTTTTTATTTTAATTAATTTTGTAAAATTAAATTTTTGTTGTTTTTATTTTAATTGTATTTAATGCGATGAATTGTCGCACGCGATAAATTGTCGCACGCAATAAATTGTCGCGGCGATGAATTGTCTCGGCGATGAATTGTCGCGCGATGAAATGACCGCGATGAATTGACGGTAAAAATTAGTTTATAATAAATTAAAAATAAATGTAGTAATAAGATGAATTACATTTATCCGGCATTGCAAACCAAAAACTATTGAAAGAACTTGTGAACTCAACAAGATTGACTTAATTTATCTATAAGGACTTGTGGCATTATACTTTTGGAAGGAGTCGGAAAAATTATACAGGAATTATATAAAAATTAAATATTTGAAATAGTTAACATTCTTCATTCAACATTCTTGTTATTAGATTCAAATATATAAAATAATTTAAAAATTTATTTTGTTATTTTCAATTTATTGCAAGGAGATACTGAAGGAGTCCATGATTGATTCGCCGGAATGTATGTATAATATATGCAATTATATTTGGTGAATTGGTTGTTTTAGTTTAAATATATTGCAGTTAATGTAAATTTTATGTTATTCAAATATTAATTGGCAGATAATATTAAGCAGAACTAACACTTCAAATGTACTTCCGTAAGCATAATAATACAGTTTAATGTAAATTTTTACACTAAAAAAATATTGAACATTTGACTCTAATGTAAGTTTTGTAGAATATTATAGAATAATTTCTACCTAACAAATAAATTATAAATATTATTTAAAATTAGTATTTTAAATCCTTTAATGATTAAAAAAAAATCAACTCAAACATTATATGTATTAAATTTAAAATCATCTTTTCCAACCGAAATTTAAAACTGGATGGATCTCTGGGAAAAACTCACTTAAATAAGCTTCTTTAAGCAGGGTGCTTTTTCTTTAGATGTTATTATTAATAATAAATTAATCGATAAAATCATTTTTTACCGTAATCAAATTGACAATTTAGATAAAGGCCGTAGTAAATATTTTACGATTCTATCAAAGTTTTATTGATACAAGCGGATGCAAAGGAAGAATAAAAATAAAAGAAAGCTTTGTATAGATACTGAAATGTTGTTTAGTTCTACATAATATCAAGTGTTCTTAATGAAAATTGGAAAATGAAATTAGAAGTACTGTTGATAACTATAGTATACATTTTAGATGGAGAGACTAAAATTTAAACTTTTAATCCTAATAATCTCTAGGGTGCTAGTTGCTATTATTAATAAATTTTAATTAAAATATACTACATTATACAGAGTAGGCAAATTTTATTATTCTTGAGCGTCCGTCGTTCTCATCCAATTAACGTTACGTAAAATAATAAAAAGAATGGCAAAATATGAGATTTCTTCTTTAAAATCTCATTTTCATTAATGTATTTGACGTTTTTATTTAAATTATTAACTAATTTGTGTCAAATACATCGGAAAAATTTAAATTTTAAAGAAGAAATGTCGTTTTTCTTCATTTACTGACATTGGGTGAAATATTTTTAATTTGTTTTGATAAAATAAAGTTGTTACTACATTTAAATGTTGTATTACATTTTTTTCCAAGAAACGATATTGTTGGTTTTATTGGATTAATTCTTTAGTATAATCTCTCTCTCTCTCTGTTTTGTAGAGTACAAGGTGCGATGAAACTCTTGTAATTTCTAAAAAAATTAAACAAATTCAATTCAAAATTTTAATTTAAATAATTTCCAATGAAAAGAAACTAAACAGATAAATCGACCATCTGTAGCCGTATCGGATTTATTTTACGTTTTTTTTTTTTAATTTCAGTTTTTAATTTTATTAATTTTACGATTCAAATTATCTAATAATAATTTCAAATTAAATCTTCTCCAGTCAAAATTCATCCAAATATCAATTACTCAACAAAATTTGGGACAACTTTAAAATCCAAAATAATAAATAATATCACTTACGCAAAAATAAATAAATTTTATTGCCTAATCTCAAATATAAAATGGCAACATAAATATCAGAGACAATACTTTTGGTTTCATCTAGGTAAAAATCTGGTTTCCCCACCTAGTTATAGCCACCTCAACTAGTTGACAGGAAAATCAGAAAGAAACTGCATAAAATAAACTCTTAATTTGTAAGTAGTATTTATTTAGTAAGTAATAAAAATTGTGCAACATGTATAGTTGAAGAAATGATGATGCCTACGTTTTTAATTTCAAACTGCATCTTGCTTAAGTACGCCTCAACACCTGCATGAGCATTAACTCGTTACATAAACGCTGATTATTGTTTATATTTTTTTGTCAACTATCTTAACAATTTCATCTTAAATATCAAAAATCCAATGGAAAATTAAAAAAAACACCATTTCCTTTCCTGGATGTTAGTGTTTAACCGGGGGTTTACAACTAAATCTATCTAACTATTTTTTAACTATTTTTAAATTAGCGGTAATCCAAAAACAATTCAAATAATGTCAAAAATTTAAGGCAAATTGCAAAAATCAGATAATCCAAACACTCACGTAAATTCAAACTGGCATTTATTAGGAAAATTACAAAAAAATATTTTACAAAAAAAAAATTACAGGGCCATTTTGATAGCAATGATCTGGTTTCCCGAACTAATTGTTGCCACTTCAAAGAATTGGCCCGAAAACCAAAATATACAAAATTTATCAATTGAATATTAAAAAGTCAATGTTGGATTTTACTACATACTACATACATAGTTTAATAAAAGTAAATTAATTATAAAATTCTAGCAATATTTTGATATCAAACTCGAGAAAAATTATATTTAAAGAAAATATTACGATAATATTAGCATGCCTTTGTCTGTTAGATTAATTAGTACCGTTAACAATTTTTGTTTAATTTAGAACCTAACCAAACACCTGAACTCACGCTATGTATTAGAGATATTACGATGAGTTCTAAAATAAATTATTGTAAAATAAACAATGTTCAAGATTTTAATTAATGACCAAAGTTTAATACTATAAAATCGTTGTAATCGCAGTCAATTTATGTTCACTCCGAGATGAAAAGTTAACATTATTACAAAATTTCCATAATTTTTAACAAAATATTGTAGTAAGTACTTATAAAATAATATAGAAAAAAATAATTTTAAAATTAAATTATGGATAAGAAATTATGACAGTTTAATTTAAATTATTCGTCGTTGTCTCTATATGTGCTTCATATAGATCTGTGTAATAAATAAGGAGTATAATGAAATAAACCCAAAAGTTTCGAGTTAATTTAGATTTAGACAGATAATTTATTTTAATATAAAATGCAAAGTAAATTTTTGATTTATGAAATTTCCTTTAAACACCAAACCAAGGCTTTAAAATAATTGAATAATTTTATCATGTCTAAATCATAATACAATTATTTTATTAATGGTGGTATCTGCGGTGTTAAAAGCTTAATAGTACTTGCAATAAATTAATTAAATCTTGGAAACTGTACCAAACGACCCAAATTTTAAATCTGTAGTGTGTAGTTTACAAGTTTCCAGTTTGCATTATAATAATATCTTCTATAGCTATGTGTACTGCATGTAAATCACAAAAAATAATTCTTATTAATTGTAAATTTAAAAATTTGCAATATTAAAAAATCTAGCAATATCTTGGGTAGCTGTTTTACAAATTTATTTTCTTGGTCGCTATAAATGATAAATACGGCGTTGTGGTATTATTAATACATAGGTTTTTTGCTCATAATTATATTTAAGATTTTTTTATTGAAGAAACATTATAAACTTGTAATGACACCGTCTACAACAATTAGTTCATTAATAACAAGGAAAAGGGATTAGGTATACATACAAACCACCCGTATAATGATGAAACCTCAATGGAGAGCTGAAAGTGTTAGTAAGGTATTGATTTCCCGTATGCTGAATCCAACAACAATCCTGAAATACATAACATATAGTGGTGTAGAAGTAGAAAAGCGCGACCTGTCTTTACAACTCATACCCATTATAATACTTCAAGTTCAAATAAAACCCCATTCGTAAAGTAATGTGCTAATTTTCGAGTTTGTTCCACATTCAACCACCGAGGAAAACTACACGAATTTCAAATAAACTACTCCTTATCCAGTCAGAAGGAAATTCTCCAAGGAAATTCAAATACGGTACAAATATTCAGCTATACAAACTCGTTTTCTAAATTTAATATTTAAATTTTTCTAATATTACAAATCTTTTATGTATTTTACAAATACTTTTTATAATTATTAATTATTATTTTTTAAAACAAATTTAGTTATATATTGAATTTTGCTCATATTGAATTACATATTTTTCGAAATATTTTGATACCTAACCCAGTAACTACTCTGTATAAAAAAAAATTTATATTAAAGAATAAATTATTGAACCGTCAGATATTGCAGTGTCCTTGACATAAAACCCTTACCTTTATGAACTTTTTTTTACTCTTATCAATTATGAGGAAATATCTATTTGCGAATTCTCCTAATATTAAAAACGCATGAGAACGCTGGTGAACATAAATCTGCTTCAAAATTTTTAATTTTTAATTAAATACAATTTTCTTCTCTCTTCTTTTTTTTATCTGAAATATATTTTCTGTTAGACTTTGCGTTTTCTGTCCAAATAAATAATACTGTTAAAATCAATAAATTAATTTTGTTTATATTTATGTTGCATTCGGTTCCGAAAAGATTAATGTACCACTGGTCGCCATTTACTAAACTTGAGGTAAAGATTTAGTTCGAATTATGCAGGTTGTTGATTATGGTTTTTATATTCCTGCTGAAGAACAAAATAAAAGCTCGAAACGTCGACAAAAAGTGAAAGTTTTATTTAACCCTGTCCAAAAAAAAACATCCGTAAAATAGTTTTCTAATTATTGATTAAATAACGGACGATATCAAAATTATGGATAATTTTCAAAATCTTGGTGCAGACCACGCGATCTGCAACATGTTACGATGAAAGGAATATGCCAGGTCTCATTGGCGTATCGTAAACACTGCAATATATAATATATCTACGCAATTTAAAAATTTTCACGCAAAGCATTTATATTTACCCACAATAAATAAATTTTTGACTAACAATTTAAAAACTTTACATATCAAAACTTCATCCCTTGAATCTCGAGGCATCGCTGGTTTACCGCCGAGTACATGAGAGTATCCGAAGCAAATATTGTAGGTAGGCACTGTAAATACTAGTGTTAAATAAACAAACTAAATACTTAATTTACTTATTAAGTTAAAAATTAATGTACCCTAAAAATTGCTTTGTAATGGCGTAGAAGTTTTCATGTTTGAGAAAACTGTATCTAAACATATAAACCTACTTATAAGCCTACACTTAATTACCATTTTGCTTTGTTTAAATTTTGTGGTACTAAATGTATTAAAGAAAATTTAGTTTTATGCAAATTTTAGAAGAGGGATTTAAACATTAGCTAAGATTTAAATTACGTCAGGGAATTTATCAACATTTTTAATGATACTCTAAAATATATATATCGAACAAGAAATTAATAGGAAATGAAGATGCTGTAAGAAAAACTTGTTATTTCGTAAATTTTACCAAAACATATTTAAATACATTTAAAATGTTATGCTCACTAGAATGGTCGGATAAACGTAAATAGCCTTTTCAAATGAAAATTATCGGCTAATTTTAACGTGGTGAGTAATAACAATATACTTCAAGATTGGACTCGTTTAACGTTTTTCATTAGCAGTTTAAAAAGAAAAGTTCTTAAGTGATTCTTGAAGTTTTTTCTATTAAGAAAAAATTAGGCGCTAATTTTTCTTATTAAAACTTTCTAAGTACAGAAATCAAAATATATGAAACCTACTAATAGGACTATTTGCCTTAACACTTTACTAATCGCATCAAATAATTATACGTTATAATAGTCGCGTAGCAACTTTCGCGGGTTTATGAGAAATCGCCCTTTTCCTAAGTACGACGTTATGGGTTATGTCATACCGAGATTAATTAAGTGTTAATAATAAAGGGGCGTTAGAAATAACAGCACTTTAAATTGCAATAAAACGTCAAGTACTATATTATGGATTTCAGAAAATTGCACCTCTGTTTCTCATGAATAAATTTAAAATAATTAATTTTTGAAATTAAAACTTAATCAGCAAAACTTAACCAGGTAAGTCAAGATAATGTGTAAAGACCCGCGAGAAAGATCTTTTGCTCTCGGCGAATAATTAAATTAATAATTTTAAATAATAAGTTACATTATTTTACAATTCATGTTTTTAATTAATTAGTTTACAAAATGAGAGCTATGAACAAAATGTTTTATTTTATTTTCTTCAAATACTAAATATTAAAAATTTCAAATGATCAACTTCACAAAAGTGTTTTAATTTGCTCAATAATTATTAATTTAGACATCCCGCGGTAACAATCCTTTTAATAATTCTTAAAATTAAAATAAAACTTAATAGTTTTTTTCATCTTAAAAAATTTCTATACTACAAAAAATGCATTTTTAGAAATATCAGCATCAGGTAGGTACTTTTGTCGCCAGCAATAATTCAAAAAAAAGAAAGAAATCTATGATCTAGAAATATAAAAATTCGGAAAAATGGCAAGTTTTAGTGCCAATTTAAGTAACATGGTTGAAAGTTGTGCAAATTGATGTTGTAAAACATTCAAGGCTATTTTAAAATGGACAATAAAGCTTAAAAAATATAATTGTTATTCAAACAAATAATTTGTAATAAACGTGATTACTATTAGATCATAAACTCTCAATTATGCTTTTCACGCTTTTCTATACAATTAAAATTAAGAATAACAAAATTTAATTTGAATACTTTGCATAGTTTACCGCAATAAAAGAGTACCACTTTAAACAAATGCTCAATAAAAAATTATTTTCAAATTTTTAAGTTTTTAAAATAAAATTTGGAAATTGGCAAACTCTGCATTAATGTTAATTGTAGAGTGCATACAATCTATGTACTTTTAAAACTTCTTGACTATATTAAAAAGCTTATTTCAAAGCGAGTGGATTAATAATGTACATGCTCTCGCACCAAAAACTTAAAAGATGTTTTGAAAATGAGAACATACGTAGCACTTTACTTTTCTTAAGTTTCCTGGTTTAATTCAAAATAAATTTTCTACTTATTAAGTACTTTTTAATTACAGTGCAATTCAAACTCATATAAATGTTCTTCTGATATAAATTATACCGATTTGAAAACGTTTTACATATGAATACCATTATAACGTATTAAAAACGGATTTTGGAAGTTCAAATTGATGCGTTACTTTTTAACGTGTTAACGACGTCATTTAAAAACGATTTAATAATATAATTTGCATTAGAACGGGAGAAATAAAAACCCATTTAGTATACAATATAATCTACATTTTAAAGAAATTTCAATTTACATTGAATATTAAAACTGGAGATTATTCAATAATTTCGATCAAGTAGGTTGTTTCCAAAGTTTGTTCATTGAAACCATTGTAGAGTCATCTTCAATATTGTCACAGTAAGCTACATGTTTTAAGTTACACGTGACACCATAGATTAACCTTATACGTGTTAATATTCAATGAGTTCTGCACATTTACTAATTATAAACTTACGTGATTTATACGTAGCTTCAAAGCACGTACAACAATGAGCTTATTTACGTGACATAAGTGAGTGTTAACTTTCTCAGCTTCCCGTTAAAATCCATTACGCATAATACGTTTTAACTAATTGAGATTTTTATAAGCTATTACACCAAGATTGAAACAACTGGTAAGTCACGTACAACAACCATAATGGTTTAAATTGTTACAAGTACGCTGAAACAAGTTTATGAAAGAGAAAACTGTTTTTGTAGTTAAAAACTTGCATTTATATAGTATTAAATTGCATACCCATAAATATCAAGAAATAGTATACGATATTTTAATTACATTAAGGATAGTACCTGATTTAAAAGAAAATTTTATTTTTACCTAAAATTTTTTTTATTTAATGAAAATATTATATTAAAATAGTCATGTACGTATCTGCGTAATATTTAGCTCCCTAAAATATTTGTAACGTTTTATGATATTATTTCGAATTATCTCGTATATAATGTAATTAATTGTTATAAATAACTATTTTTGTCCACCTTAAAGTCAATTTTATTGTTTTTTTTTGAGTTTTGTAAACGTATTTTCATTGTACGTTGACCAGTAGTTTATTGAGCATGATCCATTTTCCAAAAAATATATGATTATGGTTATACAAAATTAGTTAAGTATAAGTTAATAAATTAAAAAATGTATTCATTATATACGACTGGATATCGGAAATAACCCTGAAATAGGACCTTATATCATAATATTATGAATTTTTAACTTTTCAATTATCACTAATATATTTTTTATAGCATATTATTTATTCATATATTTTTAAATATTTTTAGTCCTGACCTGTTACGTGATAATTATTATGTCTTTTTTGATTTTTCGCAGAATTGATTTTCTACGTATTGTATTTTTTCTTAACTTGAACTTTAAATTATTTACAAATAGATACATACTACTTCTACCATAAATCTACTTAGAATTTTTATTTTTCGTAGGTTCATTTTTTAGTTTACAAGGAAAGTAAGAAATAAACTGAAAATATGGCATTATTTTAAATTGTTTTTGTTTATCAACCACGTCAGGTATGAATTGTTAGGCCGTAATTTAAAAATAAATAGATGTATTTGGCATTTACATAATCCAAAATCCTTAAATATTTTCAACTTACAATTTTATTTTCAACCATAATCACTAGAATAAATAAAATTTTTGTTTCTTTAACCTATAAAAATGCATTAACCCTTTAGCCAACGGGTGAAGCCTATCATGCTTCACTTATATTATAGTAAAATATATATTTTGTAATATAGATATTTACCACTTGACTGGAAGGTTAAAAATCACAATAAAGTTGATAGTAGTTGCGAATGAAACTAAAATATTTCCAATTTGAAACTGGTTAACCGATTATTTCATGTTATCTTATTTAGGTTTATTTTTCTAAAATACTGCTCGATTAAAATTTTGAAGTTAAATTTTAGATTTTGATCGTTTGGAGAAAGAGTAACATGTATAATTTGGATGGAAAGATTAACATTTCTTGCCGAGCGAGTTTTACAGATGAGAGGCGAGAATCTTTCCATCCTAATAAATCAATATATCAGGTATTCCTTTTAATTTTAATATTAAACAATATTTGATAAAGCGTTGTAAATATTGGAGCAATTATAAATATTTTTCAATTTTAAAATGGCATTAAAATTAAATTAAGCAAAGTATAATTTTTTATTTTGAGCAAATTTGTTAAAACATAGATAATGAGGCGAAATGAGACCAGTTTAGTGGAAACTCTTGGGAAACTGAGCGCAATGAAATTATTTTCTAAATTGGCGACTACAAATACACCTGTACAAAAGTAATTTTCGAGGCAATTTTTCATGTTATCAGCTTTATTATACTAAAAATTCAAAGGAATCTTCCAAATTAAGCTCAATATAGTCTCCATATCTTACGGAAACCTCTGCTCTTAATATTTTTATTAACACATTTATTAAACTTGTACTCGTATATTGTTATACTTCCTTATTCAAACCACGAAATTATGAGTATATCTTGCATGAATAATACGAATGTTACCATTCTGCACAGAAAATCAAAATGCCAATATGTAATACGTAGTTGTAAACGCCGGAAAACTGACTGAGCTATTAATCTAAAACTGAGAAATTTAAAAACAAAATAAAATTTCGAAGAATGTTTTACTTTCGTACAAATTGACATGTAGCACATTTCGGTTACATACTCTAATATAAAACTTACAGACATTTGAGGTGATCAATAAATTCCAGCTTTGCTTATTTTCCAAATAAAAAGTTTGCCTCGTGCTATATTTATTTTCTGTTTTTAAATTTAAATTGATGTTTAGAAGGCAACACAATTTTTTTCAGTTTCTTATTTAATTTGAAAAGAATTATCTGTTAAGTTTAAAGTACAAAAAACTGTTTGAAGTTTTATAGACCAGGAGTCTTGGTAAGTGCACGGCGATTAAGTTTTTCTTGTGAATTTTATTTAGGAGTATTAACAAATTGAAAGTCTGTACGTGATTGCATATTAAATAATATTCATCAAACATTCAATCCTAAATAAACTTTTGCCATCTCGACCTTTTTTCATAGCACAAAATTGTAGGAAATTGAAGTAATATGAAAATAATTTATTCAAAAAAATTTTACATTAAATTTTTTTCTGTACATCAGGTTTCGCTTTAATATTTTGTTAAAATACACAGTAATTAAATTACTATTTACTTGAATTTTGCAAAAGTAATTTTTTTCTCTACAATAAGGGATGACCGGACATTTCGCTATACGGGACATTTTGCTCCCGAACATTTCTCTACAGAAAATTTCCTTCGCCACTCTTAAATTGTACGTTAGGTTTTGAAATGTGTGGGATACGTTTATCAAAAGTCGAGGTGCAATATAATTAATTACATGTAATATTAAACTCCAAGTTTACATGCCACAAAGACTTTTAAAATTTTGGGAAAGAAAATGAATAAATTGGGTTAACAAATTTTAAATTCAAAAAGAATTTCTACGTTTCAATCACTGTACCACATGAGGTAAAATTTTAACACAAAAATCGAAGTAAGATCCAGATGGTGCTAAGGTTATGCAGCCAACTACGTGATAGCGTCAATTATACATTTTCATGTCTGCCTATACGTCTTTATTTCTCAAATAAACTTTTAAAATTCTCGTAATTTCAGTACATACGCAATATTAGTAATAAATGGAATAGTATAACTCTTGCTTAAAATCAATAATTCATTTATTGTCCACAACTAGAATTACCAGGACGAAAACCTTATATTTGTTAGAATAATTCGTAAAATAATAATGCCAACAGACTCGCAATCAGATTTGACATTAACAGACGTGGACACACGTTATTATCCTGAAAGCCTTGTCAAGTAAATAAAACATAGAAAAAGCAGTTCTTTTCGTGTGAAGATAAACTTTTCGGTCTAATTCTTAATTATTCAAGTAATTATAACTAACAATAATATAATAAGACAAAATTTGTAAACAAAAATGTATTTTCACACGAGAGGTTTTACTTTTCAACAATAATACGTATTTTATTGAAAAACTAAAATAACAATTCAAAAGAAAAACATGAAGTTCCGTTCAAAGGGTTTGTTATGGTAGCATAAAATTTGTTGTAGCAGTGAGGTAGTTAGAGCAACAAATTCATTTTGTCTTTCCTTTACTTTATGACATTATTATTTGTATAAAATTAGAAAAGAAGCTTTTATAAGAAGCAACAATAGCAGATGTTGCCGCAGCAGATGCACATCTCAATCAACAAATCTTACCTATCACAACCAGCCGAGATATCCAACATCTAATCAAAGAAAGTATTAAAAAACAAACAGAGACTACTTGGAATACCCTGCAACATAATAAATTAAGAGAAATTAAAAATCAACACGCGGAATGGCAAACATCGAACAGATCCAAAAGACTTGAAGAGATAATTCTAACCCGACTTAGAACAGGACATTCCAAAATTACCCATGCACACCTATTAACAAAAGACCAACCCCCGAAATGTGAGATATGCAAAGTAAATATAACAATAAGGCACCTCTTGGTAGAATGTCAACAATATGAAGAGAAACGAAAACGGGCTGGCCTTGGAAACGAAATTAGTGACATTTTAGCAGACAACGAAGAGGCGATAAAAAAATTGATGAAATTTATAATGGACTGTGAATTAAATCGAAGAATACTATAAACTACCCTAACAAATACCTATAATATATAATAACATGTAAACATGCGTAATGACCATGGCAGTTAAAAACGCTTTAATATCTTAAAAAAAAAAAGCTTTTAATCTAATAATCTAATCTAAACAATCTAACGTAAGTTAGTAAGTCTGCAGGAAGTCTTTGTGAAGTCTCATAACAAAGTCTCAAGTAGTCTAGCAAAGTTTTTGTAAAGTCTGAAACGCAAAATTCTAGCGAAGTAATTAACTAAATTAACAATTTGATTTTTTTTTATTAAATTACTGAAAATTGGCATATCTCTGTGACTATTTTTTGTAAGACTCTTACATTTCGAAAAATTGTAAGAAATTTGATTTTTGCAAAATGGCGGAAAATAATTCACTTTTAAAATAATCAGCAAAGGTAGATGTATTTTAACTAATTTTCTATTTCATTTTTTTATTTAGGTAATTTATTTTTGAATTTATTTAAAATAAATTAATATAATTGATTTGAATGCGTTTCATCAAATTTTTGTAAATATGCTTGTGACTTACGTCCTTATTACTATCATTTCAACTATTGTTGAACAATTCTTGAGGATCATTATCAGTTTTCAGACTATCGATATTCAATTTAATCTTAGTTCATCGCCTGATAATGCCATAGTATGGTGAAAACGTTAGCGAATATATACTTTACAGTGTATTTTACATGTGATAACTTAAAAACATTTTAGTTTTGAAAAGTGTTTGGTGCAATTTTTGGGTTTTCTAAAATATTGATATGGTTATCAATATTCTTTTCTAGGTGGAATGCTAACAGTATGGGTTAAGTAATATTTTCCAAAATATTGTAACTATTACTATGTTATGTCATACATCTTGAAATCATCAATTTGTTTCAAATTTTCATCAGTTTAAGATAACATGATATTGAAATAACAATTCATTTTACGGATTCTCATAATCTCGATATTTTAATCTAAACCAATGAGCAAACTAAGATCCGCTAGCCACGTCCAGCCCGCTACTTCCCTTTATGTGAACCGCGACAAAAAGCGACAATTACTATAGTGAATTAAGTAGAACATCACTTGCTACTGTGGTCGCTCACCTAAACAGTCTCTAGGTACTTAAAGCCCTTCACAAAAATAAAGTACATACATAACGTATGTACAAGAGAAGGTATTGCAATCCTTTCAAAAATTAAAATTCTAAATCTAGGTTATAAATGTTTCTTATCATACCTTGATAAGATTTTCATGATTTTTAGTTGGATGTTAGTCTGTATGTCAGTGTGTGGTTGGGATATGAAATGAAATAGTATCAATCGCACAGGTTCAACCGCGCAACCAAATATCTTGAAATTTGGCA
Organism: Cantharis flavilabris; assembly: GCA_949152465.1. NCBI lineage: Eukaryota > Metazoa > Arthropoda > Insecta > Coleoptera > Cantharidae > Cantharis > Cantharis flavilabris. The sequence goes on along the minus strand of OX424438.1, from coordinate 33,323,802 downwards.
TAAACGTGCATCATAACTAAACTTACTAGTTAGCTGAAAACCATGAAAATTTATTGAATATTACGGAAATGATAAACAAAATAAAAAGTCCAAGTGTGAAATATTACTTTTGAACCACTGTGTTTTACTGTTTTGTTCAATTTGTTCAACACAAATTAAATGTTCAGTTTTATGTAGATGTAGATTGAATGTCGCTATTGTCATGATATCTGAAAAATTACATTAATGGTAAAGCAACGACCATACCACATTGAGTAAGAATACCCATTTTTGTCTGATCACGAAAGTCAAGCAATCGTGGGCGCGGTTATTCATTGTTAACCAAAGTTAAATGGAGAAAGTTTATACAGTTTACAAGATGTTTATATAGCTCATTTTTTCATATAATTTTCTAAATAGCATTATTTAGATTTTAGAGAAATCATTTTTCGTCTTGAACGAATTATAAAAGAATATGTGTGTAGGGCCCGCTTCCACATTAAAATTTATTACGATGCCCTTCAGCTAAACAATTTACTTGCCACTGTTCTAGATGCTTATTTTGATCGTTCACTAGCAGGACTATTTCTGTGGGCACATGCTAGAAGGGTATAAGTGCAAATACCCAACTTTAGAGGAGACGCAAAAAATGTTTTTTTAATTTTAACTTTAAAGGTTATAACTACTAAACTTTTATTTTGAAAATTTAATTGCTATCTCACAAATGTATCACATATTCCCTTATAGCAGAAGTAAAAAAAATAAAATAAATAATTACTGCTTTTTTGATGGATTTTGAGTATAATATATCTTAGAAAAAATTTAAAATTTTTAATTATTTATTGACACAGACTTTTCTCCTTACCAGAAGTTGACACCTATTATTAGGAATCTCATTCTACAAAAAAAAATTGATTTTGGTATAAGTCGACTTATTCCCTTAATGCTTGTGACCACAGATTTAAGTTAATAGTATATAAGGTGTTCCGACAGTTGACCCTGATCCAGTTGGCCTTGCGACAACTGGCCTCGGACAACTGGCCTTGGCGACAACTGGCCTTGGCGACAACTGGCCCTGGTGACCACTGGCCCTGGTGACCACTGGCCCTGGTGACAACTGGCCTTGGCGACATCTGGCCCTTGGACTACTGGCCCAAATATTTTCACGAAAATATATTATTTCGCTTCTTGTTACATTTTGTTACAATAAATTTCCAAAATTTATTCTCAAAAATTTGACAAAAAAATAAGATATTTAACATATTAACAAAAACAATAAGAATATTATATAAAATCATTTATTAAGAATAGAACAAATGCGAAATAGTTCTCAAATACGTCAATACTTCAATTCGACCGTATCTACTAACTGCGTTTTGAACTTTTATGTTTAATTCGCGGTATCTTCTTATTTGTCGACATTGAGCACCCGTAACTCCTTGCAGAAATGACGCTACGTACATCTGGCTGTCTTTGTGAAGACCTTCTAAGAATTTCTAAAGATTTGGATGATGACACTGGAATAGTGTCTGCAGACCAAAGTGCCATCCTTCAACAATGTTTGTTGTTCGTGCAATTCCGTCTACAGTTGCTTTATGCTGGTTCCACGAATTAATTGAAAAACGCGCATCGGTATGTCGGCGTCTACCCCGAATATAAGTATGTTCAAAGTATGCCATTAAAATATAACCTAAAAAAATATAATTAGTGTCGCCATCTACTTTTGGGAGTCGATTGGGATACATATAAATTTGTATAGCGTTGGACATCTTTAAGTTTTATTATCTTTGCTTTTACTTAAAAAACCAAAAAATGCTTTTGAAATTGTTAAAAGTTTCATTTATCGGACTTGCCATGAAAGTTTCCATGGTAATTATTTTGGAAAATATAAATTAAATTGAATTTATTTACATGGCCAGTGCGATAAATGAAAATTTTAACAATTTCAAAAGCATTTTTTGACCTTTTAAGTAAAAGTGAGATGAAATCTAATGGTCTTATCATTTGTAGTTTATATTTCTGCATTATTTTTGTGTCTTTCATTTTTTCTCTAAAATAATTAGGGAAGCAGGAATTTGCATAAATAAGTTTTTACATGTTAATTTCCTATGTTCGGCTAACTCATTCAGCACCCGGTATAATAATATATAATCTTTAAGTACGTACTCGTACTTAGCAATTTCACTTTTTCAATTAATATTTCATTTTATTTAAATCAATATTATGTATATAAATTACAACTCATAAGTTTTCATATTCTGCTAAACATAGAAACTACTCACAATAAGTAGGTAACAATATTATTCATTTTCTAAAAAGCATTATTTCATTTTTTTATAGAACATATTTTATTTAAATTTTCAAATCTAAAAGTGCATTTGCGACACCGACGCGACACTAGCAAAATATCATGATGTACTTTATAGTATTTGAATTTTTCCATATATACACATACATATTTTACATATTTTATAATATATTGTAATATCAAAGTGGCAAAAAGTGATGAACCAATATCCTGCTCTATTTGCTGTATAGGATATGTACATTATTATTTATTATATTTCTTCTATGTAAACTTTGATTCGGTATGTGTTGCCAAACGTGATAACGCTTTTTTTGAACCCACCATTAATATATCAAGTCTGACTTTTAATGATAACTGCTTCACATGATAATAAAATAGCTTGCATAATTACAAAAGCATAAAACAGCACCAAATTTGCATTATACCTTAAACATATTTTTATATTGGTATTGTTTTTATTGCCAACGATACAAAAATAAATAAAAAGTTACTAAATGCTTTACAATGAACCAATAAAGAACTAAATTCGCTTAGTAACCTATCAGAATACATAAGTAATGTAGTAGTTTTCTAAATATTGCCAATATTCCCCTAAACTATTGATATTGGCAGAATAATTCTCAAACCAATTATTTTAATCTATGAAGGTTGCGTAAACATCTTACACTTATTATTCCATGTTAATATGGTTTTCCACGTATTCGTTCTACAAAAATTTTCTGAAAATGTGTTAAACAGAGAGATTAAATGATATTTGTTTAATGTTTCTAATTTTAAATTTATTAATTCATTTCAATACTAATTTAAACAGCTATTATATTCTCTTAATTTGTATAAGATTTGTTACAATTATGTTTTAAAATTAAAATGTTATATTTGTAAATTAGTAAATTTTAATTAATTTTGCAAGTGTATCAAACAAAGTCTGCAGGCGTTAACAACTTTGTTCTGACAGAGCGTTTGACTCTGTTACAAAAGCAAACTAAAGAAATTATTGATTTAGCAAGTGTCAAAATGAAACAAAATTATATACCTAATAATAAATGTAGAATAATGTAAGATCTTTAAATTGAAGTTATTTAAAAAAAATAACAAATTCAGATGGTACTATTCAAAATATTATACCTACTAATACAATGTATCCAGGATCAGAATGCACTGTGTTTTAATTTCTCTTGAATGCTAAGATCCTATTTTTATAAATAATTTTATAATATTATAAATTTACAATGCAAGTGTGAGACCAAAATATTGTATCTACACATACATACATAATGTACGCCTAAAGACAACAGCCAAAGTGGTCAACATTGCATAATTAACGTATAGGGGAGAGTCGGGTATTGGTGCGCACTTAAGCCAAAATTGTAATATTTCTGAAATGACAAATGATTGGACTTCTAGATTTGTCATCAAGATTCTTCAAGGGTTTGGCTGTAATATTCTGTAGTACATCTTGATTAAAAATGCACATAGCAACTTTAAAAAATGAAATTTGAAAAAAATGACAGTGGAACAATTACCCGACGTATGCGGCCAATGGTGCGCATAGGGAGGATAATGGTGCGCACTGAAAAAAGGAAGAAAAAACAATTTATTGAATGTAAAAACATTTTTATTTATTTAACAAGTAAAAAATACACTAAAATATTATGATTAAAAAAAAAAAGTAGCACCAGGATTTCAGAAAAATTAAAATTAAATGAAATATAAAATTATTTTTTTCTTGTTTTTCTTTTAAGCGACTTTTTGTCTTAGTGCCCTCTTTGCTTCTGCTATTTTCAATTTTTTTCTGTTTGGCCGACAGCGGCATTTTAACCTTTAAAATTCTATAAACCCTTGAAAAACGTGTTTTAGTCTGAACTACCTATGCCAGTGTAAAGAGGACACATTAGGCAATGTAACAATGCATATGATTATGAAAAACTGTAAAAATGGAAATACTTATGACTTATTTTCTCCGAGACACAAACTAGTACACAACATATGAAAACAACAAAGCGGCCATTATAAATAAGTAAGGTCGAGCTACCAATCCGACT